>JAENPR010001744.1:0-115885 GCA_018135685.1 Themeda triandra | reverse complement strand
ATGATGTCAATGATGTGTTGGTTGCCTTGCTGGTAAATGTGTAAAAGTGATTGGCAGGTGCGTTCTGCAGTGGGAGTCTAAGCATGTAATTAGCATCAGCTGCTATGTGATTTGCTAGCCTCAAGTAATTTTGCAGAACTGATATTTTGCTTTGCATTATAACTGTAGGATCAGCAACAACCAAAGAAATTCCTGAATCTGAACTACAATTGAAATATGAGAAGGAAAACGCAGATCAGGTATCCATACCAATTCACTCAAGCCCCACCTGCTACATAACAGAATGTGTGCTCCATTCTTCATTATGTTGCTTTATATCCTTTTCAATGTTTGCTTATACTTTTGCCAAAAAAATGTTTGTTTATACTGGCTCCATGTTTCCAACATACCCAGGGTTTGTCCGAGGATTTTATTTTCAGGATCAGGATAGTATACTGTGTTGGAGCTCTGTGAAATCTTGGCAACAATTGTTTTTTTAGTGTCATCCTCCAGGTAAATATTGACTCTGTTATCCATTTACTGCAGTAAGTTTTAGTGGTTCGAATGAGATTTTTTTTTTTTTGAGTTGTATGTGAACCCCTATATAGTACATCGCTTGTAAGTTCATATGCAACTTAATGCATCTAATGGTTTTTTATTTTCTTTGCTTGGATTCTTTGCTCCCCATAATATATTCTTGTGTCTATATAAAGAACAACCAAATGGACTGCTTTTTATTTTTGTTTTATTCTTCTACTAAAATTAGTCATCTCCTGCAAATGGAAATGTGTGCCACTGAGTTTGAGAATCAGAAGCAGTGCTATGACAGCAATCGAGGCTGGTTGATCAACTAGATTAAACATTTCTGATTCACACTTTTTTCAGGATTGTCTTCTGTGCATATTTATTTGGTCTGAATTATTTTTCCAGTGTGCTCTGGTGTCGATTTGTGGTTTTAGTGGATGCCTCCAAAAGTTCTTTGTAAACGAGACTAGCTTTACCTCATAATGAAATACATATTTCTTCTGTGTGGATTATTGTGGCGTGACATTGTGTTCCTAATTTGGGTAGTATTTGATGCTCCTTTGTTCTGTCAGGTTTCAAAGACAGCTTATGTATGAGCTCAGACCAAGCAAATTTCTGGAATGATCTGAACCTATAACCGACGCTAACAATGTTGTTTGGTTTGCAGCTTGGAGTCACTATCCTTTGCCGACATGAGGAACCAAATCATTCCGTGAAAAATACCGGACCAACTAATTCTACTTGACCTGTTACCATATGACTTCATTTGCCGGATCAAACAGACTGTAAATTCTTAGACGGATTGGATGAGTTGCAGAGAGCAAACATCTCTACTTGGGCACCTTTAGTAAGTAGCAGAGATGTTTTTTTTCCATTGTAAATAGAGCACTCCTGTATGGTTGTATATATATTCACCACACAAGCATATTCATAGTATAGCATGAATGTATATGTTGGATCATTGCAAATAGAGGACTCCTGTATATATATTCACCACACAAGCATTTTCATTGTAAATAGAGCACATATTATATATAAGCCTTGTTATGCATGAATGTATTCCGGATTTTATTTATGGTAATACAATTGTGTGAGACAAAACTATGAAAAAAATCTTGTCATTTGTTTTAATTATATCCCTTAAATAAAGCCGTAGCAACGCACGGGCACTATATTAGTCTTGTTAGTTATCGTTCCTGCCTTGAGACAGCATGGCTGGCATTTGCTGCAATGCAAATCGAATTTTGCTTATGTTATGTATGCTCACAGCGCAAAATTATTCTGTTGTGTGCTGAGGATGCATCACACAACTTGCTGATTTGTTAGGGCTGTTTTTCTCTCTCCTTTTCTTCCTTTGTTGAAAGGAAGCATGAGGTTTGCTAAATTTAGTGTCTATCTGCATCATCAAGTTTTAGTTTTTGTTGATTTGGATCATGTAGTTTCTAAATTTTGTTCTTAGCAAAATAACTGTTAAATTCAGTTCTTGTGATTGAGTGCTTTTCCCTCCACCATGATCATTCATTTGTAGTGTGCCCCTTGAGATATCTTTGAGGTCTTTAAAGGTGCTTAGATACTTAATGCTCACATTCAAGCATGCAATGTGACTGAGGACATTGCTATTAGGTGCTTCTGCTGGCTTTTGTCAGCATACTGATTATGCTTAGCTAACTGCATTTGTCTACGAAGTGTTTCCATGTGTCATATATCTGATAAACCCCTTACTCCATGGTAGGGAGATCATATATCATGTGCGGAGGGGCGCATTCACTCTTCATTAAATATCAATACTGACAGTGGCGCTTGTCATCGAGAACACCAAATCTACAGGTATGCACATTCTTTTGCTTATGTGGGATTTATATGGAGCTTCTTAAATCGCCATCTCTGGCTTGTTAATTAAGTGCATTATATATCACTGTACAAGAAGAGGGAAAGACAAACATGTGTAGTTACGATTTTTTTGATAAAAATAATCATTGACATCACATCTTTAGTTCACTAGTATGTAAATGCTGCTGCTTCACAAAGTCATCGTACAAGATGGATGTGGTTATGATTAATGTCTGCTGATTATATAGCCTGAGGCTTCAGCATTAACCAGTGGCACTGGATAAATAAACTTAGTTCCAAAAGTGGCAAATGGTCAAACTCTAGTCGCAATACAGTTTAGATCTGGTAAATAGTGCTTGCAGCTAAAGTACCACCCTATTGTTTTTGTAAATACCATGTATTCAAACTCAATACATGTCCCTTGCAGAACCAACCTGCCCTTGAGAAGGATAGGTATAAGATTCGCCAAGCTTTTGGTGCAGCTCCAGGGAATTCTCTTATTGTTGCAGATTATGGTCGTGTGTGAAATAGTGCTCAATAGTCAACATTTTTGTCCTTGAATGGCCTTTCATCTTAATTTCTTATTAAAGGCATGTTTTAATGTAGCTGGAGCTTAGGATCTTAGCCCACCTTACTAATTGTAAAAGCATGCTGGATGCTTTCAAGGCTGGTGGTGATTTCCATTCTAGGATAGCCATGAATATGTACCAACATATCCGTGATGCTGTCCATGAGGAGAAAGTTCTTCTTGAGTGGCACCCTCAACCTGGTCAAGAGAAACCTCCAGTGCCTCTATTGAAGGTACTTCAAGTGGTACTAGTTTTATTTAGAACTGTGGTGTTTCTTAGTTATTTTTATTTGTTTTAACTGTTCATATACATATATTTAGCCTATACCAACTTGCTTGGGACTGACAGGCTATGTTGTTGTCAATATACATATCTTGTACCTACATTGGAATTATAATCCCTTAGTGCTAGTAGTTTGTAGTTCATTCAGTCAAATTCCTACCAAATTTTTTTACAATGATACATAGATAGGTATATCAGTCCTGTGGTTTTGGGAATTGTGAACTTCTGAATGCTAAGTATTTCATTTGTCGAGTGGTGTTGTTCCAGATTATTTATTTGATTTCCATTGCAATTTTTTTTTTGAATTTGAGTCTGCCAATATGGATCCACAGTCAACACACCCTAACACTAGGCATTCCTCGAAGGCTTGAGCTAAGAATGCCATGATTGGATTGCATGCGTGTGTTGTTGAACATTTGTATCACTAAATATTTTGAACTCGCACATCTTGACATTGAACCTTAAATGTATTAAATTGCTGCAATGGCTGGTACCCTTGTACTGATGTACATTCCATACACAAGGGCACACTTTGTATTTTAATTAAGATGCACCCATGACCTGTCTTTTTCATCAATTGCTATTGAGCAGGAATTTTCCTGCATGTACTTTTAGTTCTCTAAACAATTGCTATTGAGCAGGAATTTTCCTGCATGTACTTTTAGTTCTCTAAATGCTTCATGCCATGCACATCTCACTTTTCAAGGAATTAAACTTTTTAAAATTTGATGGAATCTATACAAAAATATACTAATATTTATGATGTGTAATGAGTACCAGAAGATCAATAGTGAAATATGTTTTCAGAATAAACGTGTTAGAAGAACCAAATGTTGATAATGTTTCTATAAATGTAGACATTTTTTAAAGATGATTCTTCAAAAAGAGAGAAGTGCAGTTATTTTGGGACAGAGGGAGTAATATCTATATTATGTGATAAGGAAATATATGTGCATTGTTTTTACAGAATCACATAAACATATATGAAATATAAATACTAATGGTATTTTGGAGTTGAGTTGAGTTCATTGTTCCATTTTAGGATGCTTTTGGCGCAGAGAGGAGGAAAGCTAAAATGCTTAATTTTTCCATTGCTTATGGAAAGACAGCTGTTGGGCTATCCCGAATAGCAAAACGACAACGACTCAACACGCGACCGACATTCGCGACCCTAGGCAAACCATGTCCTGACATGGGATGAATGGACTTCGTCCATGAGTCGCTATCCCTCGACCAAACATGACCAAAGTAAAACATGGCATTGATCAAAACCTGACCCTAACATGATCACTGATCAAGTATAACATCACCAAGATCATGTGGAAAGAATCATCATGACCATGACCCATAATCAAGTATAATTAACACTAATCATAGCATAGGTCACAACAGCAACCTATATTTTGACATGTCCTACAAAAATTAAAGTAGCAACATCAGGTTGGCCATAGCTCACTGTCCAAATTTCACTCCATTTGGACCTATGGTCAAGCCTAAACAAAAATCACAAGTTGCTAACCAATTAAGGCAAAATAGTGAACCAAAAATGGTTTGCACTATGAAACATGGTAAACACCCACTTGGGCTTCACCAACAGCTCCTAAACAGTGAAGAACCATCACACAAAAATTACCAAAGCTAAACTCTTGCTAGAATTACCCACAAGAATTTATTTGCCATCATTCATCACAAGCACCTTCTAAAGGAACTCTAATCCTTATCATAGAACATGACCATGTTAATACACTATCACAAAGTACACCAAAAATATGAATTATGATATAAAGATCACCATTTTTGGATAAGCCATGCTCTAGATATGAATTTCCAAAGAAAATGCCTAAAACCCTTTTTACCCAAGTTTAAATCACTTTGCACAGAAAAGTTTCCCCAAAAATTCCCAAAAAATTCCACGGCATAAGGCTCCTCAAGATATGAATTTAGGAACTTGAATCACTTGAATCGGACATGTACAACTCGAGTTACAAAATTCACAAGGTATAACATAAATTCTGGAAATTCCATTTCTAGAATTTCCTACCCAAATCGCTACGGGTACCCCAGATCTGTCCCCACTGTCTCATGCCAAATTGCTAGGCGCACCCGAGCGCATACCTAGCCATTCTCCCAGTTCATCCAGTCAGCCACAGGGACCCGCGGGTGGGGCCCAGCTGCCAGCGGGCCAGAGGCAGGGGAGGTCCCTCGCCGGCAGTGAGGCCTCCGGCCTCGGCGTCTGCCCAGAGCCCTCCCGAGGTCGGGCGGAGCCGATGGCACCCAGGAGGTGGCAGCGGGCTCGCCGGAGCACCCTCGCCGGCGTGCGGCGGAGGCGCTTCGACGGCGGCCGCGGCGCTCGCCTCCCTGGCGGCCGAATCGGCCGACGCACGGTGACCAAGGGGTCCGTGTGCCCCTGGAGACGGCACGGGATCGGCGCAAGAGCGGCGCCCGTGAGCGGCGCCCGAGCTCCCATGGCCGGCCTTGGCCTCGACGGCGGACATCACCGGAGGGAAGGAAGGAGAGGGCCTAGGTGAGGCTCTACCTCTTCCCCGTGGCGACCGGGTCGCGGCGACGCCTCGCGCGCTCGAGCTTGGCGGCTCGGCGGCGGCGATGTGGTGGCGGAGAACGAGAGAGGGAGCAAGGAGAGAGGAGGCGGGCGACGAGAATGACGATGGGGGCGAGGTCGACGAGCTCGAGGCGGGTATACCCCCTCCACTGAGGGCGGTGGCGAGCTCCCGACGGCGACACGCGCCCCGGCAGCTATCGATGCCAGAGGGCCGGCGTCCTGCCTGTCGGTGGAGAGGCCGACAGGTGGGGCCCGGTTTCTCTTTTTTTTTAATTTTAAAAATCGATTTGAACCCAATTTCCAAAGGCTATATCTCACAAACTAAGACGAATTTGGGCAAACTTCCAAAAGAGAAAATGATCCTCATAAAGAGTAGATTATTTCACCCGAAGAAAGTTTTCCCAAATTCCCAACCATTTTTGAGATACAATTTTTCAAAGAAAAAGACTTGGAAAATCACTTAAATAGGAAAACAGCCCCTAGGCTGAACTTAACCCCCCCCCCCCAAAACATATGCCTTGCACTCAAAATCATGAGAAGTGACCTTTAGGACTTTTACTCCTAATAAAAATCTTTAACTAAAACCTTTAAACTCCAAGATCATATGGAGTTTTCGGAAAACATTTTTCGAAACTTCTAACTAGCACATTCAAAAACTAGTTAAGCCATACTAGACATTTTTATGGCTATGGTCATTCACATGACCTCCTAATAGATTTAGGCTATCTTTGAGTCTAGATGGGATTAGTGAGCATCACATCAATCACTTGATAATTATCATGTTTTGCATACAACCAACAATTAAACATGCATACACACATGAATGCATATGCCATGAGTGAAATGCAGTGTGTAGTCACATTCGGATTTTTGGTAAACAGGAGCCAAAAATCTAGGATGAGACAGCTCACTACTTCGAACGGTCCTTCCCATTTGCTTCGAAGCTTTCCATGCCCGAAAAGTTTGACCCTGGAATTAAAAAGTAATACCTTGTCTCCGGGTGTGAACTCCCTGATCTTGATTCTCTTGTCATGCCATCTTTTCACTCTCTCTTTGTATATCTTGGCATTATGATTAGCTTTTTTCCCTCCATTCTTCTAATTCGGAGATTTGCATCCTCCTCTTCTCTCCTACTGCTTCTAGATCCATATTCCATTTCTTAATGGCCCAATGAGCTTTGAATTCCAGCTCTACTGGTAAGTGACAAGTCTTTCCATAGACCAGTTGATACGGTGACATCCCAATAGGTGTCTTGTATGCTGTTCGATATGCCCAGAGTGCATCGGGAAGCTTGTCCTTCCATGCAGTCCCCATTTCATTAACTGTCTTCTGAAGAATATTCTTGATTTGCTTACTTGATATTTCTGCTTGGCCACTTATCTGAGGGTGGTGTGGAGTAGCGACGTTATGACGTACCCCATGCTTCAATAAGTATTGCTCAAAATGTTTGTCGATGAAATTTGATCCTCCGTCACTTATAACTATCCTCGAGACTCCGAATCTTGGAAATATTATTTCTTCAAACATCCTCTTGGAGCTTGAATTATCTGCCTTCTTGCATGGCAGAGCTTCGACCCATTTGGACACATAATCCATTGCCACAAGGATGTATTCACATTTCTTCGATGCTGGAAATGGCCCCATGTAGTCAATTCCCCAGACATCAAAGAGCTCGATCTGGAGATTGTTGACAAGTGGCATGGCATCCCTTGAATTAATGTTGCCATGTCTTTAACATGGACTGCATCTTCGAATGAAGTCTTTCGTGTCTTCATACATTGTAGGCCAGAAGAATCTACATTGGCAAATCTTTGCATGAGTCCGAAACACCCCGTAATGGCCTCCATATGGTGATGAGTGGCATCTTTCAATAATTTTGATTCCTTCTTCAGTTGGCACGCATCTTCTGAGTAGGCCATCAGAACATACCCGGAAGAGGTAGGGTTCATCTCATATGTGAGTACAGCTCTCCTGAATAAGTTTCCTTTTATTGCCTCCTGGTGGTATGTAACCTGTAACCATAAAATTAATAATATCTGCATACCAGGGGTCAGATCTGTTGATTCCGTAGAGCATGTCGTCCCGGAGTGCATCGTCGATGGGTAGTTCCTGTGGTTTCTCAAACTGCATTCTAGACAAGTGATCGGCAACATAATTTTCTACTCCCTTTTTATCTTTTATTTCTAAGTCAAATTCTTGGAGTAATAAAATCCATCTTATCAAACGAGGTTTAGCATCTTTCTTAGTGAGAAAATATTTTAAAGCAGCATGATCAGTGTAAACAATCACTTTGGCACCCACTAAGTAAGATCTAAACTTATCGATAGCAAAGACAACAGCTAGAAGCTCTTTTTCAGTGGTAGCATAATTAAGCTGAGGTCCTATCAAAGTTTTACTAGCGTAGGCTATTGCGTGATGCTTCTTATCCTTAGTCTGTCCTAACATTGCCCCTACAGCATAGTCACTTGCATCGCACATAATTTCGAAAGGTAATGTCCAATCAGGGGGTTGAATGATTGGTGCAGAGATAAGTGCTTTCTTAAGGATCTCAAATGATTGCAAACAGGCATCATCAAAATCAAAAGGAACATCCTTAGCCAATAAGCGGGTAAGAGGTCTAGCGATGAATGGGAAATCTTTTATGAATCTACGATAAAAACCAGCATGGCTAAGGAAACTTATAATTCCTTTCACATTGGTAGGTGGAGGCAGTTGCTCAGTTACTTCTATCTTGGCTCTATCTACCTCGATGCCTCTTTCAGACACTAAGTGTCCCAGCACTATTCCTTCTCTAACCATGAAATGATATTTTTCCCAGTTAAGGACTAAGTGTTTTTCCTCAAATCTTTGCAAAACATGATCTAAGTTTTCAAGGCACTCATCAAAAGTCTTTCCATAAACAAAAGTCATCCATAAAAACTTCCATAATCTTTTCAATCATATCAGAAAATATAGACATCATACATCTTTGAAAAGAAGCTGGTGCATTACATAACCCAAAAGACATCCTATGATAGGCAAAGGTTCCATAAGGGCATGTAAAGGTTGTTTTGTTTTGATCATCAGGATGGATAGGGATTTGATGATATCCAGAATATCCATCAAGGAAGCAAAAGAAAGAATGGTTGGCTAATCGCTCTAGCATCTCATCGATGAAAGGCAAAGGAAAGTGATCTTTTCTTGTTGCCTTATTAAGCTTTCTATAATCTATGCACATTCGCCATCATGTGACGGTTCGTTGAGGGATTAACTCATTCTTTTCATTTTGGACAACAGTCATGCCTCCCTTTTTAGGCACAACTTGGACAGGGCTAACCCACTCACTGTGTGGCACGGGGTAAATGATCCCGGCATGCAACAATTTTAAAACTTCTTTCTTAACAACTTCCCTCATCGCATTATTGAGTCTACGTTGGGGTTCTCTAGATGGTGGTACATCGGGATCTGTGGGAATGCGATGGGTACAAAGAGTAGGACTCCGTATGGCAACGGGGACATCCCCGACGGGGAGTGGCACCCCGTTCCCGTCCCCGGTGGCCCTAATTTTTCCCCTTCCCCACCCCGATTCCCGTTTTGGGGCTGGCTTTCTGCCGTCCCCGTTCCCGACAGGAGTCACGGGGCCCTGACGGGTTGCATGCCCCCGACATCAATAGTGAAGTAGAAGCACGCAACTAGCAGAATCATGTCTAGATTAGCAAAGATGAAGACAAAATCAAACACCAGATGCTAGTTAGATCCCACAAGCGGCCATGCACTTGCTTCTGACGGTGTCTGGTGGCGGCTGGGCCGCTCGTAGGAGAAGGAAACGAGTGTTCACGGAGTGAAGTGAGGTTAGAGGGCTGCTTCTTTATCTTATAAATATAGCTGTCATGGGCTTGGGCTGATAAAATTTACTTGGGCTGAGGAGCAGATGGACTTTGGCATACACAAATGAGTGTTGTCGGCGCTCTAATGGGGAACGGGGACGGGGAGACAGGGACCGTTCCTAGCCCCGCTATACCCGACGGGGCAATATTTTTGCCCGTTACGGCCCCGTTGGGGAGCGAAATCACCCCATTTTCATCCTCCAATGGATGAAATCCCCATCGGGGATCGGGGATCGGGGCCCCGTTGCCATCTTGAGTAGGACTGTAGGACTAATTCCTTTAAGGTCCCGGAGTGAGTAGCCAAAACCTTTTTGATGTTTTTCTAGGACACCATTAAGCGAAACGTTTGCTCCCGAGTGAGAGTATCACTTATGATGACAGGAGACTCGGATCATTTCCTAGAAAGGCATATCTAAGACCGGTGGTAAGGGTTTGAACTCAATAGGAGGCTTAGGTGGTAAGGCAAACTCATCTAAAGGTTCATTCTCGTAAGGGTCGCTTTCTTCTTCTACGAAGAATCTAGCTTCATCTTCTAGTTCTGGTTTAGCTAGGAATTCTAGAGAAGCTGCTCTAAATTCCTCCAATGGATCATAATGCGGATAGGGCTCGGTCCTAGTATTTAAAGAGTGTGAAATGGGAATTGTGAACTGGAGTTTCTTTCCTAAACAAATGTTTAGTTTCCCGGTTTGTCCTTCATAAAGAAGTCTTCTAAATGGTTGTCCTATGAACAGTGGAAATCCCCTATGTCAAAGACATAAAAGCTTGAGTGAACAGGGGTTTCTTCTACCCGGAGTGGTAGGACATGTAGGATTCCTAAACAGGGCAAAATTTGTCCCGAAAGGCTTCTTATGAACTTCACTGTTGGGGTTAATGTCATGTCCTTTTGCAAATATTTTGCTAATGTGACAGACATGATATTTATACCCACAACCGGATCGTAGAGAGCGTCTATGCGATCATTGTTAATTATGCAATGAATGGGAAGAGAAAATGAATCCAAACGAATTATCTCGGAGGAAAGCTCGACTCTTCTAACCATTCATTGCTCATAATAGACACTAGCTCTCCCGAGGTCTTTCCTCTTGGAATATCCTCATCAATATTGCATGACTTTATTGGATGATATTTGCTCTGTGGCTTCTTTACTGTGTGATAGTTGAAGATGTTTCCAAAATCGGAAAAGAGATCAGGTTCAATATCTAACATAAAATCAGGAAGTGGAATATCTTCCTTGTCTTGCTCAAGACATGGGTTAACTGAAGTAGATGGTGTATCTGGCAAAGGGTTGGCTTCAGCTACTTGAGGTTCTACTTCTAGGTGGTTGTCTAATTCACTGGATAGGATTTGATCTAGGATTGATCTTGCTTTCTCAGCAGAGATATGCAAGAATGATGCTCCTGAAGTTGTGTCGAGCAATTTTTTACTGTCTCTACTCAGACCTTTATAAAAATATTGTAAAAGAATAGGGTCTGGTAGACTAAGGTTCGGGCCTGATGCTAAAAGTGTAGTAAAATAATTCCAGGATGAGGCCAAAGATTCTTCAGGTTCTTGCTTAATAGTCAAAACCTTGACTCTAAGGTCGACGATTTGGGAGATGGGATAAAAATCTATGCAAAAGTTGGAGCGTAAGGATCCCCAATCCCCTTGTTGCTTACCTACAACTTTATCATACCATTGTCTAGCTTTTCCCTTTAATGAGAAAGGAAATAGCTTCCAATGGAGGGTTTTGTCGGACATGCCCTCTATGCGAAGACAGTCACATGCTTGCTCAAAGTCTCTTATGTGAAGGTAAGGGTTTTCATCTCCTCCTAAAAAGGATAGGCTTTGGACTAACGCAATCAACCGCGGACTCAGCCTATAGCTAGGTGTTTGGATAGGTTGTGATGACTCAGGTGGCACTAGGCTGGTCTCCGTGGGTGCAGAAAATTGAAAGATAGGGATGGAATTTAAATTATCGATAAGGATAGAAAAAGATAAAATGTACGAAAAGGTAAAGTGAAAGAAAAAGATAAGAGTATAGAAACAAGGTAGAGCAAGATTTAGGTTATCTAAGTGAGGCCGTCTTTCTCCCCGCAAGAACGGCGCCGAAATGCTTGTTGACACTAGATACGCACACGAAAGAATCAAAGAGAAATAATCCGCAAGCGCACGGATATCGGTGAGCACTTCACCCGGGAGATAAGTCCTCGCATAGTATTTATTTTTATCCGCTAGGAGAAAACGTGCAATAGACTAACCCGATCTTTACTACTACCCCTGGGCTGCTAGTCAAGTGAGAATTAAGCGATATAGAGAGAACTCCTTCGCCAGTCTTCTTCTTACCTATGGCAAGCTTTGAGACTATTGTTCTAAGGGGGTACCTGAGAAAAAGACACCGCAGAGGATGCTAAACCGGGCACAAAGGACCTACCTTACCTACCAACGGGAAGTGGATTACAGAGGTAACAAAGGGATTGTCACTTCCCTCGCTACTACCACGGTTCCGGCCGAATAGGGAGCATCTACAAGTGAACCTAGCCTAAGCACCACGCTTATGCTAAAGAACGATTACTCTATTCCCAACGCGAAGCGAATAAAGTAAACTTGTAAACCAAAGAACAATAATAACAACGAACTTACTAGTATTAGAAGTTGAATTGCCGAATGATTCTGAAACCAAGCCTCGGGTTAGGAGACTTGATCCCGTAGGTACACTGGAGAGGAGACACCGACAGGCCGGGCTTCCTACAAATCTACCTCCACTCTATACTCTCTCAATCTCTCTTGATACTAATACCCTATAGAGATAGATCCATTCTAGGGACCCTTCTCTAGCTAATTCTCTCTAGTAAATATGATCTAGGGCTTCTGAACTCGTGGTTCTCTCTAGAGAATGAATTAGTCTCTCCTCCCGGGGCCAGGGGCTCTGAATATATAGCCCTCTTGGATGCACCACAGCCCTCGGATCAAACCGACCTAAATGGACGGTTTTTATTCATCTGCAAAGTCGGTGGAGGCAGGATCCGTGAGACTCAACCTCATTGGCTGAGGTGAGGGGGCGGCCGACTTCACCCTAGGGGCGGCCGCCCCTGGTCTATGCCAGGTGGGCCCCAGCTTTCAGGCATTGCCTTCTGGAGTCTTCTAGATTATACTTTTTCACACATTCGGTCTTTCTCTCTATGTAAACCTGACATGTGGACCATCTTAGGTAGTTTTCAGCTGTCACCCTGCAGAAATAGATATTCACCAAAACTCATGGAATTCTGTCAGTGGTAACCCTATATCTATCCAGTATTTATAAATAGGTCCATTTTCATGCTGAGTTGACGGTTAAATTTATGAGTTAACGACCGTCAACATGCTCTAAAACTTCTACAATGGGTTGACACCCATGTCGAAGGGGCACCTGGACGCCGCTACTGGCGGCGCCTTTCTATCATTGACTGTTGATAGTGCTACGGCACTGATCAACAAAATAGTGGAAAACCAAGCTTAGGGGGAGGATCGTGCCCCCACTAAAGGACAAAAAGGCATGCATACAGTGAAGGAGGCGGATATGCTCACCGCAAAAAATAGACCTACTCCTGAAGAAGATTGACAGAGGTGCCATCACCGACACATTGGGCACCATCAACGCCATGGACGCTCTCTATTGACGGCAATTATACCCTATTTTCACCCCATGAAAGCCGTCAACAATGGTTAAAGTTCAGGAGATACACCATGCAAATAAATAGTGACATAGGTGCAATTCACTTGGTTCCACTTGTACATGTCATTATTTGGATGCAGGTGTAAACAACCACTATTCAAGCCTGATCAAGCTTAAATGAAGCAAAGATGAGCAAACTAGAAATGGCCAAGTATCAACATATACCAAGAAGGCCATTTCCAGAAAGCAAGCAAGCTTGAGGCACCAGCTGGCAGCCTAGAGCCAACAAGCCTAGGTCGGCCGACCTAGGGCTTGTGGGTCCAGGGCATGCCTAGCTAGCACAAGCCAAGTTATGCTCTCTCAAGCTCATACCTACCACTGGATCACAATGTGCAACACTTGCACATTAAAGAAGACGAGTTCATGTATCTTTGAAGCCAAGTGGAAGCATCCAACAATCAAGAACACCTCAGATGACCAAACCAACAAAGATTACAAGTGGGGACATGCTGTGGAGTCTGCAGGTGGGCCAACCTCCCCAAAGGTCAAGTCAGCCGACCTGACCAATGGATGGTTGCCACCTGTCCTGGCATGCCACTGACTCCAGGACCTTCTAGAAGGCTGATGGGGCCCTACCTGGCAGTCACACCCAGGTCGACCGACCTGGGGTGTGGGCCCACCTTTGGTCGGTGGGAGACTCATCCCTGACATCCATTCGAGTCGGTTTGGAGGTCGGTGGATCCAACAGCGCATGGTGGAGGGGCACACGGATCGATGATGTGGTGGTGGAGTAGCCCCTACTCCACCTCCCACTTGGAATAGCCTCTACTCCACCTCTCCACAATAAATACCCCCTCACTCCCTCTCATTCAAGACATCAAGGAGAAGCCTCTTGAGAGCCATGTGAAGCTATGTAGTCCACTATAGTAGTAGTAGTAGTGTGGGAGTTAGAGTGAGTCGAGCGAAGCTCGGAGTCTCTGGAGTCGTCTTCTGGAGAGTCTGGTATGTCTTCCTCTTATTCTAGTAAGATTCTTAGTATTTAATATATTCTTCCTTTGCTTTCCTCTAAGTAGTGCTAGTATTTACTTTATGCCTTAGTTACTTTAAGTATACAATCCTCTTTGCTGGCACATTACTTTGCCTTGTTGTGAAGTGCTCGAAGCCTTAGCTAGGCCTAGAGTAGCTAAGAGGCTAAGAGTAGTAGGAATAGTGCAGATGTGGTGTCTAGACTAGGACTGCCAATGTGGACTTCTTGTCGCACTCGAGGAACTCCCGGAGCGAAGTGTGACAGACCTCTCCGGGACCTAGGAGTTCTCCTTGTAGTGTTCTTAGGCAAGTTGCAAATAATAGTTGGTCTGCACTGGTAGCCGCCTCAGGGTTGTGCTGAGCCACATCCTATTTCGCCTATCGACCACAGCATGAGGTGAGTTAACTCTCACGTATATTTATGATAGCTGGGCCAGAACCTAAACACTAGGACTAATTCATGGATGTAAAGCCAAGATACATTAGGAATCTTACACTCTCTCGTTGTCCTCTCACCTAGTTGCTACTCCACTAGTTATTTCCTAGACTCTCTTGCCAGCTCCTTGATCCAACCTTCCTACACATTTCGTCTATCCCTCTTCCATTAGTGATACTAGATTATAGACACCTGGATCTCCTTTCCCTATTAACTCCTAGCTACGGCTTTCCCTTGGGAGAAATATGTAATACCCGATTTTAAGCACAAAACCAGATATGCACCATATGTGAGTATTAGAAGTCAAATCTCACATATAGCTACAAATAAGGGGTAGTATCAATTCATAATGCTTAAAAATGTACTTAATAAAAAGAGATAACCTTAGTAAGCAAAGAACGGATAGACAACTCCGAACTTCGGGTATTGACTCCACTCCACTGGATCCAAACTGACTGGTTGATCACAAGGCTAAACTTCTCCTAAGGTGGTAGGAATAGCAAGAGTGAGTCCATGTCGAACTCCGCAAGTATAGCAGGGGGTTCATGAGGCTCAAAAGGTAGACACGGTTATATTGCAATAGCTTTTAGTGTATGTCATGTTTTAGCATTTAGCATCAAGGTAGTGTTCCCATAACCACATGATCGTAAACATGATTAAAGAATACAATTAACATCAATATTAACATTAAGCATAAACAACGGTGGTCATCTATTCTGCAATGTCTCGGGGCCACGACGTATGAGATACTCAAAGAAGACTTACCAAGGGCGATGAGTCTCGGCCGATTGCCACCGCAGACGTATGGCAAGAGCAAGGAACGACGTAGCTGTTTGCTTGCGAGTGCCGACAAAGAAACACACACGTTTTCATTTTCACGAGACGGAAAGTATGACCCTATGAACATGAGGGTAGAGAGAGCATGACGAAAGTTTCGTGACGTGCTCACCGTAATAGAAAACGGATGACAAACCATGGCAGCTCGGTAGAAGGAGACGCGCCTTGCATATATGCGTGACTTGCCGGGCCGGTACTCGGGGACGTAGCTAGGAAATATCTTGAGTCATGCATGCATATGCATGTGCTTGCTACCGGTGATGGACGACGAAGTAGCAATAGATCGGTGCAGCACTAGTACGGTGCTTGGTTTGGACAAGATGGTGCTTCACGTAGAGGAAACTCATGCGCCCTCTCCTGGCCATACTGGATCGGTAGGCGGTGTTCCTGGCTGTGCACTTGCTTGTGGAAACAGCTGCAAGAGGATCTCAACGGCAGACATGGAAGACGACGGCAGATCGATCTCGAGCCCGGCAACATCAACAAGGGCGATGGCCAGTACAAGCTACACCATTGGCAACAAGCAGAAGATATGGAGATTAGCTTCAACGACAGAGCGAGTGGAGGTAAATCCATGGTGACTTACCCTTGTAGGTTTGAGAACGGAATCACGCATGGAATAGAATCAATCTCCGAGACACGGCGGGATGGCCGGTCGTTCTTTACATCGGAGAATCGCCAGCTTAGTCTTCCCATGACGATGGTTCTCAAGGAGGCTTCGGAGACGATCGAGAACCATTGGAACGGCAGCATGCACATACACATACGTAGGCATGGATGAAGGTCGCCGCGCGGCGAACAGGACGTAACTGTGTCCTTCTCGGCAAGATATCCAAACCAGCGAAAGGTGCGGAGCCGAGGGCGATGAAGAGCTTGGCTGGTTTTGTCGAGATCATGCAGGTGCCGCGACGGCTCCGGAGGCGGCGAATCAAGCTCGGTGTTGTTAGCTTCTTCTCGGCGAGTTTGCAGATGGCGGCTCTAGGGTTTGCTGCGTGGCTACTTCTCGAAGTTGGGCTGTGCGACGCAAGGTGTCCGCTATTTAAGGGATGGATAGCGTGAAGTGCACGCCGGGCCGGGCGTAGACGGTGTGGAGTCGGACTCCTACGGCGAGTCCATGCCATCGACGAGCACGAGTCGGGGTCCTGGGAGGCGGTGACCGGCGGATGGATGGAGGCAAAGATGCCGATCGTGCTTCTTGGGCCGAAGCCGAGAGTTAGGAAGGAGAGAATAAATCCTTTTCTTTTTATTTTTTTGTTAATTTTTTCAATTGGGGTTTCAAATGATTTTGAAATCATTTTCATGTTTAGCCCAAACCAAACATTACAATAAATCAAATGCACTAGCATGAATGCACAACATGTGTTTCTAACCCCACGATAAATTTTAGTTTCATGAAAAATGTTGTTTTCCTAGGTTTTCATGAGCACAAAAATACATAAATAAATCATTTTATTCTATTCTTAAAAAGAGCAAAATTTGGGGTGTTACAACTCTACCCCTCTTAAGATGAATCTCGTCCCGAGATTCGAAAGATGATGATCGAAGAGATTGGGATATTCCGCCATTGAACCTTCTCTACTGCTTTGAGTAGTACCGTCTTGCTCATAAATGATTCCACTTTGCTTTGCATACCTTTTAACCATACTCCAAATAACATGCTCACTGATTCCAAGTCTTCGATGATCACTCCAAACAACTCGCACCAATCCTCCGTTAATTTCCAACCGTTAAACCATACTCTTTTCCTTAAATAAACTATTGCAAACTCGGGATGCTAGCTTCTCTTCACACCAATGCACATTGTGCTTGTCCTAAAAATCATCTTGAGATGGTTGTGTGAACTTGACTGTATGACATACTCTTGTCACTCTGACTTCAAATTACAACATAATTACTTTTAGCATGTACCATTATGTCCCCTTTTGGCAACCTCATAATTGTACCACTATAGTGTAATGCTAGTTTACCCTTAACACAAACACTCTTCATCACTCAAAAAGACCACCTTACTGTCAATTGTATGACCAGCTTTTGTCCCCACAGATTCCACCTTATATCTTAACATGTTCTAATATTTCCTTTTTAATCCATACTTTCAACTCTCCTTTTTCCAACTTCAATAGACAATTGACTTTTGGGTCAAGTTCCTCAAACCCCAAACATAATTATTAACCCATGGTTTCGTTCAAAACTCCTTACCATAACTCTCCTTTACTAAGAGCGATGAGGACGATAATTCCTTAGTTCTTTCTTCTCCTAATTAACCGTTGTGATTCTCCTTGTTCAAAGCTGAACTTTATTAACTAGCAACTATATAGTACTAGTGACATTACTTGATTTCTACCTTCACTTGATCTTGGTGTCACTCGAACTTTTATAGCACCCATCATATGCTAAGAACACTGACAACAAATTTTTCCTCTGCAAATGATTGCATCCTCCAAATTGCCAAGGCATAAACCATGTTTGGGACCTGTGGGTTATGGCCCACTATAACTCCAATACTCCAATTATAATGTCACTAAGTCAATATCAACTTAGTAATGATCCTTTGAATTTCTTACGATCGACCTTGATGTCGCTTTTACTTCCAAGTAAAAACCTCTATGCTCCACAATGGATAACTCGACATCTCATCAGTTGATTAGTCCAAATGATGCCTTCGATAGAATCGACCATCCAAGAATATTTTGAGTTACTCTTGCTTACATAGGCCGTTCCAACTCAACAAATTTTCCTTGAGTTCTTTGTGTAATCCATCACTAGAGACATACCATAACCAAAAAGATAACTTCCTCCAAACTAATCTCACACACCAAGGTTGGTGTAAGCATTTAAGCTTCCATAGAATTCAATCATAGAGAAGTCTCGACGTCTCAATATTTCTATGCCATCATCACCAACTGGTCTTGAGGCTTATGCAACCACACTATCTTCTTGCATAAGAACACACCTCAAACCTTAACAAGATGCATCACAATGCTTCTTACTCTAACCTGGTAACACCAACACCGAGTTGTAATTGATTTCTTCTTTAACTCTTCAAAACTAGCTTCACCCCGTTTAGACTATATGAACTTGGCATTCTTCTCCAGTAGAGCTGTCATAGGCTTAGTAGATTTGGAGAATCCTTCAATGAACCTCCTATAGTAACCAACCAAACAAAGGAAATTGCACACATCTTACTCACATCAGTAGGCGGCTTCTAATTCAACGCACTCTTCACCATATCTAGATCCACTGCTATACCTCCAACATAGACAACATGACCCAGAAAAGAAACTTTCTTTAACCAAACTCACACTGGTTCCGCTTAGCATACAACTTATGTTCTCTAAGCTTCCATAAGACTAGCCTTAAGTGTTCGGCATGTTCTTCTTTAGTCTTAGAGAACACCAGGGTGTTAGCACCACAAAATTATTCAGACACTCCATGATCACCTTATTCATCATGTGCATAAGATAGATAGGTGTATATGTCAAATCAAAGGACATAATGGTGTACTCATACAACCCATACCTCATAGTGAAAGCTGTCTTCAGTATATCTACATCCTGAATCTTCAACTGACGGTAACTAGAACATTGATCATTCTTAGAAAACACACAAGCACCTCTTAGCTTATTAGACAAATCATCAATCCTCAACAATGGCACTTGTTCTTGATTGAAACTTCATAAAGAGAACGACAATCAACACACATAAACTGAGTATGAGCCTTCTTGTCAACAAAGATCATATATGAGCATACCATGGAGATGAGCTAAGGCTTATGAAACCTTTCTCTTGCAACTCCTTAACTTGCTCCTTATAGATCATCCATCAAGTCACTAATACTTGCTCATGGATAGACCTCTCAGCAATAGAGATAGCCGCTTCTTCCAAGTGGAACATTAGAGTGTATGAAACCTTCATCTTGCAACTTCTTAATCTTGGCTACCACCCCTTAAGAGAAAATCAACTAGGGGGGCACCAAAGCATAGCCTGCACATTCCTCTAAGTAACTTAACTTATCATGAAGACCTTCCATATCCAAGAGAATCTTGTGCGCATAGGCAAGAATATGTAATCTGAAATTCCTCGCGAGTAGAAGAATAACAGTGGAGTAAAACATTCATAACTCCAATTCTGTAAATCCAATGAAGGAATACAATATACCGTTGGAAAGCTTACAAAATTCTCCAAAACTTTGTTTCAGATCGTATTGCCAGATTTTGAAACTAAATATGTCCAAAACAGACAAATACAGTGGCTGCTCAGAACTTCCAGACAGCACAAAAACCTCAGGTTTCAACGGACATAATTCCCAGCTCAGAACATAAATGAAGGTGATTGATATGGCATTGGAAATCTACAGAAGTCTTAGTTTACCCAGAAAATTTTCATAACCATTGGACCAACAAATATTGAGATATAATAGTAAGACCGCAGACTGCTCAGACTGCAGACTGCTCTAGATTTCTTTCAGCACAGATTCTTCGTCTTGTTAAATTCATAGCTCCCAAACCAAAGTTGATACGAAGGTGATACTGATGGAATTGGAAAGATGAAGAAGTCTGGATTCTTCCAGAAAAATTTCATCAACGTTGCACAACCAAAACTCAAGATATAACAGTCTTAACACAGACTGTTTTAGATTTTAGACAGCATAGATGCATCATCTTGTGATTTTCATAACTGACAAACTGGAATAGCTGTGAAGGTGATTCTTGCGCTCGAGAAAAAGATATTGAAGTATACTTTTGTCCAGAATTTTCCCATGATTTTTGATCGTCCAAAGTTTGAGGTATAAACCGAAGAATACAGATTGCTCCGAAGGGACAGGATGCAGAAAACAGGAGGAAACCAAAACCCAACTATCTATTCACTAATCCTTATACCTTAGGCCTATAAACTAAATGAAATTGTGAACAAAGCCCACAATATCATTGCACTCATTACAAAGATGCAAGTCACCCAAAGACACAAAAACAACTCAACAAACACTCAAGTTCACTTGCACCCAAAAGACTCGACTAGACATAGCGAAATCTAACGACTTTACATAAAAGGGACTCCCGAACCTAAGGGCGAGACGGGTGGGGAAGATTCTAGTAATTTTTGGGCTTCTCCAATAGCTGTTTTAATATCATCTAATTCCTTCTACAACCTCTCAAGACCCTTTCCTTGTTGATACACAAAATCTTCCAAACATTTCTTTGATTGCATATTGGTATGTCCAAAATCAAACGAAGCTTGGAGAACTTAGAAAATGAGACAAGGTTTTCATAAAGGAGCAAAGACAAAAGTGAGAATACCATTTAGAAAATAACAAGGCTAGAGAGATAAGAAATCAACAAGGATGAGAACAAAGGCTTTCAACAAGCATCGAGGAGGAGATGAATATCAAGGTTAGAGACATAGTAGAAAAGAAAAATATCAAGGTACGTAGAACAAGGTTGTTCTATTAATTCCAAAATATTGAGACGATCGGTTTCTAACTAGGCTTGCATCCTACAATCGGATTGAGCCGATACCACTTGTAATACCCGATTTTAAGGACAAAACCGAGATATGCACCATATGTGAGTATTAGAAGTCAAATCTCACATACAGCTACAAATAAGGGGTAGTATCAATTCATAATGCTTAAAAACGTACTTAGTAAAAAGAGATAACCTTAGTAAGCAAAGAACGGATAGACAACTCCGAACTTCGGGTATTGACTCCACTCCACTAGATCCAAACTGACTGGTTGATCACAAGCCTAAACTTCTCCTGAGGTGGTAGGAATAGCAAGAGTGAGTCCATGTCGAACTCCGCAAGTATAGCAGGGGGTTCATGAGGCTCAAAAGGTAGACACGGTTATACTGCAATAGCTTTTAGTGTATGTCATGTTTTAGCATTTAGCATCAAGGTAGTGTTCCCATAACCACATGATCAGGTAAACATGATTAAAGAATACAATTAACATCAATATTAACATTAAGCATAAACAACAGTGGTCATCTATTCTGCAATGTCTCAGGGCCACGACGTATGAGATACTCAGCAAGACTTACCAAGGGCAGATGAGTCTCAGCGATTGCCACTGCAGCACGTATGGCAAGAGCAAGGAACGACGTAGCTGTTTGCTTGCGAGTGCTGACAAAGAAACACACACGTTTTCATTTTCACGAGACGGAAAGTATGACCCTATGAACATGAGGGTAGAGAGAGCATGACGAAAGTTTCGAGACGTGCTCACCGTAATAGAAAACGGATGACAGCCATGGCGAGGCTCGGTAGAAGGAGACGTCGCCTTGCATATATGCGTGACTTGGCTTTGGGCCGGTACTCGGGACGTAGCTAGGAAATATCTTGAGTCATGCATGCATATGCATGTGCTTGCTACCGGTGATGGACGACGAAGTAGCAATAGATCGGTGCAAAGACTAGTACGGTGCTTGGTTTGGACAAGATGGTGCTTCACGTAGAGGAAACTCATGCGCCCTCTCCCGGCCATACCGGATCGGTAGGCGGTGTTCCCGGGCCGTGCACTTGCTTGTGGAAACAAATTGACTGCAAGAGGATCTCAACGGCGGACATGGAAGACGACGGCGGATCGATCTCGAGCCCGGCAACATCAACAAGGGCGATGGCCGCAGTACAAGCTACACCATTGGCAACAAGCGAGAAGATATGGAGATTAGCTTCAACGACGAGCGAGTGGAGGTAAATCCATGGTGACTTACCCTTGTAGGTTTGAGAACGAATACGCATGGAATAGAATCAATCTCCGAGACACGGCGGGATGGCCGGTCGTTCTTTACATCGGAGAATCGCCAGCTTAGTCTTCCCATGACGATGGTTCTCAAGGAGGCTTCGGAGACGATCGAGAACCATTGGAACGCGGGCATGCACATACACATACGTAGGCATGGATGAAGGTCGCCGGCGGCGAACAGGACGTAACCTGTGTCCTTCTCGGCAAGATATCCAAACCAGGCAGCAGTGCGGAGCTGAGGGCGATGAAGAGCTTGGCTGGTTTTGTCGAGATCATGCAGGTGCCGCGACGGCTCCGGAGGCGGCGAATCAAGCTCGGTGTTGTTAGCTTCTTCTCGGCGAGTTTGCGAGATGGCGGCTCTAGGGTTTGCTTTGCGTGGCTACTTCTCGAAGTTGGGCCGTGCGACGCAAGCGGTCGCTATTTAAGGGATGGATAGCGTGAAGTGCACGCCGGGCCGAGCGAGACGGTGTGGAGTCGGACTCCTACGGCGAGAGTCCATGCCATCGACGAGCACGAGTCGGGGTCCCGGGGAGGCGGTGACCGGCCCGGGATGGATGGAGGCAAGATGCCGATCGTGCTTCTTGGGCCGAAGCCGAGAGTTAGGAAGGAGAGAATAAATCCTTTTCTTTTTATTTTTTTGTTAATTTTTTCAATTGGGGTTTCAAATGATTTTGAAATCATTTTCATGTTTAGCCCAAACCAAACATTACAATAAATCAAATGCACTAGCATGAATGCACAACAGTGTTTCTAACCCCACGATAAATTTTAGTTTCATGAAAAATGTTGTTTTCCTAGGTTTTCATGAGCACAAAAATACATAAATAAATCATTTTATTCTATTCTTAAAAAGAGCAAAATTTGGGGTGTTACAAAATATAAATCGACAATCTTGGAATACTCCTCGGTGAAATGCTACAGAGGTACATTCTGTGCGCTTGCGGAATATCCAATAGTTAGAGAATTACCCCTCCTAGCATCTCTGGCGTTGCTACCATAGTTCGGGTGGTTACGCTAAGAAATGCCAACAAGCATTTCTGGCGCCGTTGTCGGGAACTAGACTTTCTGTTTGTCTCTAGTGATTGCGTTCAGAAATGCCAACAAGCATTTCTGGCGCCGTTGCCGGGGAAAGCGTTAGCCTAGGAGTTTTAATAGGATCGAATCCAGGGTCAGTGACTAGTCTAGTTATCAATTAGTGTTAGGGGTTTCACCTCTCACTTGTCTTGCTTCTCGAAGCTAGACAGTGCATGAACGGTTGTTGAGGAGAACTAGACATTGTCAAGTTCCACCTCCAAGGTTCATTTGAACCTAAACCCATTCAATGAAGGAGGCTTTACACTGATTATCAATGAAGCCATGACCCAAAAGATCATCCCTGACTATTCTGCATCGTTAGCTGACTATGTCGCTATGGGTTCACAACTTAGCTTGGGGATGCAACTTTTGAGTTTGTGCTTATCTTTATGGTGCAAGCCAACCCGTTTGTGGGAAGCCACAATGGAACGCCAATGCCCATCTCCAACACTTCCTGTAGGTGTGTGGAGCCTTCAATCAGAATGTCTCCACAGAAGCCATATGTCTTTGCCTTTTCCCATTCTTGCTATTGGGAAAGGCAAAGCGGTAGTTTTAAACCAACAGAGAAGAAGTCGCCGTTAAGAGAAACCCTTCTCATCATTAGTGACAGAACGGCTCCATCACTCATAATCCAATCACAGATTGTGAGTGATGAATTGATCCAAGGAATGTGAGAACCAAAAAAAAGGTTCTCTGATTTATCATTCAAAAATCTCACACCCGTTTTGAATCAATCTCATGTGCATCATTGTTTTTACTTCCGTTTTCCACTCTAGTATATCTTGGTTTGGTTGTGCTTTTCGAGAGTGCTTCCATAGGCTCTTTAAATTAAGCATGGTGCTTAGGTTAATCTACCTACCTTAATCAAATAAGACATGGAGTCAAGTTTGATTAATTGAACCGAAAATTACTAGTGTAGACTTTGGTTGTATGCCTGGACTAACCCCTGCAGGAAGTTCAAATCCAAAATGGTAAGTCGTTGAGATAGATTCACAAATAAGGCGAGCATGGAATGAAACCTTGATCAAGAAGAGAATGGAGATCTGGATGGCAAGGCATAGTGCAATCATCCCTTTCCACCTCCAGGATGGGATGATGCACATTCAAGCCCAATTGTCAATGGAGAGGTTCTGCTCTATGGACCTAAAACATGGAGCCCTTGCTGATAAGGTATGTCAGTAGTTATCTTATATTTATTTCATGCATTTTAATTCTGCATTTCCCTTCCAATTACATGTTTACTTTTAAAACTGCATATTTTATTCCAACAAAATAAGTTAGACATAGGCAATAAAACTTGAAAAGAGTGACTAGAGAAAAGTTGAGATGGTGGGGCCACCATGGTCAGGTCGATCGACCTGTCTTGTGGGGTCCACCACTGTTGGCGGTCCTTATTGCATATCTAACCCCGCCAACTTTAGTTCATAGTTCACCAAAAAACCACCTAGATAGGAGATTTATACTAATGAAATTCCATAGTTTTGGTGAACACTTGTTTTGCAGGTACATTCATGGAATACATACATTTTGGGCCAAGAACTAAAGAAAAGAGAATAAATATTCAAATTATAAAATGGGCTCAAAAGCAAAACAAGGAGAAAATGAGATAAAGGCCAAACCGACGTACCAACGTGGCAGCGGCAAAACACCAGATGGGCCAAGTCCAGGCCCAGAGGACAGCCCACCAGCCAAAGGCGGTGGCCAGGGTCGGCACACCTGGCTCGGCCACGCCCCTGGCGCGCGCGCGCCTGGTGGCCTGCCGCCTGGCCCCACCTTCCTGGAGGCGGTGCATTCAATGCTCCAGAGGGTGGTGCGGGGGTGTTTTGGTCATTTGGACACGCGGGAACCAACCATCTACACATATAAAAGCCTATCTTTCTTTCATTTCACACATCACATTTCATTCCCTCATTCTCATTCCAGCCTCTCCACTTCCACAAGTTTACACTAGAGGAAGAGTAGAGCCATTATACCTAGCTTCTAGCTAGAATAGAAGTAGGGGAGTGAGAGAGGTCAAGAGCGGAGCAACTCTTCTCGAGTGCTCCCGGAAGCTAGTCTTCCACGGGGTGGAGTGCCGGATTTGTCGGCTCCCTCCTCACTTGTACCTCGACGACTTCTTACCCTTGAAGTAAGAGGTTCGTGTTTATCTATTTGTACGTTCCTTCTTGCAAAGTTACCTTTGTCGTTATTCCCTTGCGGGTTCGTCGACCGTCCTTGTGGCGGTAGTTCTAGTAGAGGACTCCTGATAGAGACGGATGTTCCTGGCCAACGCTAGAACTGTAACGTTAGCGTAGATGTGGTGTCTAAGCTGATAGTTACCTTCGTTTGCCTCGTACTCCACGGTTGAGGGGTAGGCGGTAGGTGGTGACAGCCCTGTCCGTCCCTTGCAATCCCCCACGTCCAGGTACAGCATAGAGCTACAGGCCGGCATCACTTGGCAGACCAGGTGCGATTTGGTGCCCGAAGTAAGTGAGTAGCGATTGAGTTATCTTTCTCTAAGGATTCGTCCTATATAAAATCTCACTTTCCCAGTTATCCACTCTCTCCTCTGGGCAACCTAGCTAAGACCTAAACCTGACCATACCATTCTTCGTGAAGTTTACGATACCCTGTTCATCACCGGGTGAAGTGCTACAACGGTCTTTCCGTGTGCTTGCGGAATTTACTGCTTTCGCTAAGAAATACCAACAATCACCTCTCTCTTCACTCTGGCTAGAAGCAGGGATCCAAGGAGCAGCATAGGATGCCCTAGGGCTCCAAAGCCCAGGTTGACCGACCTAGATTTGGTGCCTCTAGGCACCCTGCTGTCTCCCAATGATGACAACCAAGGATCCTATGCCCACCACACTAGCCAGAATTCAAGGAGAGATGGTCCATTGCTCATGACTTTAGCTTAGGATGCCATGTTAAGCATCTTGGATGCTTTAGGGAGCATACCACTAGCCAAAGCCAACATAGGGAGTAGCAATGCATGTTTAAGTGTCCCCATTGTTCATGGGAATCACTTTGATTCTTGTCTCCACCTTTGTTTGCTCCTTTTCTTTTTCACCAAACACTAAACATAGGAATCTGAAGCAACCTCAGCAACTTTGGACCATGACCACCACCATCCTTGTTAGACAACCTGACTTAGCATGACTAAAGTGGTAGGGGGCACAAACCTTGGTCGACCGACCAGATCTATGGTCCAATGTTTGTGACTCTTTGCAAACACGAGGCTAGATTCGTTGTCCAAAGTGAGAACATGCTTCATAGGGGCTAGGGCCAAGTCGACCGACCTACCCTTTTGGTAGCCCTGCCTTGCCCTTTCACCCCTATAACTAGCACCCCAAGTTGAGCTCAATCCCACACCACAACCAGAATCATCTCGAGCTCACTTGGCCTTCTCTTTTCTCTTTAGTGCTTGTTGGCATTTCTTAGCGCGATTACCACAAACAGACATAAAGCCCATCCCCGGCAATGGTGCCAGAAATGCTTGTTGGCATTTCTTAGCGCAATTACCACAAACAGACATAAAGCCCATCCCCTGTAACGGCGCCAGAAACGCACGTTGGCATTTCTTGGCACAATTACTAGAAACAGGTTCTAGCAACTATGCGAGAGTGGCCAAAAGATAGATCACATCCTATTAGAATAATATGTGCAAGCACACGGATCTATCGTTGCAGCATTTCACCCGGAAGTATTCAGGGTATCGTTAAGTAACTAGCATGGGTATGAATATAATATTTAGCATGAGGAGAAACCAACCAATGTGCTATACAGGGGTAAGCATAGGGTAGTTTGGATAGTGGACACACACTCAGAGAAATCTCAAAGGAAATAAAGGTAAAATAAAGAATAAAGAATAATCTAAGTGAAGCAGGCAGGTCCAATATAGTCAATGCCAGAATAGCTAATGTCACATGTTATACAAGTCAAGAGTTGACTATAGACTAGGAATATGGGGAGACCGCAACAACTGGTCTGCCAGTCGATGGCGGCATTTATGAACTCCTACATGACATGCGAACATGGGGGATTACACGGGATGGACAGGGCTGTCACCAACTGCCGCCTACCACCTCAACCGTGGCATGCTGTCATATCCGAAGGTTCCCTCGCATACGGACACCACGCCCGCATACTAAGGAGCTACCTACATCCACCCAAGACTCCCACCCTATGGATGGACGAGCTAGGACATAGGCAAGCTCGAAGGCACATCGAACCGCTATTCCTCTTCTACAATCTAATCTAAACAAGTAGAACACATGAACAACGAAGAACAATGTAGAACACAATGAACAATTCTCACAAGAACTATAGTCTAGTTCTTGATCATCGAATATATCGTGTACTAGACTATACTCTAGTTCATATGCAAGACTATATAAATGTAATGAGAACTTGACTAAGGAAGAACACTCCATAGATTTATACCATGGATGTAGCTTTTCTTCCTAGAGACAAGCTCTCCAAGTAGCTTTGCCTAGCTCCAAATGTCTACTACTAACAACTAGAGAACAAGTGTGTGGTGTAGAGAGAGCTCCAAATGGTGTGAGTTGATGGGGGTGCCTCTACTCCTCTTTTATAACAGGTGGAAGGCGGTTCGGGGGCATCCAGGTAAAAACACCAGCGAAACCGTCATGCCACAGATGGAAGGGTCGAAACCACCTTTGGCCGAGCCCACGCGCCAGCCAGGGGGCACGCGTGCACCCCAGGCGCGGGCCCCCCGACTGACTTTGGCAAGTGGGCCTGGGCTGCCACCTGGGTCGCGCCTGTACTAGTGCTTTTGGCCCATTTGGCCTCCAGGTGGCCCACTTGCTCTCTAGCTTGTTTTACGCCTTCTCGAAAAGCGCCTTTTTATTTTGAAAATCCCCGCACTTGGTGTATTTTCTGCAAAACAATATTTTTTTCAAGTACAAGTGGAACTAGGTCAATAGTAAAGATATATGTGCAATAAAATATTTATTTCTCCTAAAATGAACTATGATTGACGGGTAAAAATCGGAGTTAAGGACCGCCAACAGTGTTCCAAGCCTTCTCAAGCTTAGTGTAGTCGTAGCCATAACCAAAAGCCAAAAACATTTCCCTTTCCAATTGCATGTTTTACCTCTCGCATCATTTATTTCAACATAGTCATCATGCATAAAACAAAAAAAATGAGAAAACCTTTTGCTTAACCTGCTGAGCAACTTGGGCACCAAAGGGGCCCATGGCTGGGTCGGCCGACCCAGCCTTGGTGCCACCCATCTGCCAACTTTGCCCCCTACTTTGCCATGCCATGTTCACGACTTGCTCAAGCTAAAATCTTAAAATCATGATATGATTAGCTTCATAGGCTTACTTGAACATCTAGATGAAGTTAACTTGGCAAACTCTGCAGCTTTAAGCAAAGAACTTTCCTTACTTCTGTTCTTTCTCTTTCCTTGTTGTTTATTTTAAAATCCTAATCTCATCTTGCTTTATCATGCTTCTAGGGATCTTTTCTTATCTCTTTCTGCGTTCTTAGAATAGGAATTTTAGGATCTTTACACTTAACCTAAAAAAGAACGATAGTAATCACAATTTTGAGTCATGATTGAATAGTGCATCTTTATTTGCTTTGTTAAATTGTTATTATGAATATGTTTGATTTGGCTCTTTGAATGATTACAATGATTTTGTAGACTTCATCTATAATTTCATTTAGATATAGGCTTAAATAGATAGTTGGGTAGCTAATGTCATAAATTGCCCAGAAGATTTTTAGTTCGCCCTATATTTTATATAAGTGATATTTGACTTGGAAATATGAAAGTCTCATTTGTTTTGGAATTCCCTAAACATTGAACATTTGTTTTGGCAAAACAGATGCCTCGGGGTGGAAACAGACGTAGACAAAGAGCCAATGCTGAAACAATGATGACCTGCCACCACCACCACCACCAATGACCATAGAGCAGTTTTTCGCGATGCAGGCGCAAATGATGCAGAACCAGAATCAGATGATGCAAAACCAGACGCAGACCATGCAAGCCATGATGCAAGTTGTGCAAAATGTACAAGCTGGACCTGCTCAACCACCTAGAGATAAGTGCAAAGAGTTCATGTATGGACATCCTCCTGTGTTTTCTCATGCCAAGGAGCCTTTTGAGGCAGATGACTGGTTGCGTGCTGTGGAGAAGCAGTTGAACCTCGCTCAGTGCAATGATCAGGAGAAGGTGTTGTACGCCTCTAGGCAACTTCAGGGTAATGCTCAGACATGGTGGGACTCCTATCAAGCTGCTCATCCCAACAATGCTCCAGCAATCACTTGGGATGTTTTTGTGAGAGACTTCAAAGCTCGTCATATTCCAGGATGGGCACTATGACTATGAGCGAGTATCATGATAAGTTCGAGGATTTGGCTCGCTATGCTCCTAATGAGGTTCGTGAGAATGCTGACAAGCAATGCCATTTTCTTAATGGCATATATTATGATCTCAGGTTGCAGTTGAAGGGCAACACCTACGCCACTTTTGAGCAGTTGGTGAACCGTGCTATTGTGCTAGACAATGAACGTCTGGCGCAAGACAAGAAGAGGAAGTGGAATAGTGGGCAAGGCTCTGGAAGCAACTCTCGTTTCCATCCCAACTCTCACCAGGGTTTCCAGCAGAGGAACCAGGGGCAGTCCAATCAGTGGAACTGCAATCAGAACCAGCAGAGTGGGAATCAACGCCCGCATTTCCAGCAACATCCTCCTCACCAGCAGCAGATGGGCAATCAAGCATCTTGTTGACGGTCGTTAACTCATAAAATTAACCGTCAACTTAGCATGCAAATGGACCTATTCATAAATACTTGATAGATATAGGGTTACCACTGACAGAATTCCACGAGTTTTGGTGAATATCTATTTCTGCAGGGTGACAGCTGAAAACTACCCAAGATGGCCCACATGTCGGGTTTACATAGAGAGAAAGACCGAACGGGTGAAAAAGTATAATCTAGAAGACTCCAGAAGGCGACACCTGAAACCTGGGGCCCACCTGGCACTGGCCAGGGTCGGCCGACCAGGGGGGGGAGTCGGCCGACTCCCCAGCTCCACCAATCAGGTGGAGTCTCGCGGATCCTGCCTCCACCGACTTTGAAGATCAATAATTATCGTCCATTTAGGTCGGTTTGATCCGAGGGCTGTGGTTAATCCTAGGGGGCTATATAAGCAGAGCCCCTGGCCCCTGGGTAAAACCCTAATTCATTCTCCTATTCATTCAAGACTTCAATCCAGAGAGAGAGAGTTAGATAGAGAAGGGTCCCTCGAATGGATCTATCTCTATAGGGTATTAGTATCAAGAGAGATTGAGAGAGTATAGAGTGGAGGTAGATTTGGAGGAAGCCCGGCCTGTCGGTGTCTCCTCTCCAGTGTATCTGCGGGATCAAGTCTCCTAACCCGAGGCTTGGTTTCAGAATCATTCGGCAATTCAACTTCTAATACTAGTAAGTTCGTTGTTATTATTGTTCTTTGGTTTACAAGTTTACTTTATTCGCTTCGCGTTGGGAATAGAGTAATCGTTCTTTAGCATAAGCGTGGTGCTTAGGCTAGGTTCACTTGTAGATGCTCCCTATCCGGCGGAACCGTGGTAGTAGTGAGGGAAGTGACAATCCCTTTATTACCTTTGTAATCCACTTCCCGTTGGTAGGTAAGGTAGGTCCTTTGTGCCCGGTTTAGCATCCTCTGTGGTGTCTATTCCTCAGGTACCCCCCTTAGAACAGTAGTCTCAAAGCATGCCATAGGTTGGAAGAAGACTGACGAAGGAGTTCTCTCTATATCGCTTAATTCTCACTTGACTACCAGCCCAGGGGTAGTAGTAAAGATCGGGTTAGTCTATTGCACGTTTTCTCTTAGCGGATAAAAACAAATACGATACTCAGGACTTATCTCCCGGGTGAAGTGCTCACCGATATCCGTGCGCTTGCGGATTATTTCTCTTTGATTCTTTCGTGTGCGTATCTAGTGTCAACAAGCATTTCGGCGCCGTTGCCGGGAGAAAGACGGTCCGCTTAGATAACCTAAATCTTGCTCTACCTTGTACCTATACTTTTATCTTTTTCTTGCACTTTACTTTTCCGTACATTTTATCTTTTTCTATCCTTATGGATAATTCAAATTCCATTCCTATCTTTCAATTTTCTGCACCCACGGAGACCGGCCCTAGTGCCACATGAGTCATCACAACCTATCCAAACACTTAGCTATAGGTGAGTCCGCGGTTGATTGCATTGGTCCAAAGCCTATCCTTTTCGGGAGAAGGAGACGAAAACCCTTACCTTCACATTAGAGACTTTGAGCAAACATGTGACTTGTCTTCGTATAGAGGGCATGTTCGACAAAACCCTCCGTTGGAAGCTATTTCCTTTCTCATTAAAGGGAAAAGCTAGACAATGGTATGACAAAGCTGTAGGTAAGCAACAAGGAGATTGGGGGTCCTTACGCTCCAACTTTTGCCTAGATTTCTATCCCATCTCCCAAATCGTTGACCTTAGGGTAAAGGTTCTGACTATCAAGCAAGAACCTGAAGAATCTTTGGCCTCATCCTGGAATCGTTTTACTACACTTTTAGCATCAGGCCCGGACCTTAGTCTACCAGATCCCATTCTTTTACAACACTTTTATAAAGGTCTGAGTAGAGACAGTAGAAAATTGCTCGACACAACTTCGGAAGGATCATTCTTGCATATCTCTGCTGAGAAAGCAAGATCAACCCTAGACCAAATCCTATCCAGTGAATTAGACTACCTCCTAGAAGTAGAACCTCAAGTAGCCGAAGACAAACATTTGCCGATACACCATCCACCTCGGCTAATCCATGTCTTGAGCAAGAAAAGGAAGACATTCCACTTCCCGATTTTATGTTAGATATTGAACTTTGATCTGTTTTCCGATTTTGGAAACATCTTCAACTATCACAAGGTGAAGAAGCCACAAGGCAAATATCACCCAATAAAGCCATGCAATATTGATGAGGATATTCCAACGGAAAAACCTCGGGAGAATTAGTGTCCTGTCATGAGCAATGAGTGGTTAGAAGAGTCAGAGCTTCCCTCTGAAATCATTCGTTTGGATTCATCTTCTCTTCCCATTCATTGCATGATTAGCAATGATCGCATAGACGCTCTCTACAATCCAGTTGTGGGTATAAATATCATGTCTACCACACTAGCAAAATATTTGCAAAGAAACATGACATTAACCCCAACAAGTGAAGTTCATAAGAAATCTTTCAAGACAAATTCTTCCTTGTTTAGGAATCCTACATGTCCTACCACTCCGGTAGAAGAAACCCCGTCCACTTAAGCTTTTATGTCTTTGACATAGGGGATTTCCACTGTTGATAGGACAACCATTTAGAAGACTTCTTTATGAAGGACAAAGCGGGAAACTAAACATTTGTTTAGGCAAGAAACTTCAGTTTGCAATGTCCATTTCACACTCTTTAAATGCTATGACCGAGCCCCATCCACATTATGATCCATTGGAGGAATTTAGAGCAGCTTCTCTAGAATTCCTAGTGAAGCCAATTAGAAGACGAAGCTAGATTCTTCATAGAAGAAGAAGTGACCCTTCGAGAATGAACCATTAGACGAGTTTACCCTACCACCTAGGCCTCCTATTGAGTTCAAACCTTTACCAGCCGGTCTTAGATATGCCTTTCTAGGAAATGATCCAGACACTCCTGTCATCATAAGTGATACTCTCACTCAGGAACAAACTTTTCGCTTAATGGCTGTCCTAGAAAAACATAAAAAAGCTTTTGGCTACTCACTCCAGGACCTCAAAGGAATTAGTCCTGCCCTTTGTACCCATCGCATTCCCACAGATCCCGATATTCCACCATCCAGAGAACCCCAACGTAGGCTCAATAATGCGATGAGGGAAGTTGTTAAGAAAGAAGTTTTAAAACTGTTGCACGCTGGGATTATTTACCCCGTGCCACACAGTGAGTGGGTCAGCCCTGTCCAAGTTGTGCCTAAAAAGGGAGGCATGACTGTTGTCCAAAATGAGAAGAATGAGTTAATCCCACAAAGAACCGTCACAGGATGGCGAATGTGCATAGATTATAGAAAGCTTAATAAGGCAACAAGAAAAGATCACTTTCCTTTGCCTTTCATTGATGAGATGCTTGAGCGATTAGCCAACCATTCTTACTTTTGCTTCCTTGATGGATATTACGGATATCATCAAATCCCTATCCATCCTAATGATCAAAATAAAACGACTTGTACATGCCCTTATGGAACCTTTGCTTATCGTAGGATGTCTTTTGGGTTATGTAATGCACCGGCTTCTTTTCAAAGATGTATGATGTCTATATTTTCTGATATGATTGAAAAGATTATGGAAGTTTTCATGGATGATTTTTCTCGTTTATGGAAAAACTTTTGATGAGTGCCTTGAAAACATAGATCGAGTTTTGCAAAGATGTGAGGAAAAACACTTAGTCCTTAATTGGGAAAAGTGTCATTTCATGGTTAGAGAAGGAATAGTGCTAGGACACTTAGTGTCGAAAGAGGCATCGAGGTAGATAGAGCCAAAATAGAAGTTATTGAACAACCGCTCCTCCTATCAATGTGAAAGGAATTAGAAGTTTCCTTGGTCATGCTTGGTTTTTATCGTAGATTCATAAAAGATTTTTCTTACATCGCTAGACCTCTTACCCGCTTATTGGCTAAGGATGTTCCTTTTGACTTTGATGATGCCTACTTACAATCATTTGAGATCCTTAAGAAAGCGCTCATTTCGCTCCAATCATTCAACCCCGATTGGACTCTACCTTTTGAAATTATGTGTGATGCAAGTGACAACGCTGTAGGAGCAAGGTGTTAGGACAGACTAAGGATAAGAAGCATCATGCAATAGCTTATGCTAGCAAAACTTTGACTGGACCTCGAGCTTAATTATGCTACTACTCGAAAAAGAGCTCCTAGTCATTTGTTGTCTTTGCTATTGATAAGTTTAGATCCTACTTAGTGGGTGCTAAAGTGATTGTTTACACCGATCATCTTTGCTTTAAAATATTTGCTCACTAAGAAAGATGCTAAACCTCGTTTGATAAGATGGATTTTATTACTCCAAGAATTTGATCTAGAAATAAAAGATAAAAAGGGAGTAGAAAACTCGTTTGCCGATCACTTGTCTAGAATGCGGTTGAGAAACCACAGGAACTACCCATCGACGACGCACTCCGGACGACATGCTCTACGGAATCAATAGATCGACCCCCGGTATGCGGATATTGTTAATTTTATGGTTACGGGTTACGTACCACCGGGAGGCAACAAAAGGAAACTTATCCGGGAGAGTCGTACTCACATATGGGATGAGCCCTACCTCTTCCGGGTATGCTCTGATGGCTTGCTCGAAAGATGTGTGCCAACCGAAGAAGGACTCAAAATCATCGAAAGATGCCACTCATCACCATATGGAGGCCATTATGGGGTGTTCCGTACACATGCGAAGATTTGGCAATGCGGATTTTTCGGCCAACAATGTATGAAGACACAAAAGATTTCATTCGGACATGCGGTCCTTGTCAAAGACATGGCAACATTAACTCAAGAGATGCCATGCCACTTATCAACAACCTTCGAGATCGAGCTCTTTGATGTCCGGGAGTTGACTTCATGGGACCATTTCCACCGTCGAAGAAATGTGAATACATCCTCGTGGCGGTGGACTATGTGTCCAAATGGGTCGAAGCTTCTGCCGTGCAAAAGGCGGATAGCTCAAGCTCCAAAAAGATGTTCGAAGAAATAATATTCCCAAGATTCGGTGTCCCAAGGATAGTCATAAGTGATGGAGGATCACATTTCATCGACAAACGCTTTGAGCAATACTTATTGAAGCATGGAGTATGCCATAATGTTGCTACTCCATATCACCCACAGACAAGTGGCCAACCAGAGACATCAAATAAGCAGATCAAGAATATTCTTCAGAAGACAGTAAATGAAATGGGAACTGCATGGAAGGACAAGCTTCCCGATGCACTATGGGCATATCGAACAAAGCATACAAGACACCTATTGGGATGTCACCATATCAACTAGTCTATGGAAAGACCTCGCCACTTACCGGTAGAGCTGGAATTCAAAGCTCATTGGGCCATCAAGAAATGGAATATGGATCTAGAAGCGAAACGGGAGAGAAGAGGAAGATGCAAATCTCGAATTAGAAGAATGGAGAGAGAAAGCCTATCACAATGCCAAGATATACAAAGAAAGAGTGAAAAGATGGCACGACAAGAGAATCAAGATCAAGGAATTCACACCGGAGACAAGGTATTACTTTTTAATTCCGGGGTCAAACTCTTCGGGCAAGGAAAGCTTCGAAGCAAATGGGAAGGACCGTTCGAAGTAGTAAGCTCATCATCGCATGGAGCCGTTAAGCTTCGCAACAACGAAGGTACGATATTCAAGGTAAATGGTCAACGCCTTAAAATATTTTTAGAGCCCATTAAGGAAATAGGTGAGATAGATGAATTACACTTCTTCCTCAATTAGGTAGTTGGGCCCGACCTTTTTACTTTTCATTTTTCGGGGTCCGGGTATTTTTCCGAATGACAAAAATACGCTAATTAGGTTGCGAAAAGCCATGGCGGGGGTCCACCTGCGTAGTCGGCCGCCCCAAAGGGGAGTCGGCCGACCCGGGGCTCCCCCATTTGCCGTCGGCTTTGCACTCGTGATCCTTCCATACTCTTCCTTCGGGAATTTTTGCCGATTAGGGTTTTTGAGATCACGTTGACGCGTTATTCCTTCGGAGATTCGCTTTAGATGCCCTTTAGATGCCTCTCCATCCCCCCTATATAAAGAAGCCCAGCCTCAAGCCAACCTCATTCCATCTAAAGCCTCCTCCTCCTAGCATCAAGCTTGCTACGCAACAATGGCGAAGTCAGAGCCAGAGAATTTAGATAGGAGATTGATCCGCTTCGGGATTGATCTCAACACCATCCCAAGAGAAGAGCCTGAGAGCAAGGCCATCATTCTTGCTAAGCCCAAACCCCTAGCCTCTATTCCTCCAAAACCTCAAGCTTACAGACATAGCTACTTCGCCCAACCATTCATCACCGCACCCAAGCCTTTGCTCCTAGATGGACCTCCACCAAAGGGTCCTATTGTGAAGCTCCCAGAAGGCACCAAGATCCTCCCTCCTAAGCACAATGAGATGCTTATGGGAGTGAAGACCAACAAGCAAGGGGAGATCGTCTGTGCTAAGTATAGCACTGGAGAGCGCTCGTATTTCGAGGGAGTCCGTGCTCACCCGAGCAAAGTGAAGTTCGTTCCTCCGAAAGAAGCCCCAAAAGCAGCTCTCGCCGCCTCAGAAGCTCCAAGGAAGCGTCGCAAGACCGTTGCAGACTTAGAGAAGGAGTTAGAAACTCAGCGCGACGTTATTGCATCTCTGCGAAACTCCCAACATGTTCAGAGCAGTAGCATTGTCACTCTCATAGATAGACTCCGTGCGCAAGAGAAGAGGACGGATAAGTTAGAAAAGAGGTTAGACGCTCTAGAGAAGCGAGTTGATTAGATGAGATTTATCTTAGCATCAGAAAAGCCTAGTGTGTTTAGTTTAAAAGTTTTAGTTTGCAAGAGTGCTTAGTTAAAGTTTAGTTCGATCTTAGTTCCTTTCAATACTTGTAATCCAGGCCTTAATGAAGATGAAATAAAGTTGTCTAGTTATATTTATTATTGCATATGTGTTGCCTCTTTTGTCTCCACCTTGTTGTGAATGAAGATAACAGGAATCTAGTGTGGGGGAGGCAACCGACGATGAAACTAACGGATATCAGCGAACCAGCAAAAATATTTGAGAACATACGATGTGAAGATCACGCACGACGAAGCGGACCCCGAGGGGCCACCTGCCGGAGTCGGCCGCCCCACATCCAGGGTCGGCCGCCCATGGGCTGGGCCCATTTGGCTCCAGCCTTCGTCCACGGTCAGGTTTGCTTCCCTACGTTCCAAATTTTATACCAATCACGTTTTTCTGATTCGTTTGGGGAACACTTTGAATTAAATCACATGCTATATATATTGAGAAGGTAGATTATTTTAATCATGACCCCAAGATAGACTCACACCATGATAATTCCTGGGAATCCCTGTTGCTGTTGGGAACACATTTTATAGGGACCCCATTTTACTTAAATTGTTGAGGACAGTGATATAGCATGGACCATGAGAACCTGATTTCTTGATGTCTAGTTGTTTGGAGAATTTCTTTTCAAAAATCTTAAAACTTTAGCTATACTTCTCCTCTATAGTTATAAATGCCTATAGAGCCTCGTCGACAAAATTCTGAAAGACCAGCACATAAGCTTTTTATTTGTGTTGAGAATAGTCTTGGCGGTATTAGAGCCTTAGAGAAGGGTCTCTTACTCATATGATCAAGTGCACTTACACCCACATATATATCTGCTTTGCTCCTACACTGGGAGTACGCAAAAACATGCTTTCCGCCATTCATCCATCTCCTACACTTTGGGAGAAGGATATATACACTTTCTAGGATTTCTATATGCTCTAAGAATTGTTATCATCATCCAGTTGTCGAAAGATTATTATCGTCAACATCATCATCGTATTCAAGAAAGTTATTGTGTCCGAGAGTGAGACATGGGCTATGCAAAAATAATATTAAAAAATAAAGAGAGAGAAAGAAGAAGAAAGAAAAGAAAAGAGATAGCCCATGAGCTCTTAAGTATTGTGATCCCAAGAGAAGGAAAGTTCAAAGAAGCTCAAAGAGCTATTCAAGAGAAGATCAAGCAAAGCAAGGTTCAAGAGAAGAGTGTGCAAGAGAGGGAAGGAGCATTATTATCATCAATTTAGCCACCAAATATTCCACACACTTGCACACACTTGATCTAGAGTAAGGTCCCCCTCTCCTTGGTTCCCGTTTTTTACTAATCAATATGCACAGGTAAAAATGCTATTCCTTGAAATACCTTAAACTCCACATAAGCCTTAGTAGAATAGGAGGCATACCCTTTCACATGCCTCAAGTGAGTTCCAAAAATACTACATACATTGAGAGATTTGAGTGCTCTATACATAAATGTGAGTTCTACAAATACCACATATAAAGAGTGATTTGAGTGTGCTACATGATGGAGAAGGGTAAGCTAAGTTTTTCTTTGCAAAAAAAATGTTATAAAAACTCCGAGTGACAGATTGATAGAAGATGGATCTCTACTTCGCGCTGTTCCATCTTTCAACTCCCCAAAGTTCAATGGTAGACACTTTGAATCCCGCATGCAGGTATGATCAGGGATAATCTAGTGTTGATGTCTTGGTTTGAGGCTATGCTTAAAGTAATCCATCCTTTTCCTCGAGACGAGTAAAAGACAAGTGTGGGGAGTTTGTTGACGGTCGTTAACTCATAAAATTAACCGTCAACTTAGCATGCAAATGGACCTATTCATAAATACTTGATAGATATAGGGTTACCACCGAGTAATTCCACGAGTTTTGGTGAATATCTATTTACGCGGGGTGACAACTGAAAACTACCCAAGATGGCCCACATGTCGGGTTTACATAGAGAGAAAGACCGAACGGGTGAAAAAGTATAATCTAGAAGACTCCGGAAGGCGACACACGAAACACGGGGCCCACTGCACCGCCGAGGTCGGCCGACCCGGGGAGGGAGTCGGCCGACTCCCAGCTCCACCAATCGGGTGGAGTCTCGCGGATCCCGCCTCCACCGACTTTGAAGATCAATAATTATCGTCCATTTAGGTCGGTTTGATCCGAGGGCCGTGGTTAATCCTAGGGGCTATATAAGCAGAGCCCCTGGCCCCTGGGTAAAACCCTAATTCATTCTCCTATTCATTCAAGACTTCAATCCACGAGAGAGAGTTAGATAGAGAAGGGTCCCTCGAATGGATCTATCTCTATAGGGTATTAGTATCAAGAGAGATTGAGAGAGTATAGAGTGGAGGTAGATTTGGAGGAAGCCCGGCTGTCGGTGTCTCCTCTCCAAGTGTATCTGCGGGATCAAGTCTCCTAACCCGAGGCTTGGTTTTCGAATCATTCGGGAATTCAACTTCTAATACTAGTAAGTTCATTGTTATTATTGTTCTTTGGTTTACAAGTTTACTTTATTCGCTTCGCGTTGGGAATAGAGTAATCGTTCTTTAGCATAAGCGTGGTGCTTAGGCTAGGTTCACTTGTAGATGCTCCCTATCCGGGGAACCGTGGTAGTAGTGAGGGAAGTGACAATCCCTTTATTACCTTTGTAATCCACTTCCCGTTGGTAGGTAAGGTAGGTCCTTTGTGCCCGGTTTAGCATCCTCTCGTGGTGTCTATTCCTCGGGTACCCCCCTTAGAACGATAGTCTCAAAGCTTGCCATAGGTTGGAAGAAGACGACGAAGGAGTTCTCTCTATATCGCTTAATTCTCACTTGACTAGCAGCCCGGGGTAGTAGTAAAGATCGGGTTAGTCTATTGCACGTTTTCTCTTAGCGGATAAAAACAAATATGATACTCAGGACTTATCTCCCGGGTGAAGTGCTCACCGATATCCGTGCGCTTGCGGATTATTTCTCTTTGATTCTTTCATGTGCGTATCTAGTGTCAACACATCTCGACAGGGGAATGCCACCAACACTTTTAATAAGTGTTTTGTTTGTGGTAAGGAAGGTCACCTGTCCTACAACTGTCCAGAGAAGACAAATCAGCAAAACTCTCAGAGACAAAACAACAATCAGAAGCCAATGCATTACGGGAAGGTCAACCATGTGTCCCCCAATATGGCTCGGGGGCACCAGGAGTTATGTTGGGTACGTTCAACATCAACTCTATTCCTGCTACTGTTCTTTTTGATTATGGAGCCTCGCATACTTTCATCTCTCAAGCATTTGTTAGAAATCATAGTATACCATTAGTTGCAATGAAACACCAGATGATAGTGAAGTCACCGGGAGAGCCATACCAGCTTCTTATTGTTGTCCCAATGGAAGTATTTCTTTAAGGGGGTAGACTTCACAGTTAGCCCTATTGTGTTGAGGTCCTCTGGTATTGATGTCATTCTGGTATTGGATTGGATGGAGAAACATAAGTCAACGATACAGTGTAAGGAGAGAGTTGTGGTTCTGACAACACCTAAGGGAGAACGGATTAATGTTGATGTTGCGGTGCAAGCACCACCTATAGCCTCAGTGAACCAGCTGGACGATGATGCTAGTCCTCAGGACCATATTGTGGATGATTTTCCAGATGTTTTTCCCGATGATTTGCCAGGTATGCCACCTGACCGCGACATTGAGTTTATTATTGAGTTATTACCTGGCACTGCTCCCATAGCTAAGCGTCCATATAGAATGGGGTAAAAGAATTAGAAGAACTTAAGAAACAACTAAAAGAATTGCAAGAAACAACTAAAAGAATTGTAACAACTCCAGTTTTCAGCTTAATAAATCTTGCATCTTCATGAGCATAATCATACCATAAGCATCTCATGCCCATAATTGTCGAATTGCTTGATGCTTGTTTCCTTGTGGGTAAATAGATTTATTTGTTATGTATGTATATAAAGTTGTTTTCAAACTTTTACCAAAAGTCCTATTTACGTTGCTCGGACCAAGTTGGACCCTTAATAGAGTTTATAAAGAAAATTATTTGGAGAAAACTTTGTTTTTACACCAATTCATGAAAATGCTTTTAAGGCTTTCAAAAAGGGCAAAACATCAAGGGAAAATATTGGAAATTAATGTTTTTATAATTATTATTTGACCCAAAATCTCACTTTCAAATCTAAGCTGAATTAGCAAAAACTTCCAACATGAAAAGTATTCTACTTATCAAATGGGGAAAATTTCATGTTTGGAGTTTTTCCAAATTCGCTATATTTTTGGAGTTATTCGCGGTCAAACATTTCAAGTCGAGACAAAAACAGTGGGACCCACTCCGGGCCCCACCTGTCATCATCCATCTCTCTTTTTTTCCCTACGCCTCGCGGCGGCGGCGAGAACCGCCGCAAAGACGGGCTTCGCTGCCCGGCCGCCCTCGCTGCACCTCGCCCGCCGCACGCACGCCGCACGCGCGGCCGCACTCGAGCACCGCCCTAGCGCTACCGCCTCGTCTAGCCCCGCCGCTGCCACTCGGTGCCCCACTGCGCCGCCCGATGTGCTGTTGCCATCGCCACGGCCGCACGCCGTGCGGAGCCAAGCGAAGCCGCCAAGCGCTACGCGACGCACGTCATCGAGCACGCGGCCAAGTACTCGAGCACCCACGCGCGCAGCTCGCTCTGCTTCGCATCCTCGCTGAGCCGCCTGCCTCGCTGCGCCGAGCGCCTCGGTCGCCATCGCCGTCGAGTCCGCCTCCGCCCCGCGCCCGTGACCCTCGGTCCGAATTGGACAGGCCAACTGGCGTTAAAACACTCGCCTCACCCACTCAGACACTCGCCCCGCTTCAATTCCCCTTCCTCGCCACCACAGCGCATCCGCCGAGCTCGCCATGGCCGGTTAGTCACCGCCACCGCACACTTCTCCCACAGAGCCTCCTCGTCCCTCGAAAACACTGCCAAGAGCTTCGCCTAGTCATCCTCCGTGCCGCGCGCGCCCGCCCTCCGCGCCGCCGGAGGCGTCCTTCCCACCGGAGCGGCCGGCCCGCCGGCCGCCGGCGTGCGCGGCCGGGCACCTCGAGCCGCCGCGCGCCGACCTGAGGCCGCCTACGGGTGCGCGCGAGCCCCCGGGTGCTCCGCCGCCTTTCCTTGGCCGCCGGCGAGCCCCGAGTCGGCCGGCCCTAAGCCGATTTCGAGTCTCCCTGTCCTTCACGCGCGTGGACCAGTGAATCAAAATTTGACAGAGGTTGGGGTCCTTGGTGCATAATAGCCAGGCACAGCAGGTCGCAAATATAGGCCTGGTTAATTTGGGGAGAAGTTGGGGGCCTTTCTGAAAAGTGCTTGTCCTATATGATTTTCGTAATTGATTTTCCGAGAAAATCATGTTAAGCTTCCAAAATTCATAAGTTGCCCATTTTAAGTCCAAATTGAGTGATTCAACTTGCACTATTTTTTTTATGGAATGAACTATGCCTAGAAAATATGAAATGCCATGTTTGAGATACTTTTATTTTGAGATTAGAATTAATTATTGAATTGCTAGATAACTTATAAAATGCATAGTAAATAGAATATTGTTCGAAAAAATATGGTTCTTGTTTTGTTAATTTTCTTTTGTGATGCCCTGTCTATGAAAATTATATCATGTGCATGTTATATGTAAAATTATGAAGTTGTAGTTCAAGCTTGATTTATGAGCTAGGAAGGAATTAATTCATAAATCAATTATAGGCATGTGATCTGAGTTTGATAATTTTTGTGGGCTCATTGTATACCAATGTGCAGCCCCTGATGCTATGATATTCTTGGTTTGCATGATTTGGTAGTACAAAGTATTTTCTTGAGTGCCTCTGTCCTGGCACTTGTGAATTTTGTATAGGTCAACTGGTTCATTCAAATGGGTTGAGATTTGGATGATAAACTTTGTTTGATCTGTAGTACCTACTGTAATTTTTGTAGGATTTTTTGGAGTAACCAATCATGGTGCTCCTGTTCAACTCTTGGATGTTCAAATTAGGGGTTAAGCCCATTGATGCTAGGCTAATTTAATTATAAGTTGGGTTTCTGGTTGACTTGTCTAAAGATGATAGTTAGTGTGTTAGCTTGACCATCTACTGTTAAAGTTTCATGGTCATTGCCTGAATGGTTTAGGAGTTATGGGTGTGACAAGATGGTCACCAGGGCTGTTTTAGTGGCTGTTTTGCCAGAATCAGTCCTGATGTTCTGTGTTTTAGGTGTAGTTAACCTGGGAATCAGCTTGTGATGTCTTCAGATGTTTGATGGAGAATTTCATAAGCTTTCCAGAATGTCTTCATTCATATCCATAGGGTCTATGGTTATTTATTTATGATTTATTTTCTGATCAGCTAGTTATATGTTTATGACTAGTATTGATGCTTGAATGAGTGATGTTGTGTGGTAGGCTTATCGTCAAGTGCTCAAGGTGATTCGTGGTATGATGGGTGGTTAAGTAGTATACTAGGATGAGTAGATCATGATGAATTGGTTAGGATGATTATGCTTGAGTGTAGTCTCTTTGGCTTTACTGACTTGTTAGCTGGCAATAGTAGAAAAGGATGTCTTTACTAGGATTACATGGTTGCAGTAGAAAATGTAGTAGATGACAGGTGCTTATGGTACCTATTCTTAGATGATGTTGACTACCTTATAGAAGGAATAAGCAAGCACGTATCCGCATTACCATACCATGTGCATTCTTAGTATTCATACGTGCACCCGCATCATACAGGATCGCTAGGAGAACAGAACGTGACGTGGGACAAGGATCCAAAAGAGGAGTCACCAAGGGGAACCTCGGCATGTGAAGTGATCGAGAACAAGGAACCAGATGTGGAGTGATCAAGTGCTGGGAGCTTCGACATCGCTCGTTTAGGAAGGCAAGCCCCGGAGCATTTCTCCTACGGTTTGCAAAATGATTTACTTTGCGTCCTTTATTGTTTATGATGCATTAAGTTTATAGGCGTTACTTGGAACCGTTACTGCATTATGAGTACCTTGATCCACCTAAATACCTTACCCTTTTTAAGTTCAGGATCGTTCATATGCTTAGCACTGCTTAATTAGATCGGTAGAAGACGGGTGATTGACCCTCATCCGCGAGGTAGGTGGTTACTACCCTATGGTTGAGGAAAAAGTAGTTGGTTTAAGAGAACATAACCATGTGGCCATGTTAAATCACGACTGGTCGGGGTTTGTGGTGTGTTAGACCATGGAAACTCCGTCTATGTCACTTAAAGAAATATGACTTTGTACGTCCTCGGATCATGTTGAACAATGCCTCACAGATAGCTGGAAGGATGCGATCATCCGACCGCGAAGCCTTGAGGATGTTTGGGCCGGAATTTCAGCAGAAATGAGTGTATTGCCCACAGGCGCGGTGTAGTAAACCCAGTGGCCGGTCGCGCCGGAGGTACCTGGTAGCCGGGCATGCCCTGGTGCAATCGTATTTGCTGAAATCAGCGACTCCACCCGAATAGACCAAGGTGACCTAATCGACTCCGATGGGGGACGTGTGGTTTGTGTGAGGAATACCCGCCAGCTGGTTTGCAATCGATTATAATCGCCATCGTTCCTGGACAGTGAACACTTGACCGAGCAGCGGCACTGTCGCCAATTTACGTGCAAAGTAAGATGGTTATGGTTCTAAGTTGTTGATGCTTGTACGCTCAACCTGAAGGATAAGATATTGTTGATTGTTCTACCCTGGAGTTGGAGTAGTACAAGAGCTAATGTAGTGATGTCAGGATCCAACTTAAAAGATGATAAGCTAGAGAGTCCTTTATCACTAAATGATTATTTAATAAGCTCATCTTTTATTGCAAGTTAAATGAGTCAGCTACCCCACTTAAAAAGCCTTGCATACTCCTTGGTGTCAATTTATTTTTGGTTTATGACGGGTAAGTCTAGCCGAGTATCTTCTTGTACTCGGGTTTTATTCCCACTTGTTGCGATCATAAGACCTTTCTTTGTGGCAACAAGATGGACCTGTATCCCACTACGGGAGGACTAGACCTTGGGCAAGGTCATGTTTTATATCTCATTCCTCCATGCTTTTGCCGGATTTGATGATGGACCAGGCACTATGTTTTAACTAAGTGTGCGTTTGTAAAACAACACTTTATTTTGCTTCCGCAATTTGGTTTGAACTTGGTATTGTAATAACTATTTCATAACTCCGATGTATCCAAATATTTGTGAACCTATGTACTACTATGAACGGTTTTATGTTGAACTTAATTCGGTCTGGGCTGTATGGTGGAAAGTTTTGAAATCCTTCGTCGTTTCACGGACTACCGGGTTGATATAAGCGTCATGTGCTAATTAAGTTGCTTAGGCAACATCATTAGTACATTATGTTTATATTAATTGGTCGGTTCTGTTACATCATTCATCCTAGTTCTTCACCTTGGGGAGCACCTGTTATTTTTGTTGATAAGAAGGATGGTACTCAGAGAATGTGTGTCGATTATCGATCACTCAATGAGGTTACCATCAAAAACAAGTACCCACTACCCAAGATCAATGATTTATTTGATCAGTTGAAGGGTGCTTGTGTGTTCTCCAAGATTGACCTTCGTTCGGGTTATCACCAACTGAAAATTCAATCTACGGATATACCCAAGACAACATTTACCACGAGGTATGGGCTGTATGAGTACATCGTTATGTCTTTTGGTTTGACCAATGCACCTGCCTACTTCATGTAATGATGAATAAGGTGTTTATGGAGTACCTGGACAAATTTGTGGTGGTATTCATCGACGACATCCTGGTATTCTCCAAGACAGAAGAAGAACATGGTGAGCATCTAAGATTGGTTTTGTAGAAGCTCAGAGAGCATAAGTTGTATGCTAGGCGAAGCAAGTGTGAGTTCTGGTTAAAGGAAATCCCTTTCCTTGGCCATATTGTTTCCAATGGTGGAATAGCAGTGGATCCAAGCACGGTGAAGGATGTGTTGAATTGGAAGCCACCTACTGATGCGACCAAGATTCGTAGTTTTCTTGGTCTAGCTGGCTACTATAGAAGATTCATTGAAGGATTCTCCAAACTTGCTAAACCCATGACTTCTCTATTGGAGAAGAATGCCAAGTTTGTGTGGTCTGATAAGTGTCAAGAAAGCTTTGAAGAGTTGGAAAAGATATTAACTACCGCTCCCGTAATGATACTACCAGATTTGAACAAATTCTCTATCTATTGTGACGCATCTCGTCTAGGATTGGGATGTGTTCTTATGCAAGAAGGTAAAGTTGTTGCCTATGCACCAAGGCAATTAAGGAAGCATGAATTGAACTATCCTACTCATGATTTGGAGTTAGCAGCAGTAGTTCATGCTTTGAAGATTTGGAGGCACTATCTTGTTGGTCATAAGACTGATACCTTCACTGACCATAAGAGCTTGAAGTACATCTTTACCCAGTCTGATCTAAACTTGAGACAACGCCGTTGGTTGGAGCTGATCAGGGATTATGATTTGGATGTGCATTATCATCTTGGGAAAACAAACGTCATGGCCGATGCACTTAGCAGGAAGAAATATGCCAATGCGCTTCGGACGACACCTATGTCAGATGATTTATGTGCCGAGTTTGCACATCTGAGCCTTGGTATTGTTGCTAATGCTATGGAGATACAAGTGACGCCTATGTTAGAGCAAGAGATATGAAAGGGTCAGTTAGAGGATGAGAAGTTAAAGGAGATAGCTGAGAATGTGGTAATTGGAAAGGCACCAGGTTTTCACATAGATGAGAAGGGTACCCTATGGTTTGGGAAGAGAATATGTGTGCCTGAGGTGAAAGCCATTCATGATGTAATTCTTCGAGAAGCACATGAGTCGGCCTATTCTATTCATCCTGGGAGCACTAAGATGTACCTAGATCTCAAGGAAAAGTATTGGTGGGTTGGTTTGAAGAGAGATGTGGCAGAGTATGTTGCTATTTGTGACACATGCCAACGAGTGAAAGCTGAACATCAAAGACATGCAGGACTATTGCAACCTATGAAGACACCTGAATGGAAGTGGGAAGAAGTCGGTATGGATTTCATAATAGGATTACCTCGTACTCAGAAAGGTTTTGATTCTATTTGGGTAATTGTGGATCGATTGACCAAAGTTGCTCACTTCCTGCCACTCAAAATTAATTATGATGGTTCGAAGTTAGCTAAATTGTATATGCAAAGGATTGTGTGTTTGCATGGAGTACCAAAGAAGATTGTGTCTGATAGGGGTACTCAATTTACCTCTCATTTCTAGAAGGCAGTGCATAGTTCATTGGGAACCAAGATAAATTTTAGTACAGCTTTTCATCCACAGACTGATGGTCAGACTGAGAGGATTAATCAAATCTTGGAGGATATGTTGAGAGCTTGTGCTTTGCAGTATGGGACGAGTTGGGATGAGAATTTGTGTTATGCAGAGTTCTCATACAACAACAGCTATCAACAGAGTCTCAAGATGGCACCATTTGAAGCTCTATATGGGCGTAAATGTAGAACGCCATTGTTCTGGAATCAGACTGGAGAAAGTCAGGTGTTTGGAACATATGTGCTTAGAGACGCTGAAGAACATGTAAGGAAGATTAGAGAAAATTTGAGAGTGGCTCAATCTCGACAGAAGAGTTATGCAGACACTCGCAGGAGAGAGTTGGTCTTTGAAGTGGGTGACTATGTATACCTGAAGGTGTCACCTATGAGGAGTGTGAAGAGGTTTAACCAGAAGGGTAAACTAGCACCAAGATATGTGGGACCGTTCAAAGTCCTAAATAGATGTGGAGAAGTAGCTTATCAACTGGAATTGCCTATGAGTTTGTCCAAGGTGCATGATGTGTTCCATGTGTCACAACTCAAAAAGTGTTTGCGTGTACCTGAAAACGAGCATTTACCTTTGGAGAAACTTATTGTTGAGAAGGATCTCACATACGAGGAATTTCCGATAAAGATTTTGGATACTGCACAAAAGGTCACCAGGAGTAGAGTGATTAAGATGTGCAAGGTTCAGTGGAATCGATATTCAGAGTCTGAGGCAACTTGGGAAACAGAGGATGCTTTGAGAGATGCTTATCCACGGTTATTTGAGTAAGTCTAATCTAATCTCGAGGACGAGATTCTTTCAAGGGGGTAGAATTATAACACCCTAAATTTTGCATAATTTTAAAATAGTCAAATTAATTTAATTATGCCTTTCTTGTGAATATTTAACATAGGTAAAATAATATTTTTATGAAATTAAAAGTCATCATAGGGCTAAAAACATTGTTGATGCATTCATGCTGCTGCATTTTATTTTTGTATTGTCTATAGTTGACTCAAACTTGAAAAAGGATTCAAAACTATTTGAAAATGTCTTAGAAAAGTTGGCTTAAGAAAATAGAAAAGGAATTTCTGCTCTCCTTTTTCTTTTAGGCCTGCTGGCCCAGCTCCTTTCTCCGCTCCCCTTCTAGCCCGAGCGGCCTGCCAACCGGCCCAGCCTAGCCAAGCAGCAGCTGCTGCCCAGCGCCGCCCGCAGGCCGAAAATGGCCAGGCCGGCCCACACGCGATGCCGCCTGCTGGCCCCATTTCGCCCCGGCCTAAGAAGGCAACAGCAATGCTAGCAGCCCAGGTCGCCTCCCTCTCTCTCACTCATGGCCAAGTGGGGCCCACCTGTCGGCACCTCCTCCCACCTCCAGCCGGCCTCCCTCGCCCCATGCCGGCACCCCATGGACCGAGCCCGACCGTGAGCGACCGAGCCGCCAGGGCGACCCAACTCCCAACTCCGCGTCCCCGGGATCTCCCGTACCCAGTCGCCTCGCCCCGCGACCCCTGCTCCACCTTGCCTCGCGCCCGGTCCGCTCCCGATCCGCCATGAGCGGCATGACGCCGAGCTCCGCGAGGCCGCTGACCCACTACGCCCTCAACTATTTCCCCTCTGCCTTCTTAGTGCAAGCACGCCGCTGCCCACTCGTGCACCCGCCCCTTCCCCTCGACTCGCCCGAGCTCTAGCACCATCCGCCGCCGCCGCCATTACCGAGCTCGGCTCGAGCTCGCCAATCTCCGCCACCGACCACCTCTCCCCATCGCGCGCCAGCCCCACCTCTCGTCTCCCGTGGCCCGTAGGCCGATTTTTGCCCGTCGCCGACGAACTTCCGGCGACAGCGCCGCCGCCGGCCACTGTTCCGGCCGGCCAAGTTTTCCCCTTTCCCTCTCCATTCTAATCCCAGCCGCCCAAAGCCGATCCAATGGACCAGATTGGTCCATACCGCTTCGGGTGGCCATTTTCCATAGAACCCCCTTCCCTTCTTGTTATTTAATTAAGAACCCCTGTCCAGTTGGATAAATTTGATTTTTCCAATTTATTTTATTTCAAAAATAGTTCTGGTTATTTACGGTTTGCCTGGTTATTTATAGCTTTGCCACTGAATTCAAATGCTTATAAAATGCTCATTTTAACTCCGATTTGAACCGTTCAAATTGCATTGGATTCGTAATCTCATAAACTTCGTGATAATATCACTATTAGTACTATTTACCACATTTAAATTTGAGCTTGTAATTAGTTAATTTATTTACAATAGGAAATCTTAATAAATCCAAAACTTCTACGTTTTAAGCCCGATTTCAGTGATCTTCACGTCTATGTGCTTGTTGGCATTTCTTAACGCAATCACTAGAATTGTTACATCCCAGTGGTCATGCCAAGAAACGCCAGGTGATAGTCATGTTCTAAAGATATTATTCGCACGCGCACGGATCTATCATTGTAGCATTTCACCCGGAAGTATGTCAAGGTATCGTTATTTATATTTTCCCAAAGGAAGGGATGGTGTAAAATACCTCTAGCACATGGATATGGAACTTCATATCATTGAAATAAGCCTTAGTGCTATGCAGGGGTAAGATAAACGGTAATTTGAGGATAGTGAACACACACTTGGCTCTCACTCAAGGATAAAGAGAAATAAGGAATAAAAGAAACGGAAAGAATAAAGAATAAACCTACTGGAGCTGGTTGGTCATATACAGCTAAGCATAGAATAGCTAAGTCATATGTTATACAGGACTAGAGACAAGTAAGAGCCTAGAGTAACAGGGAGACCCCCGCAGCTGGTCTGCCAGCCGATAGAGGCATTTACGAACTCCTACACGACATGCGGACGTGGGGGATTACGAGGGACGGACAGGGCTGTCACCACCTGCCGCCTACCCCTCAACCGTGGCATGCCGTCAAATTCGAAGGCCCTCTCGCATCCAGACACCATGTCCGCATACTAGAGAACTACCTATGCTCCCCCAGGACTCCCACCCTACGGATGGACGAGCTAGAACACAGGCAAACCCGAAAGAACATCGAACAGTTACTTCATTCTCATTGTGGACTCTAATTCTATAGAAGATATGAACGATGAAGAACAGGGATGAACATGCTATGAACCGATCATATGAACTATGCTCTAGTTCATATGTAGCAACATGAACATGATCAAGACTATACTTTAGTTCATACACTAAGCAATATATAAAGTATAAGAACTTGAACATGGAAGAACACTCCATAGATGATTACCAAAATGCATCTCGTCTTCCTAGGAGACAAGCTCTCCTTGGTAGCTTTCCTAGCTCCAATCCTACTATCACTAAGCTAAGGAACAAGTGGAGGTGAGGGAGAGAGAGACCAAATGAATGTGTGTGTTGTAAAACCAATTCTTCTCCCTTTTTATATCTTGCTCAGGTCGGTTCGGGGTCAGAAATGGAAGGAACACCGCGCACCGACCTCCCTGAGCATTGATTGCACCGCCTCCAGCCGGCCGGTCCCACCTGGCAGTTGGGGTGGCGCGAGCGCGCCCCTGGCGCGGCCGCGCCAGGGTGCCGCCGCCCCCTGACCGCCTTCGGGTGGTCGGTTGTGGAGTGGGCCTGGGCCGTGCTGGTTTGGTGTTTTGGCCCATTCTGGATCTGAGGTGGCCCAACTCTCTTTGGGGTGGTTTGGCGCTTTCTGGGCGCGCTCGCGCCAGGGTGCCGCCGCCCCCTGACCGCCTTCGGGTGGTCGGTTGTGGAGTGGGCCTGGGCCGTGCTGGTTTGGTGTTTTGGCCCATTCTGGATCTGAGGTGGCCCAACTCTCTTTGGGGTGGTTTGGCGCTTTCCAGAAAGCGCCTTTTTGATATTTAATCCCTGCACTTTTTATTGATTCCTGCAATGACAGTATATTTCCTAGTGCACGTGGATTTGGGTTAGTTGCACGTGTATATGCATATAGGAATATATAATTCACCCTTTTTTCATGTCTAATTGGCGGTATAAAATCGTCGATAAGGACCGCTAACAGTGCTCGTAGTGACATGTAGAATAATTTTATAAACTTTTCTATTTGTTTTATCACTGTTGGTGTACTGTTCTAATTATATAATTGTTTCTTCGTGCATGATTGCCTATGGATGATTTTATGTGGATGTGTTATCGAGTATAGATGGTGAGCTATATCACGTTGAGCAGGAGCAATATATTGAAGATCAACAGTGCCAACAGGATGGCTCTGGCTTTAGCTAAGTATGAGGACCTTTTCTAGCTTGTTAGAGGTTCCCCGAAAGGGCGCATGAGGGGTGTGACTCGGGTTGGGTGTAGTACGGCTTCTGTCCTAATGTGTATAGGCTGCGGATCGTTGTGCCATTGGAAGGAGGGCCCTACACTTGCAGATCACAGAAACCATAGCGGCCCTAACTTGTTAGGCGAACCTTTGAAAGGCTTCATAGTGATCCCTGTTGGCTTTCCTTGGTAGAGAGCTAAGAGGCTGATCACCTCGAACGAAAGGGTAAATTACGACTCACAGAGAAAGTGTACACCTCTGCACAGAGTTTATTAAATTGGTATACTAGCCTTGCTCAAGGACACGAGTGACCTTGAATCCTTACACTAAGATAATGACTTTCGACTGTTGATTTGCTCATTTCTTTACCGTTTTATGCTTTATATTATTTATGTTACATTGTTCATAAGTTCATGGGATCAAACTACTTGCTATACTTGTTGAGTACGTTTGTATTCACCCTTATTTTTCCCACCCACACCAGATCAAGACTATAATGAGGATTACTGCCAGGAGTACTAGACTTGTGGTCAACCAGTCGACGTACCCGTGCTTGGAGCTTCCGCGTTGAGAGTTATCATAGTTTCCGCTGTAATAAATTTATGAATTTGTATTCGATACTATTTGTTATGTAATAAGCATTGTGATGATACATTTCCACAATTTGTCACTTATGTGTGTGACTGATCCAGGATGCACATAAGGTTTAATATATTCATTTTGTTCCTTCAAAATTTGGGTATGACACTAGTTCCATGGGTATTTTTCTGTGGGTATACGCATTTTTCCGTGGGTTTTTGCATCCACAGAAAAAAAAACGAGTTTCCAGTAATGTGGCACGGGAAACTACTATCAACAGCAAGAAGAAAGACCCTTGTTACAACAGTCCTCTGCACACAGCCGGTCTACCATCTCACAGCTTTCCTGACGCAAAATATTCATAAGATCAGAAGAAGCTTCCTTTGGTAGGAAGAGATACTAGATAATCTGAATGGAGGCCATGTCTAATCAATTGACTGACTACTTGGCTCCCAAAACAAAAAGGAGGCCTCTGTATTTTGGACCTAGAAAGGTTTGCAAGAGCCCTTAGGGTGTCCTTCAATGGCAATATGTAAATAGTTAGCTAGATGGAGCATATAAATAATAACAAAAAATAAACACCTATAGTGAAGAGCTATGGGAGCTGTGAGAGAGGTGTTTCTAGTAGATCGTGCTAGACTAGCTATTTGATCGCTCTCCTTGATATGAATAGAATTTTTCCTAGACTAGCTATTTAGGGCCATTGGGGACGCCCTTAGGTTGAGATAGCTATGGTTCAAATGGAAAAAAAAAGGTAGAGCCCAGAGTAGACTTTTTTTGAAAAGGTGAGCCCGGAGTAGACTGAAAATACCTTGTGATAAAAATGACATAAATCTATTCAGTGTTGCAATGGGCAATCCGCTTCATACTGGACCTCTAGGTGGATTAATGGAAGGGCGGCCAGGAACATAGAACCAAGGCTCTTCGCCAAGAGCAAAAGAAATAAGATCAACAAATGGAAAGAGCACCTTCTCCCAATGAGCTCCAGTGAGAAACTCAAAGAATACGTTGAGCTTTGGGAATCCGTATAGCAAGGAGGCAGAGGATACAATTTGATGGCGATGAACACAGGATAGGGAATATACAACTAGCCGTGCCTACAAAATACAGTTTATGGGGGTCTTTCAGTATACTCAACCTAACCCCAATCCGTAAAGCACGGATATAGCCAAAATGTGGGTTATTTTTGCATGGACCTTAGTACATACTTAGTCTGATATCTCTCATATTATTTGGAATATAGATCAAAGAAACACCTCAAAAGAAGCTTTTTGATTGCATTATCTTCAATTTTTGGTGGAACATTTGGAAGGAACATATTATTAAGAGAACACAGCCCTAGGATGGTGACATATCGCAATACAACATGGTGATGCACCTGTCGCGGCCCTAGCACATCGAGAGTAGTTTTTTTCTACAAGTTGTTCCTAGTAGATTGGTCGTCCCTACTAGGGCATGGTAGTGAGTGATTTAGCCCGCTTTCTTTTAGTTGAATGTTGTTTCCATTATCCTTTCATGTTTTGGTGTTTCTTCTAATACCCAGCTGAATTCAATTTTCTCTTTTGTTGAGTTGTGCATGTAAATTATTTATTTGTTTTTTACCAATCTAATAAAAATACCAGGAAATTAAGTTTTGGGTGTCCTTTAAAAATGTTTGAAACCACAACAATAATAGACCATGAACTCATTGGTAGTACAAACCCAAGAATAGATGTAGGAATTCCAAAAGATAAGAATGTTAAATAGAAAATTTTGAAAATACACCAACCGTACAGAGTGGAAGAAGGCAGAAAAGCTAGTACTTCGTCCCAAGAATTTCTATGAATGAACTGTTTAAAACTGCAATAATAGACCATTGACTCATTGGTAGTACAAAACCAAGAATACATGTAATAATTCCAGAAGATAAGAATATTAAATAGAAATTTGTAAAAATACATGAATAGTACACAATGGAAGAAACAAGAAAAAAACAGCATACCTCCAACAGTATGCTAATACTCGTCCAAAGAATTTCTATAAATAAACCATTTGATCTGCAATAATAATATATTGTTCACTCATTGATAGTACAAACCCAATAAATGTCCACATCTCTTTTGTGTAGGCACAGTCTTTGCTAACGTGTTGTTGTGTCTCTGGGACCATCCTGCATAATTTGCATAAGGGTCGTTTGGCCAACCCATTTTGATTATGTTGTTTGCGGTCAAAATGTTTATGAAGTAAGAGCATCCCCAACAGTTTACCAAAACAATTTGGTATCCTTAGAATTTTAGCAAAACAACAATAAAAATCATCCTCCAACAGCTTGGCAAATGAACTTGACAAAAATAATAACTTGGCATCCGACCTCTCTGCACGCGTAAAGATACGCGCATTGAGTTTCCATCACTACTTCCCGCGCCGACGCCCACATCCCGCGCATGAAGACTCCTCCCACGATGTTCCCTCCTTCCTTTTTCTCTGGATGTGCCGCCACCATTCGTCAAGGGTTCGACGCCTTTTCTTCGCGCCTTTCCTTCCACACCCGCGAAGAAAAGGAACTCCTCTCATTTCTCTCAGCTAGCATAAAGGAACTTGCATTTAGAGTCAAGTGTCATACAGTGATCCTATTTGGCTAAACATGCAAATGTTCGCGACAAAGAATTTTTGATTTTTTTCTAAAAAAATCTTTGCCGAGAGCATCGCACCTAGCTCTTGGCAAAGAATTTTCAAAACATTTTTTTAAAAAAAATCTTTGGCGAGAGCTATGGTCCAGCTCTCGGCAAAGCCTCCCTCTTTGCCGAGTGCTATGGTCATGCAGTCGTCAAAGAATCTATGTGTTCCAGATTTCTCAGCTTTGCCGAGGGCATGACCATAGCCCTCGAAAAAGCCGCAGGGAGTTTAATTTTTTTCTTGCATTTCCATTCACTAGATAAACACATATATCATAATGTATAACATATACATCACATCCATATCACATTAAGCACATCCACATCACATTAAGCACATTCACATCACATATACCACATCCACATCACAAAGAAGTCTCCAAGTTCAAACTCACAAACAAATCTCCAAGCATAAGGTACCACAAGTGTGAAGTACAACAACCAACATAAACCGGAGTCATAAGAGGCGCCAAACTGCTCACGGTGATGGTCCGGTAGTGAAGCAAACAATAAGGAATTCAGAGTTCAGGCAAAGACTGCGACGCTCGGCAGAGAACCTGTTTCCGGTGGTGAAGCAAACAATCAAGAATTCAGAGTTCAGATGAGCCAGCAGCAACATTTCCTTCAGCAATCCCTCTTGAGTCGATCCAAGCTACAGCTAGATGCTTCCTTCACCATTGAACCCAAGCAACCGCTCCTTCCTCCGTAGCTCCAGGAATCACATAGACTAGAGGATTATTATCCTACTATCCCTCTTCATTTTTTTGAGATTACACACGCATACACACTCACCCTGGCTGGACGCCCATAACTCTATGAAAAATAGTTGAGTTCATTATAGGGTAATAGACAACATGAGCAAATGATGTGGTAATATATCTTTAGCTAGGTAAATTCATCACACATGCATGATGTAAGAAGTTCCATCACAACTTTATTCATACATCATTCATATAGGCATGTACACGCAGGCACGGCAATACATGAGTGTTCAAGTACACACATTTATATATTATTATTATATTATTGTAGCAGCATTTTTATTTTATTATTAGAGAGACAATGCTGCATGCGCACGTGTATTCTTACATACGTTGTCCGCGGAGGACAGGCTGACTAGGAGGAGTAGCATGGGCCGCTCTGGCACCCGGTGCCGCAGTAGTCGCCGCCAAGGCCGCAGTACCCATACTGGCTGCAGCAGAGGTTGTTGCTGCAACCCTCGGTGCCGCAGTTCTGGGCGTGAGTGAGCAGCCCAGCATAAGCAAGGAGAAGTAAGCCCACCACAAGGACCTTGAAGGCCAGGATTGCAGCTTTCATGGTTGTCATATTATGCACGTATAATATATAAGCTGGGTGTCTTGAGTAAAGTTGGAAACGATGATGGAAGCATGAAGCAGCCAAGGCACCCTTTTATATAGACCAGCATACTGCCTTTTTCCACCCTTCGGATAGACTTTGAGTCAATAGTACACCGGTATTAGTCCAACATATTCTTTGGAAATGGCTTCAAATCAGTACAAACCCAAGATTTTCTACAAATTGTTTGAAACTCAATAGTAGGTCATCAGCTCGTTGGTAGTACAAACCCAAGAATATCAGAGTATGGGTTCAACTCGTTGGTCGTACGAACCCAAGAAAACATGTAAGAATTCCACAGGGTTACAATCTTCGAAAGAAATTTATCAAAATGCACCAAAAGTACAGTTGAAGAAACCTGGAAAATATTAATTTACCTCTAGCAGCATGCTACAACTTAGTCCTAAGAATTTGCAGAATTTCATCAAGGGATTACAGTAGTATAGAAAAGTTTAATGGAGGCAAGTGTACACCAAATTTAATGGAGGTGGAGTTGATGGCCACAAGCTAAGTATAGCAAAGATAACTTGATTTAATTGTGATCTCTCTATATTTATATTGTATTTCGAAACCAGGATGAAACTTCTTAAAATTATTCATGTGGTATGATTTGAGTTATGTGAATCTTGATGATTGTTTTGTGAAATATAAACCTACAAAAGATCATGTGTGTATTTTTCACCCGAGACAAGTTTGTGGTGACCTAATTATTGTATGTTTGAATGAACTATAGTAAAAGTTCTATACTCATTAGATCATGTATAGCACAACAACCGATCTGATTTTTTTGGCACCCGCGTCACTCCCCACGTGATGCGTCACGGGCGGCGAAACACCTTTGCGCCGCCGCCGCCCCTCTCCACTCCTCTCGCGCTGCGCTCCCGCCAGAGTGGGCCGCCGGCAGGGTTGCGCAGTCGGCTGGGATGGCGGGCCAGGGCTTCTCCAATGGTGGCATGGGTGGGGTGGCGTGGCACTCCATGGCGACGGTCGGCGGTGGGCCAGAGGGCCAGATTGGGCGGCAGCGAGGCCATGGCTGGCCTCGGTTCTGACGTACGTGGTGTATCGGAGGTGGTCAGCAGCGGGAGGACCTCGCCCCATGGCGGTGTGTTCCGATTGTCATCCTTTGGCGGCGGGACGATCCTAGTGAGTGTTGACACCAGAAGTGACAAACGGATATACCGCAAGCATACGATAGTTAATTAATGTAGCCTTCACCGGGAGTATTCCAGGTATCCTATTTTCCACAGAGAACGTGAAGTGAATTAACTAGATTAGTATCGTCGGGTGGTGATCGAAGGGTTTAGGATTAGGTATAGAGAGGTCTATCTAGTAGAGATAATATGGTCAAGATATTCTTAGCGTACTAAGGAATTCCTTACTAGGAGCGATAGTCGAAAAAGTAGGTGACAGAATCCTACTAAGGCGGCTACCAGTGCAGTCCTGCTATTATTTGGAAACTTTCCTACAGCACATGCTAGGAACTCAGAATCCTAGCAAAGCTGTCTACACAGTGCGACAAGGAGCCCGCAAAGGTAAGATGTAGTTTAGACACTACGTCTACGCTAATCTTACTACTCGAAGTGTAGCTAACACTTCAAGCACTCTAACCAGTAAAGCGTTGAACCAAGTAAAGAAAACAATACACTCAAAATACTAAGCCAGAGTATTAATACTAGAACGACTCGGATGTAAAACTTACAAGAAGAGTCGCATCCGCTGAGGTGCACCTTGGAGAAGACACTCCCGATAGGCCGGGACTCCTCCTTGGAAGCTCCTCACTCCCTTCCCTCTATTCTCACACTAAAGCTACTAAATTAGTCTTCCTCCCTAAAATTACACACCCTAGAGTGAAGGACTAGGGTGATGGAGTAGGGACTACTCTAGTGCCTTGTCATCGATCCGTGTGCCTCTTCACCTTGGTCATTGGATAAACCGATCTTGCAACCAACTTAAATGGACGGCAATGATGAAACCAGCACGTGGATACCATGCTTGAGTCGGTGGGATCAAGCTGAGCTTTCAAGCTCCCAATGAGGGCATCGGCCGACCCCCTCTATGGCAGGTGGGCCCACTGGGGTGTGTCCCCACCTGTCATAGAGTGTGTCCCTGGTGTTGGTTTACTTCTTGGCACATCGGTTCTTGAGTTGTGGGCCCATGAATCCGCGTGCTTTGCTTCTCCAACATTGATTTCCACTATGCTTGTGATCTGAAGGTGGAGATGAGTCTGGGGGTACTTCTCCAGGACAATGACAGCTTGGCATGGCCTGGGCCCATAGTCCAGGGATTGGCCGATCCCCTCTTTGTGGGTCTAGGGTGCCATCTTTTGCCAGCTGCACCTCTTGCCTTCATGAGAATGATGTTCATGTTGTCCACTTGTATTTCTTGATTATCATGACTTCTTCTCTTTTAGGCTTCCGGATCGTGAAAAGTACCTGTTTTAGTGCCTGCAACCAAATAATGATATGTACGTGTGAAACCAAGTTATTTGTACCTATATCACTATTTGTTTGGTTGTTTCTTCCCCAAAATGAGTCTTTAGTTGACGGTTTTGTTAGTAGAGAATGGGGTATACTCCCTCCGTCTCAAAATAGATGTCACTTTCGTTTCGCGAGAAACAACTACCGGCAATTATTTATTAAAATATATAAATATTTATACTAAGTAATTAGTATCATCGGAAACATCTTTACATCTAGTTTTTTAACAAATTTATTTGAAAATATAAATATTACACATATTTTCTACAAATCGAGTCAAACTTGTGGCACGAAACCCCAAAACGACATCTAAAAAGAGACGGAGGGAGTAATTACCATCAATAGTGAGGTCGACTCGTCTTATGGGATGGCATTGGCGTGCAGTGGGGTTTCGGCAGCCTTACTTGTAGCAGCGGTGGCAGCTGGCCTAGACGAACACAACGATGGCCAGTTCAAGACGGAGGCGCCAATCGAGGCGTAGTAGCTCGGCTACTAGTGCGCAGTGGTTGTTCTTACATATTTGGGGGTTCTCTCCTGGTGAAAACCCATATCGAGTGTTATGGTGGAGCGATGATGACGTCTGTGGATGTCAATTTTCTCGTTGACGACAACGCTTTTGGAAAACCCCTTGAATGACCGCTTCACTGCAGTTGCACCAAGGGCTTCGTGTTGTTGCTAGGTTTCAATACCCAGGACTTCAATGGTGGCCGATGTATGATGATCTTCCAGTGCCCTACCTGGTCTGACAAACATGTGGCGACAGTGTCTCGACGACGGTGGTCTTATTCTTATAGAGTTGACGTCACGTAGCAAATCATGTGTTGTGTTCTTATTCTTATAGACTACTCGAGCCCCTGGTTGGGGATGTAATTATCTTCTGTCAGTTTCCGTTTTTTTTAAAAATCCTATTGTAATAATTTGGCCTGATACATTCTTGTGAGAGGATGACCGGCGAAAATATAATTTCCTTTATAAAACAATAGATCATGTATAATTTAGTTATAGATTTATTTGAATTTAGCAAGCATAAACCCTAAATAAATCTACGTTTAAGTTACATATGATCCAATGAGTATGAAATTTATGTCGTAAAAAAAATTAGATTACACATACGCTCACAATACGCACGCACACTCACCCCTATGAATACACGTACGCAAATCCTACCCCTACCCCTATGAGCACCTTCGAAGGACTGAGCACCCGGCAGATCTGGAGATTCTCGAAGTCACCACTGGCGCCTCGCCGTCGACGGGAACGTCGCTTACCACTTAATGCATAACGCTGGTAAATCCTTGGGTAAATCCCATGAAAAGGTGTGAGCACCAGGATTTGAACCCTGGTGAGTAGCGTCCCACTGGACCGTCCTACCATTGGACTACAAGCCATGTCGTAAAAAATTAAGTATAACAAAGAACGGTAAGAAAATTAGAGTTTTTCCTTCCTTGGCCCTACTACGTAGATCAGATTAGATCATTTGACATTTTGGCCTCATACTTATTGGGCTCGACTCGGCAGCCCAGCCATGAAATGGAGACCCAGACTTAGTCCAGCTCGGCCCGGCCTGCAACTCGCTGTCAACCCAATTTGAAGCGCCGCCGTCGGCTCTCGGCTGGAGATTGCAGAACAAGGAAGGCCAATCATCAGACGAGAATCCCCACGCCAATAGATCGATCTCTTCCGTGTCACATCGCGCGCCAATGCCATCCGCCGACGCCGACGACGCGATGCCGGCGCCAGCGCCGGCGCCGCAAACAAGGGCCGTCATCTCGCACGTCATCTTCGACATGAACGGCCTCCTCCTCGGTATCTTTTTCTCCCTCCCCTTCGTTTGCTCCCCTCCACCGTTTTCTCCCTCGACATGCAGATGGGCTGTGGCTGATGTTCTTGAGTTCTTGTTTCTCCCAATTCCACGATGGTTTCTCCATTTGCCGTGCGGGTGCAGATACGGAGGGGTTCTACACGACGGTGCAGGAGAAGATCCTGGCGAGGTACGGCAAGGTGTTCGACTGGTCCGTGAAGGCCAAGATGATGGGCAAGACCACGGCCGAGTCCACGCGCATCTTGTTTGAGGAGTTCGGCCTCGCCGGCCTGCTCACCGAGGAGCAGTTCCTCGAGGAGCGCGAGGCCATGCTCGAGAAGTTCTTGCCCACCTGCGTTGCCAGGCCAGGTGAGAAAGATGGTCTCTGGCTCTCTGCTCCTGCGACAACTGCATAACCATTTGGACATTTGCATTCCTGAGTACTCTGTTATCATGGTAATTTGTTTGGCCTGTATAACTGTTGTAGAAAAATGACATCTAAAAAAAAGAGAGAAACGTCCTGCATTGCATTAGAAGGAAGGAGTTCTTCTTTTAATTTATAGTGTGCAAATGCTAAACTTTAATTAGTACTGTCCTAGAGCTGTAGAGCCACGTTTCTAGTTTATTTACTATTGTTCCTACTCGTTGGTGTCATTTGTGGGCACACTGGAATTTAGACATGAGGTGTTGGTTACACTATGTCCTGTTAAGTACAAACCAATTTGCTTGCACTACTGATTATTTTTGTTTAATTAAAAAGTTGAATTGCCTTCTGGTTGCTTGTTATTTCAAGGCATCAGAATGTCCCTAGTGTGTAGCATGATGAATCAGATATGTCCTTATATAGGTTTTTTAGTGTTTACACTGCCTGATAGATGGATTGTTTCTTGCAGGTGTGCAACGCTTGATCCGTCTTCTGCATACAAATGGAGTACAGATAGCTGTTGCAACAGGGTAAATTCTTGGCATGTTATGATCCATTCAGTCTTAATTTTCAATAGTCCTTTCTTGAATGCTCTTACTGCTTTTTACTTTTTTTACAAATTAGAATCCCATGAGTGATCTTGTTTGCTGTGCCTTTACAGAACCCATAAACATCACTTTGCACTGAAGACACAAAACCACCAGGACATATTTTCTCTGATGCATCATATTGTCACAGGAGATGATCCAGAAGTTAAGGCAGGCAAGCCATCTCCTGATATTTTCCTTGCTGCTATGAGGAGATTTGAGGTATTGGAACGACCATATAGGAACAAATTTAATTGCTACTCCCTGTTAGAATGCTCCATCCTTTCTCCCCTGATGCCATCGCATTATCTTCAGGGTAATTTAGAACCCATTAATTGCTTGGTATTTGAAGATGCACCGTTGGGTGTCGAAGCAGCCAAAACTTCAGGAATGTAAGCGATAATTTTTGTGTTGGCTTATTTGGCACCCTTTGATAGCGTACTTACATTTTTTTCCATCTTTTTGTAGGCACGTGGTGATGGTCCCAGATTCAAGGCTAGATGTTTCACATCACAAAGGAGCTGACCAAGTTCTCACTTCACTACTGGAATTCAATCCTAGCGAATGGGGCCTGCCACCTTTTATGGATTAGATTATTTTCAGAGACATCAATTATGTTTCAGAGACACACAGATCCTAAAATTCATATTCATATTAGAGAATTGTTTATGTTGCATATAGTTAGAAATTTGAACAGAAAGAAAAGGAACACTCCTGGTTTTTCCGGGAGCTTTGTTACTATGTTTTAGAGGAACCACCGGTCCTCCCACTAGAATTAGGAGATTCGAACCCCTGACCACAAGGATTGCACCATGTAGCTCTAGCATTGAGCTATTACAACTTTCGTCTCCCACTAGAATTTGTGAGGTTGATTGAAAAATAGAAAAATGATATAAATAAGGGTAGTTGGGTAATTTTAATCTGTTTATTACATGAGGGTTATCCGTTATGTTTTGCTCTGTCGCGTCAGATGGAGGATTGGCTCACCATCACCCACACGCTTGCCAGGAGCTCGCGCCGCAGGCTGCCTTCCTGCCAGGGGCTCGCCGCAGCAGCAGCAACAGCAGCAGCATGTCTATCAAGAATTCGATGTGAAACTGAGACTTATGGATGTGAGCTTAGAGTGAAATTAAGTGAATAATACTAGGGCTGGATGTCACATTTAAATAATAATTGATCTACACTCTACACTGAGAGTGAACTTCTGGCTATTGAATTCAGATTGTAAATTGATGTGAATTGGTATTGTAAATAATGAATGTGAACGAGTGATGTTTTGAGAACTGTGATAACATCAATTTGACAGCATATAGCTGATGTCAAGTAGAGAGGATGACATCATGCCATTTCTTGGGTGAATCTATGTTTCAGGAATACAATGACCTACAAATTATCAAGAAATGTTTGGCTGCTAAATGTAGAATGGAACGAGTGATATTCAGACATTGACCATGCATATAGAATTGCCGAAAATAAAACTGAACATGCATTAATTCAGAAATGAGCGGCACTACAATTTCAGAGAGCATACATACATTACATATTCAGAGAACAGCACTACCATTACATTGCATTTCAGAGAGTACGGCGCATTGCTATTTAGAGACACGAAGAAGTGGAGAAGACGTGTATTTGGCCAAGAACACATTGGCGTCATGCCAGAGTTCTTCTCTCTCCAAGAACCCCCCACAAGCTCTTTTCCAGCTCGAGTCCTGGCACGGCCGGCTGTGGTGCCTTAGGGGGTGTTTGGTTGCCTGTATAAGGCCTACCCAGCATTGGTTGGGCCAAGTTTTTGCTGTTTGGTTGCCTGGACAGGCTCTGGGAGCAGCCTAGGTGAATGCAGCCGTACCGCGTTGGACAGCCCAGGTTGGAACGGCCGATTTGGCCGTTCAACCCTGGCCAGCCCAGGGCGAGCCCCGGGCGCGCGCGCTGGTGGGCCCGGGTGGCTCCCCCTGGCCACCGTATATAACGCGACGGTCACCGGGTGGCTAGGGTTTCTCCTGGTACTGTTCACTCGCGCAGCCGCTCGCTCCCTCTCTTCTGTCACTCGCTCCCTCTCGCCTCCGCGCCGCCACCCCTCCCGCCGTCCCTCCCGGCGCCGGCGGCGACCACCGCTGCCGTTCCTGGTAAGGCTAGCCGGTCTCTGGTATGCCGCAGCTCCCCCTTCTTCCTCGGCTCCCCTCGATTGCTTGTTCTCTGTGGCGATTCTCCCTGAAATGGTGGGTCTTTGGATGGGGATTTTCTTGCTGAGCCCGTTGTAAAGGTCGATGATTGAAGGATCTTGGTGGCGCACCTTGCGTTTTCGCCGCCGATCCATAGATTAGGCTAGGGTTTGCTTGTGTAATTGCTGTGCCTCGTTGCCCTGTTTACCCAAATGTTAGCTGTTCTTGGTTAAGTTTGCGGATGGATCTGGGTGGCGCACCTTGTTGTGTCGCAGCCGATCCAAAGTTAGGGTTTTGTTCTACATTACTACCTCTCATGGTCGTTCTGTTCTAATTCCTTGTGTATTTCGTGCTTAGCCTCATGGATCCCCTAGCTAGGCGTCGTCAGCTTGTCATTAGGGGAGCAGCCATGGTTGTTGCCATGAGTGCTTGGGTCTTTGCACGATTCATCCGGCGCAGGTCATCTTCTAGGAGGGGAATTTCCTATGGTCCTTTGACAGCTAGAGACCGTGCGAGGAACAACAACCTTAGGTTCATCTATCACAGTGATGATCGCCGCTGTGTGGAGCTGCTTAGGATGAGGAGGGCTCCTTTTTTCCAGCTGTGCTCCCTGTTTCGAGATAGGGCCCTCCTTAGGGACAGTCTGCACACCAACATTGAAGAGCAAGTGGCCATGTTCTTGCTTGTGGCAGGCCACAATGAGAGGTTCAGGGTTCTGACTCCCATCTTTAGGAGGTCACTTGAAACCATCAGCAGGTACTTCAAGGAGGTCCTGTATGCAGTGGGTGAATTGAGGGCTGAGATGATCTGTCCTCCTTCTTCAGCAGTGCCCACAAAAATCCTCCATAGTGGCAGGTGGAACCCTTTCTTCAAGGTGCCTACCTTGTCCTAGCCCTGCTCCTCCATCTGGTGAACTTCCTTTTTTCTATGTTGACTGGCCTTCCCTATTTCTAGGAATGTGTTGGGGCAATGGATGGCACTCATGTCCTTGCCAAAGTACCTGAGAAGTACAAGGGAGCTTTCATGGGTAGGAAGAACACCCCTACCCAAAATGTGCTTGCTGTAGTGGACTTTGACCTTAGGTTCAACTATGTTCTTGCTGGGTGGGAAGGTTCTGCTCATGATGTAAAGGTCTTGGCTGATGCCATTGAAAGGGATGATGGTATAAGGGTTCCCACAGGTAGTGTACCTAACCTAAACCATCTGACCTTTGTTAGATTAGCTGTCACATCTCTCATTTGGGTCTCACATATGTTGTAGGTAAATTCAGGCTTGTAGATGCAGGGTATGCTGTGAGGCCAGGGTACCTTCCACCCTATAGAGGTGTCAGATACCATCTCAAGGAGTATGGTACTCTGAGGCCTCAAAATGCAAGAGAGCTTTTCAATCTCAGACATTCATCCTTGAGGGTTACTGTGGAAAGAGCATTTGGGGCTCTGAAGGGTAGGTGGAGGATCTTGGACAACAAGCCATTTCACAAGTACAAGACACAAGTCCAGCTTGTTCTGGCCTGTTGTATCCTACACAACTAGATACTCACATCTTCTTCCAGATGAAGGCCACCAGGAAGATGATGACAGCGAGGAGGCCAAACAGCAGGTACATCAGCACAGACTTGTCCACAGCAGCATGCCTATACCTCCTTCGAAAGGTGGTAAACATGTCCTCGGCGATCCTCTTGTGGCGGTCAGCCTCTTCCTTGAGCTTTTTCACCTCCTCTTCCTTGAGCTCGATTTTCTTCCAAGCATCGTTTAGAGCATCATGGCCAGAAACTTGAAGGGAGTGCCATATCTTCAACTGGCTACAGAGCTTCTTCAAGGTGACCTGAACCCTCTCAGGCCACTCATCGTCCAGCCACTCAACATGCTTGCAACTCAGCTCGCCCTGTCAAGCAATTGTCAAGGAATGCAATCATCGGAAGTACATTATGCAAGAATGAAAACCCCAGAAACTAGCAAGTATGAAAACAAGACAATGTGAGCATACCGTGAGTCTACAACCAAGGAAACGACGGCCTGCATGGATTCCACGCTTGCACTTCTTCAGGATCAGACGGCGACCATGGTCACACCTTCCAACCCGGACAATGTTCAGTCCAGACCATTCCTGAACTGGTTCTGCATCACGAACCAGTTCCCCACTGCTAGCCTACAGTAGTATGGACAAAGAATGCCATGAATGCTACAACAGCATGACAAGTCTAAATATTCTTGACCAAGTGCATCAATACTATCGCAACCGATAAAAAATGAGCAGTTCAACTCTCAAAAAATGAACAACCTACCATACACCTTATCTAATCCGTGGAGCAGTTCAAAACAAATAAACCTAGCAAATCACCACCGTGAAATCTAACCCTAGATCGAATCATCAGTACAAGCAAATAATGATTTGGGGAATTCTTGGAGCATCCAAGAATCCCAATCAAGAAACCCCAGTGGGGGATTGAAACCCTAGATCGAGCAGGGGAACGGGGCAAACCTCGGAGTCGGAGTAGTTCTCGATGGCGGTCCCTCCGGACGAGTCGCCGGAGCCCTCACCTCCCAGCGACGGCGAGCCACTCGAGGAAGACGCCGCCGGCGAGGTGCGCGACGATGACCCGGGCGCGCATGGGCAAGCCCCTGCTGCACCGGTGCACGGACCAAGGTGCACGCTCATGGAGCACTGGGCGGACGGGGCGTCGCTCATGGTGGCCGGGTGGAGGCGGCGCCGCCGGCGGACTCGAGGCGGAGGAGTCGAGGGGGAGAAGACGAGGCGGAGGAGGCAAGAAGGCTGCGCGGTGAATGAGGAGGTGAACGAGGCGGAGGAGTGGAGGAGGAGTGGAGTCGGCTTAAATAGAGGTGGGGACGGCGGCGGTGGTAACCTCACCACTGGGCAGGCCAGGTGACTTGACCACACACAATGCAGGCAACCAAACACAGCCCAACATGACTACAATGGGCCAGCCAAGTGCTTGTGCAGGGAACCAAACACAATCTACAGCTAGCCAGGCCTACTCAAGACAGGCAACCAAACAAGGCCCCCTTGCATACAATGGTGCAGGCTAATCCTAGGCAGCCCACCCTGAGATATGCAGCCCAGCTTGGGCAACGAACCAAACACCCCCTTAGAGTTTCCCATGGAGACGTGATCTCAACGATATGGTGCAGCAGCCATGGCAGCATGTATGCCGTGCGCCCGTGCCAATGGAAGTTCCTCCCCAAAGATGCCGACATTGCATTCATGATATTTTGAAAGGTATGATAGCATCGATTGGTGGAGACTCGACGTCCACAATCTAATCTTCGGACCAAGACTGATTTGGACCTCCACAATCATTACACCACTGCTCTATTGGTTATCAACCACACATAACATGATTGACCTCGTCGAGAAGGCTTTTCTATAAGCGAATCAAGAATGCAAGCAAGAACGGATAAACGCAATCTGAAATAGCACATAATAATGAGGCTTATGAATTTGAAGATGAGTTCAAGTCTTTATTTGAAAATTGAAAGGACTAATCGCCATAGGGAACAAGATCAAGAACAAGCCCTGGTTCACAGCAAGTGATTTTGGCGGTACAAAACGATGTTTGTTTCACGAGGAAATCAAGAATTAAATAAAACTTGAACTCTAACAAGAGCGGCGACAGCTAATTAAAGAGTCTTGGGCATCACCCCATGGACGTGCCCCCTAATGGGCCCAAACATGATACACGGTCCAATAGACCAAAAGATGTGTGGCAACACCTTAGCAGATTCTGGATGCTGGCTCGTTTTGACTTTTGACATTTCTTTTGTTGACATAGGATGGATTTTGATGTGAAACTGAAACCTTTGGATAGTGTATCAAGTTAGCTTTGCAAGCATATATGTAGATCGTCAAAAACAGAGTCCGTATGTGTCCGGACGTTAATTTGACCCAGGGCAGTACTTGGAGCCCTAGATGGCCTGAAACTTTGGTTGGACTGGGCCTCCACCACGAAATAGACGAGTTGAATGCCCTTGCTAGTCCTCCTCTTCTTTGGGCCAATATTTGATGGAGTGATGTCCTCATCAGCGCCCCGCCGTCCCTCTCTAATGTTGTCGTGCTAAGAGAGGCGCCAGTGGTGACTTCGAGAATCTCCAGATCTGCCGGGTGCTCAGTCCTTTGAACGTGCTCATAGGGGTAAGGGTAGGATTCGCGTACGTGTATTCATAGGGGTGGGTGTGCGTACGTATTGTGAGCGTCTGCGTTGTACTGTGTAATTTCAAAAAAAAAAAAAAAAAAAGAGAGGGAGGGAGTTGCGGATGCCATCCATTGGGGCCGCACGAGACGGGGAAGCTCCGCGCCAGCCCCCGAGCCCTGCAAGCCACTATCCGCGCTCGGGGACATGAAAGGAGAGACGAGCTCACACAGGAAGACAAGAGGCAGCAACTATGAGAAAGTACACCCTCTAAATTTCTTCTCAAAACTATCTTTTGATCATATATTTTTTTTTTTTTGTTCCAGATTCACATATTTCTCGTTCCTGCTCACAACTTAAATTCTGCTATATTGATTCTTATTTTATAATGGATGTTGCTAATTTTTTCAAATCACTCTTGGTTTGACCTAAATTGGTCGCAGATTCTTGGTTTCTTTATTGCTTAAAGCCTGAAATCAGCAAGTTGATTAACCATTTTCACTATATATGGTAGAGTAGAACATGCCAAAAGCGAAATGGATCCACACGTGCATGCAATGCATGGGTCGTCGTATACACAAGCAAGGACCGTGACCAGTTCCTGGCAACCAACATTTTTCAATGAAAACTATTAGGCATCGCAATGCAATGTGTAAGACGACCTAGTCCTCAATGTTCTCTACTCGACCCATATGTAGTTATTGTATATGATATGTAGTAGTTGGTATGTGTAGTATTGGGTTTAATTTGTACATGTGTAACCACTTGGCATCAAACATATCCAAAAACAAGTGGGTTAATCATGCATGTTTTAAATGCTCTGTTATCTGTAGACGCGCGGCTAGCTTCCTCGATGCCTCCTATCCATCGGGTATAAATAAACACCTCGATCATTGATTAAACTCACACAAACATAACACAAAGTACACAATCACAGATCGATCGAGACACATCTCTCATCAGAATTTCCCTATTGTGGTCCAGTACCCAGCGCTAGGTATGGCGATAACCAAAGCGGCAGTCGTAGCCTTTGCGCTTGTTGTGTTCTCCATGGCCATGGCTTCCATCTCCATGGCTCAGACCACGGCGCAGGATGAGGAGTTTGTGGAGCTCCACAACGCCGCCCGTCGCGAGGTGGGCGTCGAGGACGTGGTCTGGGACGAGACCGCGGCGGGGTACGCGCGTGACTACGCGCAAGTACGTGCCGCTGACTGTGAGCTCATCCACACGGACCAGGACACGCGCGATAGGCTGGGCTATGGTGAGAACATCGCGGCGGGGCCACCTGGCAGTGACCTGACGGTGGCCGAGGCAGTGCAGAAATTGTGGGTGGACGACGAGAAGATCAACTTCGACGCTGCCAGTGGCACGTGCATGGTTGGACAGCCGGAGGAGCTCAAGTGTGGGCACTACACCCAAGTGGTTTGGCGCGATACCAAGGCCATCGGCTGCGCACGCGTCGAGTGTGTCAATGGTGGCGTTTTCATCAACTGCTACTATACACCACCAGGCAACTTTCCCGACCAGCGCCCATTCTACTCTGCTTGATTGTCGGTTTATGCTATGTACCCCTAGTGTAACACATGTTTGCTTTTATTTACCTATGTAGATGTGACAAATATATAAATAATGTATTTTGTACCTTGTAAGTTTGGAATAAAATAAAGATATTGATAATATCAACACTGTTTAAATGTGCTTGTGTCAGTGTGTGCGCCATGACATAGTGATGAAGTTACTTACCCCGAGTCTGCTTTCCTCCCTCCTCCAAATGGAAATACAATGTGAGGTACCATTTTTTTCTAGAGATATAACAAGTGGTGAAGTATAATTGAACCAGTTGTATCAAGATACCATTCGCAACAAGATAAAACCTAGAATTTGATAGTCCACCTGAACCTAGCTATAACTTAATGGGAGGACATTAGGGACATTTTAGGCTGAACATGGCGATGGATGGCAGATGGAGAGTACACTACAAAGAGTTTGTATTGAATTCGGGATCGAGATTTTAGCGAAGTCACCAAAATAGGAACATATGCTATGCAAACTAGCCTCCTGTGCAAACTATGCAAACTCTAATCAAGATCACATAAATCTAATCCGATAGCTAAGGTATGGGTGGTTATTTTAGCACTTAAACCCTCCCACTCATCCCATCCTAAAGGTGGGGTTATTTTAGCACTTAAACCCCCACACCTTAGCCATCGGATTAGATGTGGCATTGATTAGAGTTTGCATAGTTTGCACAGGAGTCTAGTTTGCGCAGCATACGTTCCCCATCAAAATAGGTTCGATTTGGAGGTCTAAAGCAGAGCCATAGTATTGTTTTTTAGTATGGACCCTGTTGCACAAGCGGATCTGACTATGTGGAAGCGACCTGGAGACTCCATTGCTCCTTTGCAAAGATTGCCTGTTCACTGAGGAAAACATAGGAAATTATGGGCTGATTTGTTGGCTACCAAAAGAGGTGGTAATTTAGTTGCTTGGCCTTTGGCTCAAAGGCCAAAAAAGAAGGGTGGTTTGGGCATAAAAAAACCTATACCTTCAAAATGATGCCCTCTTAATGAAACAACTACATTTACTCAAAGGAGGACATTCTTTGGGTATAGCAAGTTTGGTATGCTCACTATAATGATATTGTGCCTCACACTCATAGACCAATCGATTCTTTCTGGTGGAAGGATATCTTCAAACTGAAAGATTTATACAGGGAAATTACCTCCTGTCAACCTGGTGATGGCTCAATTGTTTTATTTTGGAGGGATAATTGGGCTGGAGAGCCACTTCTCGATTTGTTCCCCATTCTGTCTAACTTCATCAGAGACTCTGATATCTCAGTCAAGGATCTTGCTAGTATTGGAAGCATGGAGGAATTGTTGGTGATTCCTATCCCTCAATTGGCTGTTGATGAATTGCAAGAGCTTCAAATTCTTATGCAAGACTTTGAGCTCAGTGAGGGCCCTGATCAGAGAGTTTTCTACTGGGGAATAGCATGTTTTCTGCATCCAAGCTCTATAAGCTGGCTTTCTCTCATATTCAAGCCCCTGCTATTTTGGTTTGGTAAGCAAATCGAAGGTTACTCCAAGAATTAAGTTCTTTTCTTGGCTCATCTCTCTGGACAGACTAAACACAAGAAACATGTTAGCAAGAAGAAACTTTAATGTGCAACCGAATTACTTTTGTGTCATGTGTGATTCCAATGCTGAAGAAACCATTGATCACCTATTCTTCCAATGTCCTTTTGCCAAAAGATGTTGGGCCAAAGTTTGCATTATATGGACCAATGATGTGCTTGTTCATAGAAGAATTGAAAGGACCAGAGTCAAATCAAACTTGGCATTCTTCATGGAAATCTTTCAGATTGCTGCTTGGGAACTTTGGAAGATGAGAAACAGATTGATCTTCAATGGTGTATAGGATTCCTTCATCAGATGGGTGCAAAATTTCAAAGAAGAAACTTCACTGCAGTCCCTTAGAATTGAAGAGGAAGACCGTGCTGTTGTTTTGCTTTGGCTTGATGTTTTGTAAATACTTGTTGTAATTTTGTAGCTTCTTCCAGTTCTTCGATCCTCTAGCTGCTTGTGGTAGTCCACCCTCCTCCCCTACTCTTCCCCCCTACTTATGTAAGTTAAACTCCCGTACTCTCCTTTATTTATGTTATAAAAGTTTTGGCGCCGTGGGGATCTCCCCCAAGGTCTTTTCGTCAAAAAAAAAGAATTTGGCAAGCCTATGACCATATGCCCGTTAACTTGAAGAAACACTCAGAAACACACTCAGAACAAGTGTTATAGTCATGTTTTTGCTTGTCTTTGACGGGGTTACTCACTTGCTTACACTAATTTTTTTTCCATAACCCAAAACTAAACCTAGGGTATAGGATAGTTAGTTAGCACTTCTTATAAAGCGGACAAAAACAAATAATCTCACAACTTCTTTAGTGCATAGACTCGTTCAAGAACTTCTTTTGAGAAATATCATTCATGAAGCATATAGGATTGTCTCAATTGTGGAAGGCCCATAAAGCCGATGAGGTCGGGTCCATCCAAATTTTGATTCTTCGCTACCACCTGAAGAAAACGAGCCCACTTTGTAGCAAAATTTAGTCTTCCCACACCGGACTGCACACAAAGTAGAAGTCGCAATATAGCAGCATGTGTGTTTGCCCTCTCCTTCGACATGTCGCAAATCTCCTCTAGATCTTTGCGAGCAACCACACAATCTCCTTGTGTTTTCACAATCACAATCTCCAAACCATCTAGGAGGTGTCAATTTCCAAGAGAGTACCAAGCAAATCCGCTTATTGCTAAACAATCACCTAGCTAGTGATACTCGATTGATCTCTCATTAAACCGTGCTAGAAATGCTCACTGGCTCTCCAAATTATGTTTCTCTTGCAAATGCACGAGAGGGGAGGTACAAATGAGCCTCACACCTGCAAGTTCTGTATTGCTAATGTGCCTCATTAAATTCTACAAGTTCGTTAATAATCCCGCAAGTTGAGGTGGGTTGAATTTTACTCTTTCATCCATCAAGCCTTACAATCCCACAAGCTTGCCTCATTGCCATACTACGTGAACGCTTGATCTCTGAGCAACTAGAACCAAAGAACCACTCCGAATCCACCCTTGTATCCACAAAAATTACTCTTTGCCTTCTTTGTGGGGGCTGAGCACAAGAGTCCCTCACAAACTCTTTGTGCTTCTACGGAGCCAATATTCTCCATACCATCTAGGAGGTGGTAATATCCTAGAGTAACAAGCACATATATTTGCAAAAGCAATAAGCAAGTATGACTCGATTAATCTCTCGATGCGGGGAGGGGTTGTATGAGAGGGGGTGTAGAAATAAGGCTCTCACGCAATTTTTGTATTGCTAGTGTGACACATTGAATTCCGCAACTTCGTTAAAAATGCATGGACCAATGCGTGACGTTACGCAGAGATCCATCCCGCCGCCTGGGGTAGAATCACCGCACCCTACTCCTCGCTAGGTTGTTGCCTCCATCAAACCTAGGGCCCATATCCGTCTTCCTCTCCAGTGTGTCTATCAGCGACAAGAAGGGGAGGGGGCCCATCCTTTTCTTGTAGTTTTCTAGTGTTAGGGTTGAGTCCAAATAAGCTTTTGGTGAAATCATATGGTCCTGTGATAACTTTAGTGATTGCCACGACAAGATCACCGTTGTAGGCATCGATTTCATCGGCATGCGGGTTTGTGGCCTATATCTACAAGGGGAGGGGTGCTTCTGAAGGTCCCTACCAGGAAAGCGACACGCAACTATCGACATTCTTTCAACGACTTATATGCATTTTCGATTGGTTTTGAAGTGTTAGATCTTGCGGTGTGCCCAATGTTTTAGAGTTGGTCGTTGGATTCGACATGAAGACTGCACTTTGTCTCTGGCGTTCAAGGAAACCATTGGCAAAGAGATGATGGAAGAAATCTAGAGAAAGTATTATTTATTTATTTATTTATTTATTTATTATTTCAAATCTTTTGCATATGTAATTTGGAGATGTATCATGTCAGTCTTGTTTGACTATTGTTAGAGAAAAATATCGTAACATAGATGATATGCACGGCTCATAAGTTTTTTCTAGGTCTTGTTTAGTTCCCCAAATTTGCCCCCAAATTTCACTATGAAAAAAAAAGATTTCTCATCACATTAAAATGCTGACACATGTATTGAGTGATGAAATCAAAAACTAATTGTACAGTTTAGTTGTACTTTGCGAATATTTTGAGTCTAATTAGTCAATATTTGGATAATATTTCACAAATACAAACGAAATGCTATAGTGCGCTACGGTGCCAAATGTAAAATTTATCATCCCCAAATTGGGGAAACTAAACAAGGCCCTATTTAAATCTTTGTGTCTCAATCAATTGAGAACTAGTTGGATCTGCAAGTACTTGCGTATATTATTCTCCGCAGCCAGTAGTTGCATTGCATCACGGTCACGGGGACGGCGCCGGATCCAAAAGACATCCAACGCTGCCGTCCTATGCAAAAGAACCTTCCTTTCGAACATGCGCTTATTCCCCTCCCCGCCTCCCTTCTCCAATCTCCAACTCGGTGAACCTTCCCAGTCAAAAAGTCCAATTCGCCGCCACCTGAACTCTGAAGTCCTGATTGTGGCAACAACGACACTATAGGAATGAATCTCATCCCACACTTGGATGACGCCTAGATGGATGGCGCCGGACCAACAACAGCGAAAAGACTTTGGCGTTCGATTGCCAAAGCTAAGATTGGAATTCTCTACTACTATAGACTTGTTGACGCTAAAATAGGTCAACACACTACACGTGGGCTTTAGACGCCCTCGAGGTACCCTAGGCGACCTGTAACGCAGCGACGACACGGCGTGACCGGCAAACCGATCTAGAGATCGATGAACCGATGTGGAGCTCGTCGACGGCTGGAGATAACCGACACCTTACGCGGTGAAGAGCGGCGAGGTTTACGAGCAAACCAGCAAAGGGTAATCAACGTGCTTACGGGAACGAAGAACCGGCTAGTTTCCGAGCAAACTAGCAAAGGAGCCGTTGAAGCCCTAGCCTGAGAGGGATCTCGTCAGGGCAAGGAGGTCGCCAGTTGCCCTCGGTCGGCGAACGAGCCTAGGACACCATCCTTGATCGCCTGGATCAAGCCATGGGACAGCACGGAGCTGGAGGATAGAGCAAAGGTAGAAGATAGATTGATCATGTTGATCGTATTGTGTTTTGTCGATTGATGTGGATGGGATCAATCAGCCATGATCCTCTTATATTTATAAGGGGGGTGGTCTTATCTCGGTAGGAAACATCTCCAAGGCATAATCTTCAAGTTTCTCATGTCCAAAACTGACCCCAAACCGATTTAGGAACAAATTGGTTCGGTATTCCAAAAGGTAGATTCGGAACAGGCACTCCCGGTAGTACCGACAGGTTCTGTTGGTACTACTGGCCTTTTCCGGTAGTACGGATGGAAGCCCGGTAGTACCGGTAGTTCAATTTTGCGCCAACGCGCACCAAATCTCCGCCAACCGTCGGTAGTACCGGCCTCTGCCAGTAGTACCGACGTAATCCCGGTAGTACCGGTAGTTCATTTTTCGCCAAACTACGTCAGCCTCCGCCAAACGCCGGTAGTACCGACCTCACGGGCCGGTAGTATAAACAGTACTTCACGCAGTCTTCCCGGGAGCATAACTCTCGCATCCGGACCCCAAATTGGATGATCCGTATATGTTTTTCAATCGTCTCGACGAGAGGAACACAATGGCAAAGTCCTTTTTCACCTTCGACAACTCACAAAAGTGGCACTTTTACCCTTGGACATTTTTGAGTGTCAACACATGCCCCCCCTGTTTTCAGGTGAATTTGTCGATGAACCTGAAAATACTCTTTCACCCGTAACCAACTAGCAACGATACCCATCACATCGGCTAGCCGGCAACTAAGGGCGATGTATACATCGGCCATTTTTGTTCTAAGGGCGATACATGTATCGGCCATTATTTGGAAGAGCACTAGGCTTCTTGCCAAACACTTGGGAAGTATTTTTAAAGATACTTCTCGTTGATTACTCTTGGGAGACTATCAACTTGCATCACCTCCACTAGCTCATTTTATTTTTCAAGTGCCACTTCAACCATCTCCAGAAGGTTCTTCCAATTTGGTGACTTCTTGCCAAACTTTGGTAACTTGATCTTTATTTTTCTTGACGCCACCTCCTTGAAATATCCTCAATTTTATTTTTGATGAGCTTGATTGAAGTTTCATGGATCTTTTCCCACAATCTTCTAAATTATGTTTGTAATACAATGTGGGAGTCCTTCAAACCTCCAAATCGGTACTAGAATTACCAAAATCTGAACTAGACCGATTTGGCACGTCATTTGACGAATCAATGGCATATGCCCCAGAAGAATTGGTTAACCCGACTATTATAGTCGGCTGAACCAATTTACTGGTACCCACATAGAAAAATATGCATCGGCTATTCTTATATATGAAAGTTACATCCACCGATGCAATAGCCAGATGTGTATTGAGCCTATCATGTTGGCCTATAAATTTTCATGTCTTTGGCCTCAACATGTTTTACCTACATGGAGTGCAATAAACCCAAGCCAAATGAAAGAACTTCATGTTCAGCTTTAATGTTTGATGCAAATATGGTCTTAATCGGCTTGATGTTTCAAATAACACACCACTATAAGAAACAACGACCATGCCAACACTCGGCCTTATTTGCAAGCCGATTAATTAAGATTAAATCATCCACGGGTAACAAACAGGTAATTGATTTCATATCCTAAATCAATTCCATGCTCAATAATAAAATCAGCAATGACTTGACACTCAAATGATTTTTTAATGACTCAAAAGTCAAGTCATATTTAGATAGAGTGTATGCCCACTTGCCCATCCTAACAATGAGGATTAGCCGATATATAATGCACACATCGGCTTGGCATGCAATGACACATGTACTTGGTAAAGAATGCTTAGATAGACAAAGTGAAGGGTTATGAGGGTGCTACACTAGCCGAAAAACAAAACTTTTCTACCTCATATCCCAGGATCTACTGCTAGTTACAGGTTACGGGATTACCACTAGACACGCAGATGCAGCGGAAGACGACTCGATGTAGTCGAACGCGTCGCAGCAGTGACGTGCAGTTGCGTGGTCGTCCAGCAACTCCTCCCACCACTTGCGGTTCATCCTCGTGCTCCAGATGCAGCACCTCCGAGGTATCATACACGTACGAGGGAGAAGCGATGCGCCTCCGGACCGCTAGGTCCGCGAGGAGCGAAGGCGAGAGCGTGGAGGGCGACGGCGGCTGCTAGAAGGCGTGGATTAGGTTTGGTCGCGCCCCTCCCCTCTACTTATATAGGCGTCTCTCATGTGCTCTCGAGTTGGAGGCCCATTAGAAACCCTAAGCCTTGTCTAATTCGGGTCCAACCCGAATTAGGCTTCCAGCCTCTTAAGCGTGCGACCCTATGGGTTCACGCACACATAGACATGGGCCGAATACTCCTATTCACCCAATAGCTGACAGCGGCCTCTAGCAAGGCGTGACAACTCCTATGTGCACGCAAATGATCATATCAGATGAACCACCATGACCACATACATGTTACTCCCTTGCCTCATGATATTTGGTTCAACTCATGGGTTAACACTTAACCCAAGCACGGCCATGCATTTGTTGATCCAATCACTTGAGTGATCCAGTGATATCACTCTCATTAGAGAGGGGCAAGTCCCATCTTGATTGTCTATGTCTCATAGCATGCTTCTCGACAAACCCGAAGACGTCCTTTATAACTACCCAGTAACGGAGTAGCGTTTGTCAGTCCCTAAGCAAGTCGATACGCATCTCTAGCACATACAACAATCTCAAGTCGAAGGACATAACGTATATGATGTGTATAGAGACAATCTCATGTCGGATCAGTCCAGCCTACATGTCATACATGTGCCCACATTATTAGTTTGACATCTCCATGTCCATGACTTGTGAAACATAGTCATCAACTAATAATGTGCTAGTCTAATGTTCATATGTGTCCTCACATGAACTCCGACCAGGGACAAATATAGAATAACCATACAAGTAAAAGAGTTCCACAAACAATTCACATAATTGCCAATCAATACAAGTTGTCTTTAATGGATATTCAATTGACACATTACATATCATGGATACATGCGGAATATCGCCATCTCTATGATTACCTCTAGGGCATATTCTCAACAGTCTCCCACTTGCACTAGAGTTAATCTCTAAGATGTCTAATCCCCATAGACCTCATGTGCCCCTCATGCTTAGGCTGTGGAAGGGCCTTTGTCATCGAATCTGCTACATTCAAATCCGTGTGTATCTTGCACATCTTAATTTCACCTTCACTGATGAACTATCGAATGAGGTGAAATTTTCGCTGTACATGTTTGTTCTTCTGGTGATTCCTTGGCTCCTTAGCCTGCGCTATCGCCCCATTGTTGTCACAATGTAGATTCAATGGGCTAGTCGCATTAGGAAACACACCAAGATCAATGAGGAAACGCCTCATCCAAACACCTTCCTTTGCAGCTTCGGAAGCTGCAATGTACTTGGCTTCTGTTGTAGAATCGGACACTGTCTCCTGCTTGGAACTTTTCCAGCTTACTGCACCACTATTTACTATGAACACAAAACCTGATTGAGATTGTGAATCATCTACATTAGTTTGGAAGCTAGCATCAGTGTAACCATTTACAACGAGCTCCTCCTCACCTCCATAGATCAGAAACTCATTCTTAGTCCTTCTCAAGTACTTAATGATGTTTTTAACCAGCGTCCAGTGACTCTCACCAGGATTGCCTTGGTACCTGCTCGCAACACTTAGAGCATATGAGACATCTGGGCGAGTACATATCATGGCATACATGATGGAACCAACTGCCGAAGCGTATGGAACCTTATGCGCTTGCACTCTTCATCTGATGAAGGACATTGCTTGTCGCTAAAGCGCATACCATGTGACATAGGCAAGAACCCTTTCTTGGATTGCTCCATGTTGAACCGTTTCAACACCTTGTCAATGTATGTATCTTGGCATAATCCTATTAGCCTCTTCGACCTATCTCCATAGATCTTAATGCCCAAGATGTATGCTGCATCTCCTAAATCCTTCATAGAAAAACTATTATTCAGTGAAGTCTTTACAGATTGCAACATAGGAATGTCATTCCCAATCAATAGTATGTCATCCACATACAAGATTAGAAACACAACAGCGCTCTGTTGACACCTCCAACACCACTCACGCTAAGTTGTCATCCCTAGCATGGCGCCAGAAGTGTTGGTATAGAAACTGCTCCTCTAATCAAGAAAAATATGGGATCCGCAAGCGAACAGATAATACACCATCGTAGCATTTTACCAGGAAGTATTCCAGGTATCGTTATTTATATTTAGCTCAAAGGAAAGAACTAAGGACTTAAACAATGAGATGAACTTGCTAAACACGACTACTTATGAGTGATTGATTGCACAGTCACATACATTGGCAGAGGGGTAAACCATGATAAATAAGGGAATATAGAGTAATAAGCTCAGGGTATAAATCACACAGAGATTAGATATAGACTACTCACAAAGGTAGGTTGACATCTGATTAGCACAAGAAATAGAAATCCTATGTAGGTTCTAATCTACTAAGTCATTCATCTACTCCATCTCTACACTATCATATATGGCACAAAAGACTTTTCATCTATGTATAAGGATTATTGCTATAACAAGCCAAGACATAGCAGGACTTACTACGCAACTTTGTTCTGCTAGACCTACCAACGGGGGATGGAATACAGAGGACTCAACGGAACTGTCACTTCCGCGATCTACCACACGACCCAGCCAATAGGGTGCATTTGCAGGTAAACGGCATCTAAGCACCATGCTTACATGAAATCTACCACCTAACCCCCCCGGGAAGAGAGCTAAGCGCTTTGCAAACATATACATAAACTTATTACCAATCATAACCATATCAAATGTAGAACTAGAATAAACTAGGAACATAATAAATAGAAACATAATGATATTTAGAATAAAGTCGCAAGAATAGATATAAGATAATACCAATTCTCGATGATGAAGATCCGGAATTCCGAGCACAGCGCCCGATTCTTCCTCTATCTAGTCTAAACCTATGTAGAACTTGAAGATCTAGAGTAGCTATTCTAATTCTCCGGTGGAGATGTCTCTCTAAACCCCGGCTTTGCCGATGGCTACCTCGAATAATGAATTCTAGAATGAATTAGGGTTTAGCCGGGGGCCGGGGGCTCGAATATATAGCCCCCTAGGATGCACCACGGCCATCGGATCAAACCGACCTAAACGGACGATAATTATTGCTCCTCAAGGTCGGTGGAGGCGAGATCCGCGAGCCTCCACCGATTGGTGGAGGTGGCCGTCCGGCCGACCCAAGGGGGAGTCGGCCGACCCACCACTCTGCCAGGTGGGCCCCCGCTTTCAGGTGTCGCCTTCTGGAGTCTTCTAGAGTATACAATTTTACCCGTTCGGTCTTTCTCTCTATGTAATCATGGCATGTGGGCCTCCTTGGATGTTTTCCTGATAATCCCCTGCGAAAACACATATTCACCAAAACTTGTGGAATCTGTCAGTTTAAACCCTAAGTCTATGGTGGTGAACAGATTATACCCCTCTTTCTCTCTCGGTTGACATATAAAATTGATCATTAACAACCGTCAACAAACTCCCCCAAGCTTACCCTTTTGCTCGTCCCTGAGCAAATAGCTACAGAAGATGGATCAGGAGTTGCTGCAATGCTTTCATGCTTAACAAACACACATGCTCTAAACAAGAATTCATCCCCGAGACTAGAGTGAACTATCATAACTTCCAAACTTACTCATGTTTCTTTCAACCATGGGGCTTTTACCGCACTTGGGTCTTGAGTAGTTGAAAGACGGAACAATTAAGTCAAGCATTGTTGTCTCATGCTCTGTTGTTCCACCTCGTGCACTGGAGTTTTTACAAGATTTTCAATAAAAACTCGAGTTCCTTAATACAACCCTTTCAAGTCTCTCAATATGTGGTATTTTTGGATCCTCTCTAAGGCATTGAAAGGAGATATGCCTTTTCTCTTACTCTCGAATATGTAGTATTTGTGGTTCAAGGCATTTATAGATGAGCCTTCACTCTCTCTCTCTCTCACCCTACTCTAATAAAGGTTTATATGGAGCTCATAGGTGTGGAGAACTAATGCATTGGCATGATCGAACCATGGATCCGAAGGAACTCAACATACAACCAATCGGTGTGTGCATGTGTGGTTATATATATGGATGATGAAAAATGGAGAGAAATATTTGTGGGAGGAGAAGGGGTGCACAAAGGAATTTATCAATGCTCCTTTATTTGGGTGAAACTTGGAACTACTTCAACACTTGAATCTTCTTGGAACTTGAACTTGGAAACTTGACAAAGACTGGGCTCATAAATTTTTCTTTCTTTTCTCTTTTTTTTCTTCTTCTTTTTTTTTTTTACAATTCTTGCAGCCCAAAAAGGAATGAAATACTTCTTGAATGGAACACTTCTCAATCTTGACAACTTCACATCGGGAACAAATGGAACACTTGGAGCATTGATTTGGATAAGTGGCTAGCAAATGAACAGGGGGATATTTTTGGGTGTTCACTCTCAGTGTAAGAGTAGAACAATTTCAATGGATGATAATAGGCTTTATATAGTGCGTACTTCCAGGGTAGAAGTAGCAAGGGTGAATGTGAGTGTGAAACCAAGATTTAGCTGTATGATGAGTTCATAAGGATACAACACAGTCGACAGCACGAGCCCTAACAAATGAGGAGGCTTCCTATTCTAATGATCAGATTTTGGCTATGGTAGGAATTTTAACTCTGTCATATAAGGAACTCATCATGAATCATTTATAATTTTCATAAACAAATCTCCGAATTTAGTGGCACTTTAGAACACAATGAACAAGCTCGACTATCATCATATCATGTCCGTCAACTACCTAGACTTAGTTTAAGCATATGCTCCCACAGTTTCGTGTAGAGTAAATCCAAATTTGTCAAACAAGTGTATCCAAATCTTGGGAGAACTCAACTCTAAAGCTAGGTACTTGCAAAGAATTAGAGCAGAGCAACTATTCATCATTTCCATCATGCAATTCTCAAGTCTACATTTTTTATTTATAGCAAACTGAAATTGAAAACAATCTTACACACTCTTTTTAATTGGTTTTTATCTTAAGGCAAACTTTGAAATGTAAACAAGCACACTTAAAGAAAGTAAACTAAACAAACTTAGCAAGCAAATTTTATTGGGTTTTTCTAGTTTTTTTCTGATTTTTTTCAATGCATAAAACAAAACCAAAGAAAAACAAACAATCTGAAAACAAACAATCTGAAACAAAAGGAAAGAAATACTTATCTTGATAATGAGGGTCCTCCCCCAAGCTAGTCTTGCGGCGGTAGTGGTGGATAGTGGATGTGCAACAGGTCCACCAAGCCGTGCAACATGGAGGCGGCTTCTTCCTGGTTCTCTTGAATGGTGCCTAGTGTCTGGGTGGTGTTCTGGTTCCACTGGAGCTGGTCATTCCACCTCTGATCATGACGATTCAGAGTGGCAGTGGTGTTGTGCTGGAAGGCTACTTGTTCATCATAGTGCTGCTGGGTGAAAATGAAACTGGTGGCATCGGAGTGGCGACGTGGCTCAAAGTCTTGGTGGGGTTCTTCTTCTTCATCAGTGGTACCAAAGGGGTCATAAGAGTATCTTGGTGGCTGTGAGGGTCCTGGCTCTGATGGTCCTGGCTCTGATGTTCCTGGGGTGTTGTATGGTGGGTAGTAACCATAGAATGGTTGATGTGGTTGGCTTTGTGGTGGGTACACCCATGAGTTTAGTGAGTGGTGCTGAGGTACATTCCACTCATTGAAACTGGCATGTCTTGGTTCTTCTCGGCGGTTTCGGCACCACGCCAAACTGGTTCACGATTTCCTGTCACCCTCTCCGAGCGAACTCTTCGAGGTGCTCTCTCATTCACCGGTTCTCGCCGCAACTCAACATGATAGTTTTGCACATAATACAAAGCCGGTTCCGGGTTAGGTAACCGGATCGCAGCTTCACCATATTTTGCATAATAAACATCATTCACTTTTTTCGCAAGTGACCTTGGCCAAAAGTATAGAGGTCATAAAATTCTCTATGATGTTCAATGTACTCAAAAGTAGCTCCCTCTAATAACTTCAAGCTTGTGGCAATGCGAGTGATAAGCGAGCAAATGGCCACACTTCCTACTTTGTAACCGGGGACACTCATCCAATGATTCACTAGGAGATGGACAGAGACACTTTCGTTTCTTGACAAATTCGCGTACAAGAACCGCAAGTTGGCTACTCGATCTTGCTCTCGTCATAACGTGGGAAAAAGGTAGCTCCTATCCAACGGTGCAAAAATCTAAGCGTAGGATGCTCTATGATCAACGGTGCGGTGCGCTAACCGGTACGGTGCTCTAGAAATGCTGCTCCAAAACCTATGTGCATCAAAATCACCTAGTGCTGCATTTAAATCTATGAGGGCATCTTGAGGGAAACCTAGGAGGTCACTAAGGGTTCTCCAAGAGACAGAATATTCCGAGCAAACATTCTAAAATAAACTCCATTGTCCGTGTATCGAAGGGTGCTAAGGAATTCTATGGTCAAGAGCCTAATCCCCTTCTCAGTGAGGTTTGCAAAGGAAGTCCAACCAACTAGTGGAAAAATTGTGTTGAATTCTTGAGCCATACCTGTCTCTAGCAAAAGTGTCGGATCGATGACTGGCGTGTGGATAAAACGCTTGTTCTTGAGCTTCTTGTATACATCCTTTTCCCGGGCGGTTCTCGGGGTGAGGTCGGATGTTCTCATGAGAACTCTGCGAGATGCTTTGGTGGTGGTGCGGAGTGCTGCTGCAGTGCCGCTGGAGCTTCTGGTGGTGGGTCGACACTCATGTCGGAACCAGCCACCGAGTTCTGGCGGGATGTACTTCTTGTCCTGATTTTCCTGAAGGTTCCCGAGATTCCCTGCAAAACGCCCTTCATCCTGCAAGTATCTCAAAACAAACAAAAACAAAAACTAGTGGAGAGAAGGATTAGCACAAGGTTAGTGGTTAGCTGTCCAGAGTCAGTGGTCCAGGGGTTAGTCGTTCTTCATGACAAAAGTTTAAACTTCAGGTCTTGATTTTGACAGAACCTCCCCTTGATTTTAAACTTCCTTTTTCCTATTTGGACAGCATCTCCACTAATTTTTTGTGATCATCTACTCAGCACTATCCCTTCCCTTCACTTGCTACTAAACTCTTGCTTACTCTCTCACTTCTTCTCTCTTCCTACTCTTCTCCTCTTCTCTCTAACTTTCTCCGGAAACATGAAGTCGAGAGCGAAGGTTTGGCTAAAATTCTGGAATGTGGGTGGTGCAAGGAAGCCATGGGAGGAGGCCTATTTATAGAGGAGGAGGGGGAGAGTCGGCCGACCCAATGGTGGGGTCGGCCGCCCACCCAGTGGTGGCCAACATGGCTGCCACTTCACATGCTATTGCATGATCTTTTGTCAATCCAGAAATTTTGGTCGGTTGAGTGGTTTTGGCGGTGGAAAAGAGAGGATAGTGGAGGTGAGTGGAAGTGGATGAAATTATGTGATTTGATGTATGTGAGGTGTAGTCTATGACATGTGAGACCCATGGTGAGGGACCCACCAAGCACTAAATGCCATGATAAAAATTATAAACAATGCAGAAATTTAAATGAAGGTAAACTAATTTAAATGCATAAAATGATAAATTTTTGTGCCACCACGATAAAAATTTTTTGACGGGTTGTCACACACCATAAAATTATTTATATGGGGCATAGAATTTTATAATGCAATGCTAGAAATAAATATGCCTAAGAAAATTATAAGAGATGCAATTTAAAACGCGGATAAATACCGAGTTACCTTCCGGCGAGGATTCGGTTTTTTTTTAAAGTCCTCCGAATTGGACCTTCCAAAATATTTATTCCGCTGATGATCCCAGAGATGCATCCTCTGCCTCTGGTGGTTGTACTGTCTGATCTTCTTCTACCATCTTTGCGGATTTATTGAGCTCTTGTTTCGACTTGAATGCGAATTGCTCTTCTTGCCCATTTATAGTGAACTTGATTTCTCCCTTCCCGACATCAATGTGTGCATTGGCGGTGCTTAAGAAGGGTCTTCCAAGTATAAGTGACACCTTTGAGTCGGATGCATATCCAAAGGTACTACAAAGTCTACCGGCACGAAGAACTCTCTTATCTTGACTGGATGTTTTCAGCAATGCCCAACGGATAACGAACCGATTGGTCGGCTAGTTGTAGACACATTGATGTTGGCTCAAGTGCAGTGTGGTTGAGCTTGTAGTAGACTGCTGCGGGCATCACACTGACACTTGTTCCAAGATCACAGAGTGCATTATTGAAATATTGATCTCCAATTGTGCAGTCAATAGTGGGACATCCTGGATCTTTCTTCTTTTACTCGTAGTTGGTTGAGGATGGCCGCACTACATTCTTCGGTTAGCTTGATCACTTCATTGGATGGCGTGGTCTCTTCTTGTTAAGAATATCTCTTATGTACTTGGCATAAGTGGGGACTGTATGGCATCCAGCAGAGGTATATTGACATATAACTTTCGAATTACCTCCACAAACTTACCAAACTGCTCATCTCGTCTCGTTGTGGTCCTCTCTTCCTCCTAGGGAATGGTAGGTAGTTTGTATCTTGAAATTGTTGTCTTGCTTCCGATCTTGTAATCGGCTTCGTCGATTCTTGTGGTAATACTTCTAGCTCAGGTTGGAAGTCTTCTTCTTCGCCACCGGTGGTAGCATGGTTGGCCTTTTTGCTCCTTTTGGATAGGGAGGATCTCGGTGGAACTCCCTCTTCTTGTAGTAATAGATCTCACCGCTCGGGGTTAGTGGCAACAGGCAAAGCAATGGCCAATTTTGCTAACCTTTCTTCTATCTTTTTATTGAACTCTAGTTGATCATTAATGGCAGAGGAGAAACTATCCATTTTAATACTTAAGTTTTCCAAGATTTTGTTATTAGCAGCAAGCCTATCCTCCATAGATGAGTTGATCTTGGACTGTTGTAGAACCAACTCTCTTAAAGTAGGTTGCTTTGCATAATTACCCGATCGAGTACCTTGATTAATGGGTGGTTGCACCCAATGTGGAACCTTTCTCACGATGGGACTTGAATTCTCGCTTATATGTTGCTTCAATTGCTCTTTGATCTTCCTTGTACTTGGCCCTCGGTCAAGCCAGTGGAGTAAGGCATCCATCTTGGTTGATAATGCATTCACTTCTTCTATTGCTTCTTCACTCGGTGACAATCTTGAATATTGTCTTGGGACCAAACTTTGATTATCTCGCTATCTTCTCCATGAGTCTTTTAGCTCTCCCAAGAGTGAGTGATAAGAATGATCCTTCAGCAGTTGCATCTAGGTGCTCACGCGTCTTCGGAGTTAATCCGTGATAGAAACCTTGCATGAGTAACCATTCTTCCATTCCATGATGGGGACAATCTTGGATATATCCTTGCAAACGCTCCCATGCTTCTGACATGGTCTCCGTCTTCTGCTGTTGGAAATTGGTAATCTTTCCTCTTAAGGCATTGGTTTTGCCTATTGGGAAGAATTTTGCTATAAAGGCCTTGGAACACTTTGCCCATGTATTGATATCTTCTTTATTTGCATAGAACCATCGCTTCGCTCTTCCCACTAGTGAGAATGGAAAGAGGCGAAGAAGTATGAGGTCTTCTTTAACTCCATCTATGGCGATGGTGTTTCCAATCTCCATGAAGTCCCGTAGATGTGTACTTGCATCTTCATGTACCTTTCCACCGAATTGGATAGCTTGCACCATGTTGATGAGACTTGACTTGAGCTCAAACTCCATATTATTTTCTATTGCTTTGGACCGGTGCGGATGTTCTCTATTGTTGGAGCAGAGAACTCCGAAGGTCTTCTCGGCCATCTTGATTGGTGACGAGCTTCCTTCTTGATTGAACCGACTCGATGATCGAGAGTTTTGAATGAATCGATTCAATCCCGCTAATACCCCGTATAAAATATAGACAAAGAAAAACAACAACAGTGAACACGCCAAAGTAGAGGTGACTAGTGACAATCACTCATTTTCTAAATATCTCGCTTAAGCAATTTTTCTCTAAAAGTTTATTCCGATCCCCCGGCAACGGCGCCAAAATGCTTGTAGACACCTCCAACACCACTCACGCTAAGTTGTCATCCCTAGCATGGCGCCGAGAAGTGTTGGTATAGAAACCGCTCCTCTAATCAAGAAAAATATGGGATCCGCAAGCGAACGATAATACACCATCGTAGCATTTTACCAGGAAGTATTCCGGTATCGTTATTTATATTTAGCTCAAAGGAAAGAACTAAGGACTTAAACAATGAGATGAACTTGCTAAACACGACTACTTATGAGTGATTGATTGCACAGTCACATACTTTGGCAGAGGGGTAAACCATGATAAATAAGGGAATATAGAGTAATAAGCTCAGGGTATAAATCACACAGAGATTAGATATAGACTACTCACAAAGGTAGGTTGACATCTGATTAGCACAAGAAATAGTCCTATGTAGGTTCTAATCTACTAAGTCATTCATCTACTCCATCTCTACACTATCATATACGGCACAAAAGACTTTTCATCTATGTATAAGGATTATTGCTATAACAAGCCAAGACATAGCAGGACTTACTACGCAACTTTGGTTCTCGCTAGACCTACCAACGGGGATGAAATACGGAGGACTCAACGGAACCGTCACTTCCGCGATCTACCACACGACCCGGCCAATAGGGTGCATTTGCGAGTAAACGGCATCTAAGCACCATGCTTACATGAAATCTACCACCTAACCCCCGGGAAGAGAGCTAAGCGCTTTGCAAACATATACATAAACTTATTACCAATCATAACCATATCAAATGTAGAACTAGAATAAACTAGGAACATAATAAATAGAAACATAATGATATTTAGAATAAAGTCGCAAGAATAGATACAAGATAATACCAATTCGATGATGAAGATCCGGAATTCCGAGCACAGCGCCCGATTCTTCCTCTATCTAGTCTAAACCTATGTAGAACTTGAAGATCTAGAGTAGCTATTCTAATTCTCTCGGTGGAGATGTCTCTCTAAACCCCGGCTTTGCCGATGGCTACCTCTGAATAATGAATTCTAGAATGAATTAGGGTTTAGCCAGGGGCCAGGGGCTCTAAATATATAGCCCCCTAGGATGCACCACAGCCATCGGATCAAACTGACCTAAACGGACGATAATTATTGCTCCTCAAGGTCGGTGGAGGCAGGATCCGCGAGCCTCCACCTGATTGGTGGAGGTGGCCAGTCGGCCGACCCAAGGGGGGAGTCGGCCGACCCACCACTCTGCCAGGTGGGCCCCCGCTTTCAGGTGTCGCCTTTTGGAGCCTTCTAGAGTATACAATTTTACCCGTTCGGTCTTTCTCTCTATGTAATCATGACATGTGGGCCTCCTTGGATGTTTTCCTGATAATCCCCGTGAAAACACATATTCACCAAAACTTGTGGAATCTGTCGGTTAAAAACCCTAAGTCTATGGTGGTGAACAGATTATACCCCTTTTCTCTCTCTGGTTGACATATAAAATTGATCATTAACAACCGTCAACACGCTCCCACTAGCCTTTTGGTAAACACAAGGCTCTTCTTCATTCCGACGGAAGCCAAACCCTTTGACAACCTCATCAAAACAAATGTTCCAACTCCGAGATGCTTGCTTTAACCCATAAATAGATTTCTTAAGCTTGCATATTTTTCCAAAGATTATTTGGATCAACAAAGCCTTCGGCCGTATCATATACACGTCCTCCTCTAAATTTCCATTTAGAAAGGTTGTTTTAACATCCATCTGCCAAATCTCATAATCGAAATAGGCAGCTATTGCTAGAATGATCCGGATAGATTTAAGCATCGCTACTGGAGAGAATGTCTCATCATAGTCAATTCCTTGAACTTGCTTTGAAAACCCTTTGCGACAAGCCGAGCTTTATAGATGTGAACATTTCCGTCCATATCTTTCTTTTTTTTATAGATCCATTTGCACTCGATGGGTCTAACACCATCAGGCGGGTCAACCAAGTTCCAAACTTGATTATCTCCCATGGAATCTATCTCGGATCTCATGGCACTCTGCCATTGCTCGGAATCTAAGTCCATCATAGCTTTTGCGTATGTTGCAGGTTCGTCATCGTCCAACAATAACAGATCCCCACGCAACTCGCGAAGTCTCGCTAATCTTCGTGGTTGTGGAGGTGTTTCAGTGGCCATGGGCATCTCAACTTGTTTTGCTACATTAGCATCACTCGTAGAGTCGTTCTCGACTGGCTCATCTTGAAGTTCTTCAAGATACACCTTTTGTCCACTCTTCTCTCTTTTGAGAAACTCTTTCTCTAAGAAAATACCGTTTCAAGCAACAAATACTTTGCCCTCTGAGCGATTATAGAAGTAATATCCTAAAGTTTCCTTCGGATATCCCACGAAAAAACATTTGTCCGATTTGGGTGTTAGCTTATCTGATATAAGCCGTTTGACATAAACTTCAACCCCAAATTTTTAGAAAAGACAAACTAGAACTCTTCCCAGTCCATATCTCATATGGTGTCTTAACTACGGACTTAGATGGTACCCTATTCAATGTGAAAGCGGCTGTTTCTAGAGCGTATCCCCAAAACGATAAAGGTAGGTACGACTGGCTCATCATAGACCGAACCATGTCCAACAAAGTCCGATTACGCCGCTCAGACATGCCATTTCTCTGCGGCGTTCCAGGTGGCGTAAGTTGTGGAACAATTCCACAACTCTTAAGATGATTGCTAAACTTGTGACTCAAATATTCGCCTTCACGATTAGATCGCAAGGCCTTAATTTTTTTGCCATGTTGATTCTCTACTTCATTCTGAAATTCTTTGAACTTTTCAAATGTTTCAGACTTATGCTTCATTAGGTGGACATAGCCATATCTACTAAAATCATCAGTAAAAGTTATAAAGCATTGAAATCCGCCTCTAGCTGTCGTGCTCATTGGTCCACATACATCAGTATGTACTAGTTCCAATAAGTTAGACGCTCTCTCAGGAAAACCTGAGAAAGGCGTCTTGGTCATCTTGCCCAATAGGCAAGCCTCACATGTCTCGTAAGATTCAAAATCAAACGAAGTTAGAAGCCCATCATCATGGAGCCTCTTCATGCGTTTTTCACTTATATGACCCAAACGACAATGCCACATATATGTAGGACTTAACTCATTAAGCCGAGACCTTTTAGCATTAACATTACAGACTGGTGCATCATCAAGATTTAAAATAAATAATCCATTCACAATGGATGCAAAAGCCACAAACATATCATTCTTTGAGATAACACAACCATTGTCTTTACTCGCAAATGAATAACCATCCTTCATCAAACATGAAGGCGACACAATGTTTCGACTTAAGCTAGGAACAAAATAACAATTATTCAATTCCAATATAAATCTTGAAGGCAGGTGAAGTTGCATCGTCCCGACGTTCAACGCAGCAACTCTTGCATTGTTGCCCATGCGGAAATCAACCTCTCCTTTCTCCACGCTCCTACTTCTTATCATTCCCTGCATCGTATTGCAAATATGAGCAACCGATCCGGTATCAAATACCCAAGAATTGATATAAGAGTTAGTGAGGAAAATGTCTGTAACATAAACAACAAGCGTATGAGCGGGAGTACCTTTACCACCGCCGTCCTTCTCTAAGGACGCCAAGTACTACTTGCAGTTTCTTTTCCAGTGACCTTTCCCACCATAATGAAAACATTTAGCATCAGCCAGTGGTCCAGCTTTGGGGGCGGGCGGAGCTGGCTTGGAGATCTCATTTTTAGCCTTGCCCTTTTTCTTCCCCCAGCCCTTCTTTCTCTTAAAGTTAGGCTTGTTCTGGACTGCCAACACTTGGCCACCAACCTGCTTCTTAATGTCTGCCTCTGCTGTTTTCAGCATGCCACACAACTCATTCAAGCCCCTCTCCGCCCCATGCAAACGGTAGTTCGTGATGAAGTTTCCATAGCTGGGCGGCAGAGACGAGAGAATGAAATCAGTAGCCAACTCTAGGCCAATTGGGAAGCCTAGCTTCTCCAACCTCTGAGTGTAACCTACCATCTTGATTACGTGTGGCCCTACAGCTGCACCCTCTGCTAGCTTGGTTTCAACAAGCGCCTTAGAGACATTGAACCTTTCAGTCCTAGCTTGAGTTTGGAACATATCCTCAAGCACCATGATCATATCGTTCGCTGAGTGATTGTTATCGAACTGCATCTGCAGATCGGATTCCATACATGCAAGCATAAGGCAGCTTATCTCAAGATCAGCATCACATGCTTTCTTGTAAGCATTTTTCTCAGCAGCAGATGCATTTTCAGCAGGCTCATCTAGTAAGGGGTTGTCTAGATAATCCTCCTTTTTCTCAGCCCTGAGAACAATTCTCAGATTGCGGATCCAATCCGCATAGTTTGTTCCATTCAACTTATCTTTCTCAATAATCGAACGCAAAGTAAATGGTTGCTTAGAAGATGCCATTTAATCTACAACAAAAGTAATGCAAAATACTAAGACAAAGTATCCATGATAGAGTAAATAATATCAAATATAATCTACTCCCACTAAAATCAATATCCCTCGATTGAAACTTAGTGATTCAAGACCCACAACTAGCAAGTTGACTAGTGAGCTTTAGCATCACCGCTAGAAGACATGATAGATTGGTAAGCAACTCTTTGCTAATCATATCACATATGACTCTTGTTGTTGGATAGCATCTCTATGCTTGGGTTACCAACTTCTTATGCTCCAAGGTCCCTAACCATTATGATGACCTCGTTCAAGCAACCAAACCTTCGCAGCAAGTATCCGATACGAACTGTCTAGTCAAGGAAAATCGGTGGCACCCTAATTTCATAGACCCACCACCGATTGTACAAGGCAAGGATGACAAGGTGCAAGGTTTGGGGGAGCACGAACTAAAACATTATCGAGGATCGTTCTACTTCACTACCGCACAAATGTAGACAAAAACATTATAGCATGTGAAAGTAGAACATAGTAAGAACGGCATAAACACAGATTTGACTTGGTATAGCCCATTGTTCTTTTCGAGATCTCCATCTCTTCAATCTGTTCATCATGGTGATCTCCATCTCCACGATCCATGTATGCCATCCTTTAGTGATGAATCCGCCATGACTAACTATCACTAACGCCAAAGCTAGTGAATTAAAATTACATAGTCGCGGATAGGATCATTGTAACACCCAAAATTTTACAACATTTTAAAATAGCTAAAATGATTTAATTATGCTATTTTGGGAATATTTAACATAGGTAAAAATAATATTTTTATGAAATTAAAAGTCATCATAGGGCTAAAAAACATTGTTGATGCATTCATGCCGCTGCATTTTATTTTTGTATTGTCTATATTTGACTCAAATTAAAAGGTTTCAGATTTATTTGAAAATGCTTTATGAAATAGCTAAATAAAAATAGAAAAAAAAAACAAAAGAAACCTCCCTCTCTCTTTTCTAGCCCGAAGGCCTTTTTCTCCCTCACTTTCGGCCTGCTGGCCCAGTCTTCTCCCCTCCTCCTCTTCCCCCTTTCCTTTTCGGCCTGGTGGCCCAACCGGCCTGCCTCCTCCTCCCTCTTGGGCCTTGGCCCGTTAGCCAGTAGCAGCAAGGCAGCCCAGCTGCCAGCGCCTCTCCCACTCACCGCCAGGTGGGAGCCACCTGTCATGTTCTTCCCCTTCCTCCGGCCCCTCTGCCACGGTCCGACAGAACCGGCAGCGCCGCGACCGAGCCGCCGCGACCGAGCGCCGCACTGCATGGTGCGCTTCTCGTGTGGACCAAGCCCGACTCCAGACCAGCTCCGCTCTCGCGCCCGGTCCGGCCCGATCCGGCCTTCCCGTAGCCAAAGCCGCAACCGCCATTTTCGGCGAATTGAATCGGCCTCCCCGGAACCCCCTCTTCTCTTCTTAGCGCAACCACGGCCTCGCATACGCGGCCACCCCACCCTAAACCCTCCGCCACCTCCCAGTCCTTCTCCCCGAACACCCCGACCTCGCCGCCGCCGCCGCCATTGACAGTTTCCGCCGCCGGGCACAATTCGCCGCGGCCGTCGTCAATTTGCCATCATAATCTAGCTCAAACACTTCCCCTTGACCCCCTGATCATTTCTGTGTTCTTATAGTTGGCCGATTTTACTCATCGCGTGCCGCCACCGCACGCAGGCTGGAGCCGTCCGCCTCACCGCGCAATCTGTCATCGTCGATCTTTCCTCGCCTTCATCTTCATCATAGGTGAGTGCGGCGTGATCTCTTCTTTCGAATGGACCCGGCCCCGTGCCTTTTCGTCCACAGAATCGCCAGATTCAAGTTCGCCGGCAAGCTTCTCTCGTCGCCGGCAATGGCCGCCGCCGTCGGAGTCATCTTCTTCGGCGGGTTAATCCCCTGTCCAACACCATGTTCTAATCTGAACCGCCTAAAACCGATCCGACGGTTTAGATCAAAGGATACACCTTCACGGGTTAAATCCATAAAGAGTCCTCCCAGTTTTTAGAATTTTCATTTAAGTCCCTGGCCGATTGGAAAAGCCTGATTTTCTATTTTATTTAAATACCATTACAGTTTCAGATAATTACAGAATTGCCACTGCTTTCAAATGCCTATAAAATGCTCATTTTAACTCCGTTTTGGACCGTTCAAATTGCGTTGGATTCGTAATCTCGTAAACTTTATGTTAGTATCACTTTTAGTACAGTTTACAACTTTTAAAATTTGAGTTTATATTTAATTCATTATTTTATAATAGGGAACTTGTTAAATTCATAACTTCTACGTTCTAAGCCCGATTTCAGTGATCTTCACGTCTATGTGCTCGTAGCGACGTGTAAAATAATTTTATAAACTTTTATATTTATTTTATTACTATTGGTGTACTGTTATAATTAGAGAATTGTTTTCTTCGTGCATGTTTGCCTATGGATGATTGTGTTGATGTGTTATCGAGTCTAGACGGTGAGCTATATCACGTTGATCGGGAGCAATACTTTGAGGATCAGCGGACCAGCGGGAAACTTTGATAATCAAGGCAAGTATAGTTTGGAGTTTTATTTTCTATAACCATAATCATGAGCTTATTTAAGGAACGTGATATAAATATTAAATGGGGAATGTTAACCTTTGGCAAAAGCTGGGATTCATCGTGCCGCTGTGAGGGCTATATGGCTCTGGCTTTAGCTCAGTATGAGTAACTTTTCTAGCTTGTTAGAGGTTCCCCGAAAGGGTGCAAGGGTGTGTCTGGGTTGGGTGTAGTGCGAGCCCCTGTCTTTATGTGTATAGGCTGCGCGTCATTGTGCCATCGAGAAGGGGAGTCCTACATTCGTAGGCACAAACATCTTAGCGGCCCTAACTTGTTAGACAAGCCTTTGAACGGCTTCATAGTGAACCCTGCCGGCCTTCCTTGGAAGAGGGTCAAGAGGCTAGCTACCTCGGGAGAAAGGGTAAATCATGACTCACAGGGAAAGGGTACACCTCTGCGCAGAGTTTAAATCAATATATTGTCCGTGCCCACGGACAAGGCGGCCCAGAAAACTGAGGGAATGGATATTTCGCATTAAATCTTTATATACTATTCATTATATAAGTAAACCTGATCATGTGTTATGGGAATTATACTACTTTCTATACTTGTTGAGTACGTTTGTACTCACCCTTGCTTTTCCCACCCATACCAGATCAAGACTACCATGATGATTACCGCCAAGAGTACTAGACTTGTGGTCAACCAGTCGACGTACCCGTTCTTGGAGCTTCCGCGTTGAGAGTTTATCATAGATTCCGCTGTAATATAGTTTGTATTCAATACCATTTGTTATGTAATAAGTATTGTGATGATACATTCCTACAATTTGTCACTTATGTGAGTCACCGATCCGGGGCGCACATAAGGTTTAATATATCCATTTTGTTCCTTCAAAATTTGGGTATAACAGATTGGTATCAGCTCAATGTCGACTGTAGGACGCAAGCCTAGTAGAACTGGTCGTTTAGAGTTTAGAAAATTTGCCACAAAAATCCTTGTTCTAGAAAACATGATATTTTCGTATATATCTTACCATACTGCTATCATTTCTCTTCTCTTGTTGCTTATTTTAAAATCCTAATCTCATCTTGCCTTATTATGCTTCTAGGGATCTTTTCTCATCTCTTTCTGCGTCCTTAGAATAGGAATTTTAGGATCTTTACCCTTAACCTAAAAAGAACGATAGCAATCACAAATTGAGTCATGATTGATTAGTTCAAATTTATTTGCTTTGTTAAATTGTTATTATGAATATGTTTGATTTGGCTCTTTGAATGATTGCAATGATTTTGTGGACTTCATCCACAATTTCATTTAGATATAGGCCCAAGGTATTAGGAGTTATGAATAGATAGTTGGGTAGATAATTTCATAAATCTTCCATATATAAAGATCACCCTGTTGAATACCTAGGACTCAAAATATGGCAGTTACTTTGCATCGCTAACGTCATAAATTTCTTAGAAGATTTTTAGTTCACTCTATATATTATATAGTGATATTTGCCTTGGAATTATGGAAGCCTTATTTAATTGGAATTCTCTAAACCTTGGACATTTGTTTGGCAAAACAGATGCCTCGGGGCAGACATAGACAAAGAGGCAATGATGAAGAAAATGATGACCTGCCACCGCCACCACCACCGATGACCGCAGAGCAGTTTTTCGTGATGCAAGCGCAAATGATGCAGAATCAGAATTAGATGATGCAAAACTAGACGCAGACCATGCAAGCCATGATGCAAGTTGTGCAAAATGTACAAGCTGGACCTGCTCAACCACCTAGAGATAAGCGCAAGGAGTTCATGTATGGACATCCTCCCGTGTGTTTTCTCATGCCAAGGAGCCTTTTGAGGCGATGACCGGTTGCGTCTTTGGGAGAAGCAGCTTGGTCCTCGCTCAGTGCAATGATCAGGAGAAGGTGTTGTATGCATCTGGGCAACTTTAGGGTAATGCTCAGACATGGTGGGACTCCTATCAAGCTGCTCATCCCAACAATGCTCCTGCAATCACTTGGGATGTATTTGTGAAGGACTTCAGAGCTCGTCATATCCTAGCTGCCTTGGTTGAGTAGAAGCAAGAAGAATTCAGGAACCTCAGGATGGGCTCCATGACTATGAGCGAATATCATGATAAATTCGAGGACTTGGCTCGTTATGCTCCAAATGAGGTTCGTGAGGATGCTGACAAGCAACGCCATTTTCTTAATGGCATATATTATGATCTCAGGCTGCAGTTGAAGGGCAACACTTATGCCACTTTTGAGCAGCTGGTGAACCGTGCTATTGTGCTAGACAATGAACGCCTGGCGCAAGACAAGAAGAGGAAGTGGAATAGTGGGCAAGGCTCGGGAAGCAACTCTCGTTTCCGTGACAACTCTCACCAGGGTTTCCAGCAGAGGAACCATGGACACTCTGGTCAGTGGAACCGCAATCAGAACCAGCAGCGTCCTCAGTACCAGCAGCAGAACGGGAATCAACGCCCTCATTTCCAGCAACGTCTCCAGAACCACCAGCAGGGAGGTCAGGACTCCAATGTGAATCCCATGAAGAATAATTCCTCCAACATGGCAAACAGGTGCTTTCGCTATGGGAAAGAGGGTCATATGTCTTTCAACTGTCAAGAAAAGGTGAATCACCGGGACAAAATCCCTATGGGAAGGTGACCACCACACTATGGGTAGGGACCCGAGAATTATCTTGGTTCGTGTCAACTCTATCTCTGCCACTGTCCTTTTTGATTCTGGAGCTTCATATTCTTTTATTTCACATGCATTTGTTAAGAATCATAGCATTCCAGTAGTTGCCATGAAGAATCAAATGATAGTGAATTCACCAACATTTCTTTAAGGGGGGTAGACTTTAAAGCTAGCCCTATCGTGCTGAGGTCATCTGGCATTGATTTAATTTTGGGTATGGATTGGATGAAAGAACACCAAGCTTCTATACAATGTAAAGAGAAGGTGGTAGTTCTGACTTCGCCTAAGGGAGATCGGATCAATGTTGATGTTGTAGTGCAAGCACCACCTACAGCCATAATGAATCTATTGGGTGATGATGCTAGTCCTCAGGACCATGTTGTGGAGGATTTTCCAGATGTTTTCCCCGATGACTTGCCAGGTATGCCACCTGATCGAGACATTGAGTTTATTATTGAGTTATTACCTGGCACTGCACCTATAGCTAAGCGTCCATATAGAATGGGGGTAAATGAATTAGAGGAGCTTAAGAAACAACTAAAAGAGTTACAAGAAAAGGGTTTCATTCGCCCTAGTTCTTCACCTTGGGGAGCACCTGTTATTTTTGTTGATAAGAAGGATGGTACTCAGAGAATGTGTGTTGATTATCGATCACTCAATGAGGTTCCATCAAGAACAAGTACCCATTGCCCAGGATCGATGATTTATTCGATCAGTTGAAGGGTGCTAGTGTGTTCTCCAAGATTGACCTTCGTTCTGGTTATCACCAACTGAAGATTCGATCTACGGATATACCCAAGACAACATTTACCACGAGGTATGGGCTGTATGAGTACACCGTTATGTCTTTTGGTTTGACCAATGCACCTGCCTACTTCATGTACATGATGAATAAGGTGTTTATGGAGTACTTGGACAAGTTCGTGGTGGTATTCATCGACGACATCCTGGTATTCTCCAAGACAGAAGAAGAACATGCTGAGCATCTAAGTTGTATGCTAAGCGGAGCAAGTGTGAGTTCTGGTTAAAGGAAATCTCTTTCCTTGGCCATATTGTTTCTAATGGTGGAATAGCAGTGGATCCAAGCAAGGTGAAGGATGTGTTGAATTGGAAGCCACCTACTGATGTGACCGAGATTCGTAGTTTTCTTGGTCTAGCTGGCTACTACAGAAGATTCATTGAAGGATTCTCCAAACTTGCTAAACCCATGACTTCTCTATTGGAGAAGAATGCCAAGTGGTCTGATAAGTGTCAAGCAAGCTTTGAAGAGTTGAAGAAGAGATTAACTATAGCTCCAGTGCTGATATTGCTAGATTTGAGCAAGAAATTCTCTATCTATTGTGATGCATCTCGTCTAGGATTGGGATGTGTTCTCATGCAAGAAGGTAGAGTTGTCGCCTATGCATCAAGGCAATTAAGGAAGCATGAATTGAACTATCCTACTTATGATTTGGAGTTAGCAGCAGTAGTTCATGCCTTGAAGATTTGGAGGCATTATCTTGTTGGTCATAAGACTGATATCTTTACTGACCACAAGAGCCTAAAATACATCTTTACCCAATCTGATCTAAACTTGAGATAGCGTCGTTGGTTGGAGCTGATCAAGGATTATGATTTGGATGTGCATTATCATCCTGGAAAGCAAATGTCATGGCCGATGCACTTAGCAGGAAGAAATATGCCAATGCACTTCGGACGACACCTATGTCCAATGATTTGTGTGCAGAGTTTGCACATTTGAACCTTGGTATTGTTGTTAATGCTATGGAGATAGAAGTGACACCTACGTTGGAGCAGGTGATACGTACGGGTCAGTTAGAGGATGAGAAACTAAAGGAGATAGCTGAGAATGTAGTAATTGGAAAGGCACCAGGTTTCCACGTAGATGAGAAGGGTACTCTATGGTTTGGGAAGAGAATATGTGTGCCTGAGGTGAAAGCCATTCGTGATGCAATATTGCGAGAAGCACATGAATCAGCTCACTCTATTCATCCTGGGAGTACTAAGATGTACCTGGATCTCAAGGAAAAGTATTGGTGGGTCAGTTTGAAAAGAGATGTGGCAGAGTATGTCGCCCTATGTGACACTTGCCAACGAGTGGCTGAACATCAGAGACCTGCAGGACTATTACAACCAATGAAGATACCTGAATGGAAGTGGGAAGAAGTTGGCATGGATTTCATTACAGGATTACCTCGTACACAAAGGCTTTGATTCTATTTGGGTAATAGTGGATCGATTAACTAAGGTTGCACACTTTTACCAGTTAAGACCACTGATACAAGAGCACGATTGGCAGAACTATATATGGAGAGGATAGTATGCTTGCTTGGAGTTCCTAAAAAGATTGTGTCCGACAGAGGTAGTCAGTTCACATCTAATTTTTGGCAGAAGGTACATGATTCTTTGGGAACAAGGTTGAACTTTAGTACAGCCTATCATCCTCAGACAGATGGACAGACTGAAAGGATTAACCCGATTTTAGAAGATATGTTGAGAGCTTGTACTTTGCAATATGGTACTAGCTGGGATAAGTGCTTGTCTTATGCGGAGTTCTCATATAACAATAGCTATCAACAGAGTCTCAAGATGGCGCCGTTTGAAGCTCTCTATGGATGTAAGTGTAGAACGCCCTTGTTTTGGAATCAAACTGGGAAAACTCAAGTGTTTGGACCAGATGTGCTTAGAGATGCTGAAGAACATGTAAGGAAGATTAGAGAAAATTTGAGAGTGGCTCAATCTCAACAAAAGAGTTATGCCAACACTCATAGAAGAGAGTTGGTCTTCGAAGTGGGTGATTATGTATACTTGAAAGTGTCACCTATGAGGAGTGTGAAGAGGTTTAACCAGAAAGGTAAACTAGCACCAAGGTATGTTGGTCCATTCAAAATTCTAAAGAGGTGGAGAAGTGGCTTATCAATGGAGTTGCCTATGAGTTTGTCCAATGTGCATGATGTGTTCCATGTTTCTCAACTTAAGAAGTGTTTACGTGTGCCCGAAAAGGAACATTTACCTTTGGAGGAACTTATTGTTGAGAAGGATCTCACGTATGAGGAATTCCCGATAAAGATTTTGGATACCGCAAAAAAGGTCACCAGAAGCAGGGTGATCAAGATGTGCAAGGTTCAATGGAATCGATATTCAGAGTCTGAGGCAACTTGGGAAACAGAGGATGCTCTGAGGGATGCCTATCCGCAGTTATTTGAGTAAGTCCAATCTAATCTCGAGGACGAGATTCTTTTAAGGGGGGTAGAATTGTAACACCCAAAATTTTAAAACATTTTAAAATAGCAAAAATGATTTAATTATGCTATTTTGGGAAAATTTAACATAGGTAAAAATAATATTTTTATGAAATTAAAAGTCATCATAGGGCTAAAAAACATTGTTGATGCATTCATGCTGCTGCATTTTATTTTTGTATTGTCTATATTTGACTCAAATTAAAAGGTTTTAGAATTTATTTGAAAATGCTTTATGAAATAGCTAAATAAAAATAGAAAAAAACAAAAGAAACCTCTCTCTCTCTTTTTCGTCCCGAAGGCCTTTTTCTCCTCACTTTCGGCTGCGGCCCGCCTTCTCCCCTCCTCCTCTTCCCCCTTTCCTTTTTGACTCGGTGGCCCAACCGGCCAGCCTCCTCCTCCCTCTTGGGCCTTGGCCCGTTAGCCAGCAACAGCAAGGCAGCCCAGCTGCCAGCGCCTCTCCCACTCACCGCCAGGTGGGAGCCACCTGTCATGTTCTTCCCCTTCCTTCGGCCCCTCTGCCTCGGTCCGACAGAACCGGCAGCGCCGCGGCCGAGCCGCCACGACCGAGCGCCGCACCGCGTGGCGCGCTTCCCGCGTGGACCAAGCCCGACTCCAGACCAGCTCCGCTCTCGCGCCCGGTCCGCCCCGATCCGGCCTTCCCGTAGCCAAAGCCGCGACCGCCATTTTCGGCGAATTGAATCGGCCTCCCCGGAACCCCCTCTTCTCTTCTTAGCGCAACCACGGCCTCGCATACGCGGCCACCTCCACCCTAAACCCTCCGCCACCTCCCAGTCCTTCTCCCCGAACACCCCGACCTCGCCGCCGCCGCCGCCATCGACGGTTTCCGCCGCCGGGCACAATTCGCCGCGGCCGACGTCAATTTGCCATCGTAATCCAGCTCAAACACTTCCCCTTGACCCCCTGATCATTTTTGTGTTCTTATCGTTGGCCGATTTTACTCATCGCGTGCCGCCACCGTACGCAGGTTGGAACCGTCCGCCTCGCCGCGTAATCCGTCGTCGTCGATCTTTCCTCGCCTTCATCTTCATCATAGGTGAGTGCGGCGTGATCTCCTCTTTCGAATGGACCCGGCCCCGTGCCTTTTCGTCCACGGAATCGCCAGATTCAAGTTCGCCGGCGAGCTTCCCTCGTCGCCGGCAATGGCCGCCGCCGTCGGAGTCATCTTCTCCGGCGGGTTAATCCCCTATCCAACACCATGTTCTAATCTGAACCGCCTAAAACCGATCCGACCGTTTAGATCAAAGGATACCCCTTCGTGGGTTAAATCCATAAAGAGTCCTCCCAGTTTTTAGAATTTTCATTTAAGTCCCCGGCCGATTGGAAAAGCCTGATTTTCTATTTTATTTAAATGCCATTACAATTTTAGATAATTACAGAATTGCCACTGCTTTCAAATGCCTATAAAATGCTCATTTTAACTCCGTTTTGGACCGTTCAAATTGCGTTGGATTCGTAATCTCATAAACTTTATGTTAGTATCACTTTTAGTACTGTTTACAACTTTTAAATATTGAGTTTATATTTAACTCATTATTTTATAATAGGGAACTTGTTAAATTCATAACTTCTACGTTCTAAGCCCGATTTCAATGATCTTCATGTCTATGTGCTCGTAGCGACGTGTAAAATAATTTTATAAACTTTTATATTTATTTTATCACTATTGGCGTACTATTCTAATTAGAGAATTGTTTTCTTCGTGCATGTTTGCCTATGGATGATTGTGTTGATGTGTTATCGAGTCTAGACGGTGAGCTATATCACGTTGATCAGGAGCAATACTTTGAGGATCAGCAGGACCAGCAGGGAAACTTTGATAATCAAGGCAAGTATAGTTTGGAGTTTTATTTCCTATGACCATAATCATGAGCTTATTTAAGGAATGTGATATAAATATTAAATGGGGAATGTTAACCTTTGGCAAAAGCTGGGATTCATCGTGCCTGTGAGGGCTATATGGCTCGGCTTTAGCTCGCATGAGTAACTTTTCTAGCTTGTTAGAGGTTCCCCGAAAGGGCGCAAGGGTGTGTCCGGGTTGGGTGTAGTGCGAGCCCCTATCTTTATGTGTATAGGCTGCGCGTCATTGTGCCATCGAGAAGGGGAGTCCTACATTCGCAGGCACAAACACCTTAGCGGCCCTAACTTGTTAGACAAGCCTTTGAACGGCTTCATAGTGAACCCTGTCGGCCTTCCTTGGAAGAGGGTCAAGTGGCTAGCTACCTCTGGAGAAAGGGTAAATCATGACTCACAGGGAAAGGGTAAACCTCTGCGTAGAGTTTAAATCGATATATTGTCCGTGCCCACGGACAGGGCGGCCCGGAAAACTGAGGGAATGGATGTTTCGCATTAAATCTTTATATACTATTCATTATATAAGTAAACCTGATTATGTGTTATGGGAATTATACTACTTTCTATACTTGTTGAGTACATTTGTACTCACCCTTGCTTTTCCCACCCATACCAGATCAAGACTACAATGATGATTACCGCCAGGAGTACTAGACTTGTGGTCAACCAGTCGATGTACCCGTTCTTGGAGCTTCCGCATTGAGAGTTTATCATAGATTCCGCTGTAATAAGTTTTATAGTTTGTATTCAATACCATTTGTTATGTAATAAGCATTGTGATGATAAATTCCCACAATTTGTCACTTATGTGAGTCACCGATCCGGGGCTCACATAAGGTTTAATATATCCATTTTGTTCCTTCAAAATTTGGGTATGACAATCATCACAGATTGGCACACAGGCCATTACAATAATTTTGACAATATCTATATGGCTCCAGCCCATATTGTCATCCTCATGACATGCAAGCCATGAATTAATTACATACATGCATCACATACACATAAGGGCTATACCAGTCACGAAATTCTACAAAACAGAGTTAACCGATTCCGACTACTAAAAGTAAATCACGAAAAACTCTACCTTGCAGACCTTATTTCGCAATTCTAATCTCATCAAATCCGATGGAGTGGGATTCGGTTGGTTCCATCTTGAAATTCTCTACAAGTTTCATTTAAAGATCATCTCCATCCGAGTTACGGTTGAAAATTTACAAACCGTTTACGAACGTAACTTTTTCAAGGCAACCCGGCCCGACGGCCGATCCAATCTGCCGCCGCGCATCACATGCGCTCGGCACTTGACCTAGGGTTCAATTCGATCAATCTGATTGATCTCTAACTCGCCGTGACTGGATTTACATGTATCACTTAACTCGGATGGCGGTTTTCCGACCAGTACGAGTAGATCGTTACAAGACCAACGTGGCAAGACCATGAACCAAGATCAGAGACACATCTAAAACCGCGCATATCACATATGCAATATCCAAAACCTATAATGACGCAGTATAGAGCTCTGATACCACTAAAGGGTTATGAGGGTGCTACGCCGGAAAACAAAACTTTTCTACCTCATATCCCAGGATCTACTGCCAATTACAGGTTACGGGATTACCACTAGACGCGCAGATGCAGCAGAAGACGACTCGATGTAGTCGAATGCATCGCAGCAGTGCCGTGCAGTTGCGTGGTCATCCAGCAACTCCTCCCACCACTTGTGGTTCGTCCTCGTGCTCCAGATGCAGCACCTCCGAGGTATCACACACGTACGAGGGAGAAGCGATGCGCCTCCGGACTGCTAGGTCCGCGAGGAGTGAAGGCGAGAGCGTGGAGGGCGACGGCGGCTGCCAGAAGGCATGGATTAGGTTTGGCCATGCCCCTCCCCTCTACTTATATAGGCATCTCTCATGTGCTCCCGAGTTGGAGGCCCATTAGAAACCCTAAGCCTTGTCTAATTCGGGTCCAACCCGAATTAGGCTTCCAGCCTCTTAAGCGTGCGACCCTATGGGTTCACGCACACATAGACATGGGCCGAATACTCCTATTCACCCAATAGCTAACAGCGGCCTCTAGCAAGGCGTGACAACTCCTATGTGCACGCAAATGATCATATCAGACGAACCACCACGACCACATATATGTTACTCCCTTGCCTCATGATATTTGGTTCAACTCGTGGGTTAACACTTAACCCAAGCACGGCCATGCATTTGTTGATCCAATCACTTGAGTGATCAAGTGATATCACTCTCATTAGAGAGGGGCAAGTCCCATCTTGATTGTCTATATCTCATAGCATGCTTCTCGACAAACCTGAAGACGTCCTTTATAACTACCCAGTAACGGAGTAGCGTTTGTCAGTCCCTAAGCAAGTCGATACACATCTCGAGCACATACAACAATCTCAGGTCAAAGGACATAACGTATATGATGTGTATAGAGACAATCTCATGTCGGATCAGTCCAGCCTACATGTCATACATGTGCCCACATTATTAGTTTGACATCTCCATGTCCATGACTTGTGAAACATAGTCATCAACTAATAATGTGCTAGTCTAATATTCATGTGTGTCCTCACATGAACTCCAACCAGGGACAAATATAGAATAACTATACAAGTAAAAGAGTTCCACAAACAATTCACATAATTGCCAATCAATACAAGTTGTCTTTAATGGATATTCAATGGACACATTACATATCATGGATACATGCGGAATATCAACATCTCTATGATTACCTCTAGGGCATATTCCCAACACAAAGTACAGTGACGAGCATATATATTTTAAAGAACATGGGCATACCTTGTTTGGGATCAAGAAGACATTCATCAATATTTATGATACACCCTTCTCTTTTGTCTTCTCGAATCAAAGCAACACCGATGCACCCTCTTCGGCAATAATGTGATTGGAGATCAACTCCTAGATGCACGAAGAACATGTGGTGTTGATAAAGAATTGAATAGAAGCTCGATTAACCAAATTTATAATCGGCTTCTAACTTTCATCTTGCATGCATCGGCCAAAGTTAAATGTAACTCCATTGCCAATTTGCTCATACGAATTAGCCGATGCAACTCCTTATTCAAACTATATGATGATATGGAGCCGATTATCAATCGGTTCTAGAGAGCTTTTCTAGTGACCCAAAATCAGCAAGCTTCTCCTTGGCAAGCAAATCATATCATCATGCCCCCGGGTCTAAAAGTCAGTAAAGTAAATCACATAGGGGTCTTTTTAATAGCACGATGGTTGCAAGCATTCATCGGCTAGTTGCATGCTAAGGACGATAATAAAGTATCGGCCATATGAATTTATCACATGAGTATGCATAGCCGAAATAAACTATTTTGGCTTTTGATTATTGATAAGCATAATAATTCGGCAACCCTCCATAACATGAAGATCCCCACCAAGGATCAAAACAAGGAACTGAGGGTTGACTATACATACCATGAGACGAATTCCATATAAACATAGGCAGAGAAATGGATGATGCAAATACCAAAGATCTTGATGATTTGGTGCAAAACTCTGACTTGGCAATTGCTTCTTGAATATCCTTCTTCTATCCTTTGCCTTCATTGCACCACTTGCTTGAGCATCATCCTTTTGAGCTTGAATACTTCTTTTAGGAATCCAAGCTATGCCCTTTTCTTTTAGCTTCTCTCGCACTAAGTTTTTGCAACTTCTTTTCTTGCCACTTTGGTAAACCGATTGAGCATATTGGTTTTGTTTCTGTTTTGACAGCGGCAACTCCTTCTTGTTCTTTGGCACTTTCATCTTCTTTTGCTCAGATTTGACACCTACAAAATCATTAGATGATCTTCTTGCTTCTTTGCCATATATAACCGGATTTTTCAGCAATGTAATCAGCTTTTCAATTGTTGCACTCAAATCTGAACTTTCCTTCTTTCATCCATCATATTTCACACGGTAAACTTGTTTCACCGCTTTGTTCTTTGGTTGAGCTCTGGACTGATTTTGATCAAATCGGTCATTATGAGATGATGATCCTTCTGAATATCTAGGAGCTGCATATTCTATATATTGTGGCTTGAAATATGATGGAACACGTGCCTCTTTATCAAACCAGCCCCAAGATGAATAAGGATAAAAATATCCAGGCTGTGATCTATAAGACATAGGAATTGGCTGCTCAAAAGGAGGATATGTTGCTGCTATGTGAGATCTCTTCTTTTGCCAATTCCTTTCTTGAGATTTGTGCTTTGGAGGCAATCTTGATGGCTGGACTTTCTTTGATCTATTGGTCGTATTTGCTTTGCTTATTTTCTCATATTTAGCTAGAAGCTCTTCGAAGCTAAGCTTCGGTCTTCTATCTTTTTGCTTGTAGTGAGCTTTGCCTCCATTAGCATTGTGAGCATCCTTCTTCTTTTCTCCATCTTGATAGATATGCTTTAAAGAAGAATCCTCAGCCGATTTTCCTTGCTCAACGGGATCAATCGGCTTTTGCTCTAGTTGGAGATTTCCACTTGCCCCCGAGTGTCTTCTAAAATTGAAGCGACATTGCTATCCTCCTCGAAACATGTTCAATTTGCACTTCTTGGACAGCAACTTTGTCTTCACTTGAGGGCTCCTCATCTCTCTCTTGAGCACATGAGCCTTGAGTATTGAGTGAATCGGCTAATTCAAGCCGATTTGAAACCTGTTTGCCATCAAGACCAATTGAATCCAATTGGTCTATTTGTCGAAGCTTCGAAAATCTCAATCGGCCTTTATCAATGGCCGATTGGATCACACGATGAAACATATTGCAATTACAAGTATTATGATCATAAGAATTATGCCACTTGCAATATGTAAGTTCTTCTAAGTTTTGAATTGATGGCAAAGCATTGTGATCAATGATTCTAATAAAATTATTTTTAAGCAATATATCAAATACATGATCACAAAAAGTAAAGTCAAAGGTGTACTTTGATTTCTTCAACCGATTCTTTTGTGGAGTCGGTTTTAAAGCTAGGCAAACGAAGGGATCAGATTTGATATCAATCCATTCGGCCACACCTTTGCAATTGTTGCTGGAAAGCTTCATTTTTGACAAATTAGCACTATCGGCTTTACCATATGGCACAATTTGTTGGCCGATAGAATCTGAATTTATCTTATCTTCAACAAATATAAAGCTATTCCTAATCGGTCTTTTGTAACTATTTACAAGGATGTCTCTAATAGATGCAGAAATTGAAATAGTTTGACCGGATTGGAATTTGAGCAAAATATCTGTATTTTGTACCTTGTTGATCATGTTGGAGAGATGTGTACCCTTGATTTGAATGATTTTGTTTTCCTTCTCCAAGGGACGATCAACAATGGGTGCCACATCATCCACGGACGTATCGGCAGCTACAGGAACCAAAGTAGTCGACTCAGCCGATTGGAAATCGGCTAAGCCAATTTGGGTACTAGCAGCAAGTGGAGTCGGCTTAGCCGACTTGAATGTCAGTCTAACCGACTCGAGGTCAGCAGAGATGGTCAACCCAGCTGACCTAGAAGAGGTAGTAGGTCTAGCCGATTGTGTAATCGGCTTAACCGACTTGGAGCAAGCAGGCAACCCCCTTTCACAGGAGCTTGATCTTCACTAATGATGTAGTAATCACTAGATAAACGCACAACTCCTTTAGCTCCTGAAAAGTCAAGTCTAGCTGGCTTTTGACACTTTTCAAGACTTGGCTTTTGAGTGCCTACTAGCAATCCACTTTTGGCCGATGACTTAATTGTGATCGGCCTTTTGTTTTCAAACATACCAAAATGTTCATAGAATAACTCCACTAATCTTGGCCATGACCAAATGTGAAGTGTGGGTAAAGATGTAAACCATGTAAAAGCAATGCCGAAAGAAGGGATAAAGGAAAATTTCGTATTCTCATATAGTCTTCATCACCGCACGTGCAAGAGCCAACTGCAAGAGATATGTAGAAATATGTTCCGACGGTTTTATCATCTTCACCACTGAATTTTTCAAACTTAGGTACCCGCCATCGACTAGGAGATCTCAAGTAATCAATATATAATGAGTATGGCCTATGATAAGTAGGTACCTGCCATTTAGAAGAGCCACATGGATTTCTAGTGCGAGTTGAATCTTCTTCAATTCGGCTAGAGCTACAAGTAGCATATGAAGCCGAATCACAAGTAACGGCTTTCTCACACTTTGCTGATTTCTCACTAATTCGGCTTGAGTTAGTAATAACATGTGAAGCTGAATTGTAAGAAGTACTCTTAACACACCTTGCTGAATTTTCATTGATTCGGCTTGAGTTATGTGAAGCCGAATTATGAATATGATTGGCATAAGATGCTGAGTTTTGAGAGTAATTGGCTAAATAGTTACCATTGTTATAGCTCTCTCATTCATCGGCTTGTTTTGTGATTGAATCAAATAATGTGAACTTATAGCCGATGAATTTGGATTTACATGTTGTATCTTTGCTAGAAGAATCAAAACTCAAAGAATTTTCAGCAAGCATCGGCTCTTGATCATAATATGCATAATTAAAGGAATTAACCGATGTAACACATCTAGCATGATCATAACTAGCAACACCAACATGGCAATTTGTATCACTTGCAAAACAATTACTAGAATCATAAGATGCATTTGCAAGTTGTACCTCGGGATTATTGTAGTAATAACATGATGAATCACCTTGGTACTCCATGATTTAGGGCTTGACCACCTTGCTGAATTTTTAAATAAGAAGCACAACACGTTGCGAAATAGCAAGCGAGATCACAAAGGGTCAAACCTAGATGCAATCGGCCTTTTTAGGCCGGATTGAACGGTAATGGCGATCTCAAGAGATAGATCAACGAATAATTAGGGCTAGGGCAAAGAGATTCAGTTGCAAAATTGAGCTGAAGCAATCTTCTTCCCCAGCGGAGTCGCCAAAAAGTGTGTTGACGCTAAAATAGGTCAACACACTACACGTGGGCTTTAGACGCCCTCGAGGTAGCCCTAAGCGACCTGTAATGCAGCGACGACGCGACGTGACTGGCAAACTGATCTAGAGATCGATGAACCAATGTGGAGCTCGTCGACGGCTGGAGATAACCGACACCTTACGCGGTGAAGAGCGGCGAGGTTTACGAGCAAACCAGCAAAGGGTAATCAACGTGCTTACGGGAACGAAGAACCGACTAGTTTCCGAGCAAACTAGCAAAGGAGCCGTCGAAGCCCTAGCCTGAGAGGGATCTCGTCAGGGCAAGGAGGTAGCCGATTGCCCTAGGTCGGCGGACGAGCCTAGGACGCCATCCTTGATCGCCTGGATCAAGCCATGGGACAGCACGGAGCTGGAGGATAGAGCAAAGGTAGAAGATAGATTGATCGTGTTGATCATATTGTGTTTTGTCAATTGATGTGGATGGGATCAATCGGCCATGATCCTCTTATATTTATAGAGGGGGGTGGTCTTATCCCAGTAGGAAACATCTCCAAGGCATAATCTCCAAGTTTTCCACGTCCAAAACTGACCCCAAACCGATTTAGGAACAAATCGGTTCAGTATTCCAAAAGGTAGATTCGGAACAGGCACTCCCGGTAGTACCGACAGAACCACCGACAGGTTCTGTCGGTACTACTGGCCTTTCTTGGTAGTACCGATGGAAGCCCGGTAGTACCGGTAGTTTAATTTTGCGCCAAAGCGCACCAAATCTCCGCCAACCGTCGGTAGTACCGGCCTCTGCCGGTAGTACCGACGTAATCCCGGTAGTACTGGTAGTTCACTTTCTCGCCAAACTGCATCAGCCTCCGCCAATCGCCGGTAGTACCGACCTCACGGGCCGGTAGTACCAACAGTACTTCACGCAGTCTTCCCGGGAGCATAGCTCTCGCATCCGGACCCCAAATTGGATGATCCGTATATGTTTTTCAATCGTCTCGACGAGAGGAACACAATGGCGAAGTCCTTTTTCACCTTTGACAACTCACAAAAGTGGCCCTTTTACCCTTGGACATTTTTGAGTGTCAACACGACTTCTATGACAATTTGTTCGTTGCATCATTTTCGAGAAATAATAATGCAGTGGATGCAGAGACTTTTGGCGAAAGGTACATTGAGTTAAGCTTATCTCGTCTACTATTTCATTGGTTTCTAGAAAGTAAAGAAATACCGTAGACCTTTTTCTTCATTTGACTATTCATTTGTATTTTGGTGCTTTCGTGGACGACTTGTCATTAGGCTAGTCTTAATGAAGTTTTATCAGAGTTTCATGATCACTGAATATGCTAATATAACACTATGTTAATGAAGAGAGATGATAAAAGTTTTATAAGAATAGAGAGAGTTTTATGAGAATGAAACTCCTCTGGCCATAAAACTCGCATTGAGACTGGCCTTAGGTTCGAGTCTTGCATCATCTTAATTAAAATGCAGGGTGTGGTCTACTCCTTCGTGTCCATTTTTTCAATATCTCTTAACATGCAAGATATCCATGTCATATTTCACTAACTATCCATGTCATCTTTCACGAATACGTATGTTGCCACTTACTTTCAACCTCTTAATGCAAATTATCCATGTCACCTCTAATTTCACTTTTAGTTTTTTGCAATGCCCGCAGCAAGTATCTTCTAGTTTCTATAGACGAAGTAAACTATTTTAAATTCCAAAAATATATGTAGGAATTCCAAAAGATAAGAATCTTAAATTGTCAAATTACACCAACAGTACAGAATGGAAGAAACAAAAAAAAAATCAACGTACCTCCAACAATATGCTAATAAATAAATACTCCTTCCCAAGAATTTCTACGTACAGGAGCTTTCGCTTTGAATCCTCGTTGACAATAATGTCAGGCTTGACGGAAATATTACAGGAGGCCGGGGAAAAACCATTGAAAACGCAAGACGCCTTACAAAGAATGTAAAACTCCTACGCTCGGCAAGAACTCTCAAAGCTTTAACAGTTGGAAATTAAGAACAACTATACTACAGATTATACTCCTTGAGTTAGAAAGAGCACAAGAAAGAAGAACCGTAACACAAGAGGAACTCGAATTCAGGAAATTCCTAAAATCAAGGTTGATGGTTTTCCTGAAATCAAGGTTGATGGAAATCGCCGTAATTCAAAAATGCCAAGCTAAACAGCAACCAGCAAGGACTAAAGTGGATACGTCATGGCGAGACTAATAATCGCTTGTTTCGCATACACACGAATGTTAGGAGAAAACAGAATTTTACAAATGACATGTAAACCACCGATGGTGGATGTGTCACAGTAAGAGAAAAACAGGCGGTGGCTCATCAATTCTTCAGTTAGACCAAGCTAACAACACTCAAGAAACATTTTCCTGATCTGGGAGGCACTGGGGTAGGTGCAGATAGTGTTGGACGACCTAGCCCGTTCTTGGAGGAGAAAATCGCACTAATTGTAAAAGTATGTCAACCTTTTTTTCAGGAAAAGAAGATATGCCAACAAAGAAAGCTCCTAGACCGTCCGGGTTCATTAGCTTATTTGTACAAAAGTTCATGGTGCTTAATTAATTAAGATGACTTAGTGGAAGCCATACAAGGTTTCTACAACTACAGAACAACTAAAATGCACTTATTGAATGAGAATAGACTCTTATCACTACTACAGAGAGAGACTGTAGGGGCGGCTAAAAAAACACTGTAGGGGCGGCTGGGCCAGCCGCCCCTACGCAACCGATTTTACAGTGGTCGGCCACTGCAAGGGCGGCCCAACACCAGACGCCCTTACAGTGACCACCACAGTAAGGGCGGCTCAATCTAGAGCCGCCCTTACTGTCAATTTTCAGCCCAAAAAAAATAAAAATCCCAATAATCCAATAGGCTCGCCGAGCCCATCTGCAGGCCCACCGAGCCCATCCAAAGTCGCCGTGGATCCGCTCCGCCGCCACCAGATCCGTCGGCCTCGGGGCTGGATCCGCCCTCCCCAGAAGCGACACCGCCGGATCCGCCGCCGAGGCCTCCGGCCCTGGCCGACCCCGCCTGGATCCGCACGGTGGAGAAGGGGAAGGAGCAGCGTGGGAGGTAGGTCGAGGTCGGTCCGCCGTCCGCCCTTCGCCGTCGTGGACGGATCTGGAGCCGCTTGGATCTCCGCGCCGCCGCTGCCTCAAATCTGCTTGGGAAGAAGAGGAGCCGCCCGGGTGAGAGATGGACGAGGAGAGGAAGACGAGGGACATACCTCAGAGGCAACACGCTCATACGTCCACTGTCGGGGAGGGGCGGGTCTGCCGTCGCCGCCCGCGGATCGGGCCCACGCGACGCCGGTCAGACTAGGATCCGCTCGATCCGGGGAGGCCAGGGGTCGCCGCCGCCGTCGACGCCGCTTCTGGAGGGGGAAGCTGCGAGGCCGGCGCTGCTGCTGGTGGATGAGGGAGCGCGAGCCGGTGAGGGAGGAGCGCGCCGGCGAGGGTGGAGCGCGCCGCGCCGCACAGCCGCCATGGCCCGCCGTCGAGCGCCGCCGTTGGATGGGTTGGGTGCGGGAGCGCGCGCCCAGGGCCGCTCCACCATGGCTCGGGCCCCCGCCGGGATGGCCTGCTCGCCGCGTGGAGAGGAGCCCCCGCCGGGATGGCCTGCTCGCCGCGTGGAGAGGAGCGCTCCACGATCCGCGTCCCCCGCGCCTCGCCGTCGCCGATCCGGACCGTGCCTCCATCTGTGTCACGCCGGAGTGGAGAGGGAGGGGGCGAGGGCCATGCGGCAGTGGGTGAGGGTCAAGCGGGTGGTGGAGAGGGCCATGCGGCGGTGGGTGAGGGCCATGCGGCGGTGGCTGGAGAAGTGTGCGGGAGAGAATGAGGGAGAAGTTTGCGGCTGCAGGGAGGGAGAAGTGAGAGTGACGAGATGGAGAAGCTAGGGTTTGAGAGGCAACCCATGCATCTCAACCGTTGGATTGCGAGATGGACGGCTGATGGCAACTGATTCAGTAGCTGGGCCTGTGAGATATATTGGCCCAAACGTGATGGCAATTGATATATTGGCCAGAGCAAGTGATTCAGTAGCTGATGGCAATTGATATATAGGTCATTTTTGCATTTGACAAAGAGTTACGAAAGTGTAGTTCTAAATCCACTCACCCCGCATGAAGTTTCATTAAGTCTGTGTGGGATTCAAGAATTTGTGACTAGAGTTTACCAACACTTCCTCAAATGCAAAAAAATGTTCTATGTATGAAATGTTTATCTTGATGAGATATAACTATCTTGTATTCAAAAGTTTTTCATTTGAGATCATTTGGTACCTCGTTTGACTAGGGTTGACCATGTCTCGCCTTGGATTTTCAAAACCTGTGACAAGTGTTTACTGAAACTTTTCTAAATACAAAAGTGTACTATGTATGAAATATGTATCTTGATGAGATGTAACTATCTTGTATTCAAAAGTTTTTCATTTGAGGTCATTCAGAGTCTCGTTTTAATTAATTTTGTGAAAAACCACTGTAGGGGCGGCTGGATCACCAGCCGCCCTTACAGTGGCCTGTAGTAAGGGCGGCTGGATCACCAGCCGCCCCTACAGTGCATTAGCAGGGGCGGCTGGTGATCTGGCCGCCTGGCTCCCAGCGCCGGCCACTGTAGGGGCGGCTGCATCACCAGCCGCCCCTACAGTTTTTTGCCAACCGCTCCCTTTGTGCGATTTTCACGTAGTGTATGCAAAAGAAAATAAAAAAATGGACGCTTCCTACATGAGTGATTATAGGCGATAGTGTTGCAAAAATATAACAAAGATCATGACCACTCGTCTGGCACCACACCTGGATAGTCTAGTATCAAGTAAGAGCGCCTTCATCATGAAAAGATGCATACATGACAATTTCATCTACACACATGCGAGTGATATATCCAAACTTTACACAAGAAAAATAAACCGACTTTATTTGTTAAATTTGACATTTCAAAAGCGCTCGATTCCATCAGCTGTCATAGCTTCTGGAAGTCCTCTAAGCTTTGGGCTTCAGTCAAAAATGGTGAAATTGAAAATATACATACATGATAATTTCACCTACACACAGCGAGTGATCCAAACTTTACACAAGAAAAATAAACCGATCTTACTTGTTGAACTTGACATTTCAAAAGTATTTGATTGACTCAGGCGGGGCAACCCACTCTCACTTATGTTGTTTATTCTAGGGATTGACACTGTACAGCGGATTATTGAACTTGCTATTTAAAAAGGCAAAGGCTTCCTTCAGCCGGTGCCCCCAAAAACCATAGCTTTAAGATGCTCCTTTGCATGAGGAATTCTTGCCAACCTATGCAGAATTCTTCTAACCTTCGCTGACTGCTCGGAGTTAGGCTTGCCAACTAGGTAGATCTCATCTTTAGCCTTGCTCTTTTTCTTCTTCTTCCAAGAATTGTCCTTCTTTCTCTTAAAGTTAGGTTTGTTTTGGACCACTAAAACTTGGCCTCTGTTGTTTTCAGCATGCCACACAGTTCATTCAAGCCCTTCTCCGCCCAATGCATATGGTAGTTCGAGATAAAATTTCCATAGCTGGGAGGAAAAGACGAGAGAATGAAATCAGTAGCCAACTCTTGGCCGATTGGGAAGCCCAACTTCTCCAACCTTTGAGTGTAACCAACCATTTTGATCATATGTGGGCCAACTGTTGCGCCCTCTGCTAGCTTGGTTTCTGCAAGAGCCTTTGAGATATTTAACCTTTCAATCCTGGCTTGAGTTTGAAACATATCATCAAGCTCCACGATCATATCGTTCGTTGTATGATTATTATCGAATTGCATCTGCAGATCTGGTTACATACAAGCAAGCATAAGGCAACTCACTTCCTGATCAACATCACATGCTCTCATGTAAGCGTTTTTTCTCTACAACAGGTGCATTTTTTTTAGCAGGTTCTTCTGGTAATGGGTGTCTAGAACATCTTCATTTTTCTCAGCTCTAAGAACAATTCTCAGGTTACGGATCCAATCTGCATAGTTTGCTCCATTCAACTCATCTTTCCCAAGTATTGAACACAAAGTAAATGGTTGATTGCTAGGCGCCATTTATCTACAACAAAAGTAATGCAAAATACTATGACAAAGTATCCACGACAGATTAAATCAAACTAAAATAGAATATACTCCCACTAAAATCAATATCCCACAATTGAAACTCAGTGATTCAAGACCCACAACTAACAAGTCAACTAGTGAGATTTAGCATCACCGCTAGAAGAGATGGTAGATCGGTAAGCAACTCCTTGCTAATCATATCACATATGACTCTTGTTGTTGGGTAGCATCTCTATGATTGTGTTGCCCAATGACCTATGCTCTAAGGTCCCTAACCGTTAGGATAACCTTGTTCAAGTAACCAATCCTTCTGCAATAAGTATCCAATATGAACCTGCCTAGTCAAGGAAAATCAGTGGCACCCTAATTTCATACAGCCACCATCGATCGTACAAGACATATGACAGTGCAAGCTTTGGGGGAGCATGAACCTTAAACATTGCTAAGAGATTATTCTACTTCACTACCGCATGAAAGTAGGCAAAAATATTATAGCATATGAAAGTAGAACAAAGTAAGAACGACATTAACATGGATATGACTTGGTATAGTCCATTGTTCCTTTGGGGATCTCCATCTCCATCAATCTGTTCATTATGGTGATCGTCATCTCCATGATCCATGTATGCCATCAGTGATGAATTCACCAAGACTATCTATCACTAACGCAAGGCAGTGAAGTAAAATTACATAGTTGCACATATGATCATCACAGATTGGCACCAATGCCATTACAATAATATTGATAATATCTGTGTGTCTTCAGCCCATATTTTCATCCTCATGACATGTAAGCCATGAATTAATTATATACATGCATCACATACACATAAGGGCTATACTAGTGACAAATTCCTGCAAAACAGTGTTAACCGATTTCGATGTCTAAACTTAAATCACGAAAACTCTATCTTCCAAGCCATTTTTCGCAAATCAAATTTTGTTGAACTATGCCTGCAGGGTGGAGAATCAAATGTAAAATTTCGTTTCCTACGATTTTCGTTTAGAGTTCGTCTCAATCCAAGTTACGGATCAAAAATTATGGTTGTTTTACCGAACAACACTTTTCTCGGCTACCCGACGCCTGGTAGATCCCATCTACCATCGCCGTGCATCATATGCGCTCGGCATTTGACCTGTGGTTCAATTCGATCAATCTGAATGATCTCTAACTCGTCATGACTAGATTTACATGTATCACTTAAGTCGGATGGAGGAATTCTGACCGGTACGAGTAGATCGTTACAAGATCAAAGCAGCAAGAGCACGAACCAAGATCAGAGACTCATCTGCAACCACGCATATCATTATATGCACACATCCAAACAAGCAAACAATCCGGACTTCAGAGTTCAGGCGAGACAGCAGCAACATTTCCTTCTCCAATCTCTCTTGAGTCGATCCAAGCTGCAGCTAGCTGCTTCCTTCACCACTGAACCCAAGCAACAGCTCCTTCCTCCGTAGCTCGGAATCACATAGCCTGAGGATTGTACTATCCCTTTTTCATTTGCTGCTAGTGATTTGTGTGGTGCACACTGTATCACCTAAGTACCAGATTGCGCCGAGGTACAGTTCTCAGATTGCGTAAGCTTGTAATGATATATATGAAACCCTTTAGATAATCTTATGAGTTTTGC
>JAENPR010001058.1:0-226040 GCA_018135685.1 Themeda triandra | reverse complement strand
TTCATATTCCCCCACATATTTAGTTGAAAAATAGTGTTTCAGGATTTTTTCATGCATTCCAATAATGCAGTAAATGCAAGATACATGAACACATTAAATATGATTCAGGTTCGTACAGCAAACTTCTTTAGCTATGTACACTGGACAACAGAACATAGTGCAAAACTTAAACAGAAAGACATACTCCTAAGTCCTAAGCCATTGTAATCATCTCTCTGTCCAAACATACATCAAAATCATGCGTATCACTGAAACAAACCACGGGATCACAGGTCGATTAAACTATCGGAAAACACGAAAGCAAAATCTGTGTCATGAGCACGGAGCTCAGATATGAATTGGTGAGCGGCAGGTGGTTTAGGTAGGTACACAATGATGGGTGGAGGGGGGGCGTTGGGTGGTGTGGCCCTGTGGGCGGTACCCGGATGGAGAGGGCGGCCGCGGCGGCGCGGCGGAGGTGGCTGTGGAGCTGGCGCTCCTCGGAGACCTTCTGCAGCAGCGCGTCGCGCATGATCTCCCTCGCACTGGACCCCGCATGGACACCTGCAGAAGAGGAAAAAGGAATAGTGAGCCAGTGCGCGATGCAGATGGCGAGGGGAAGGAAGAAGGCGGGGGAAGGAACGCGGATCTCCTCGCCGAGAACGCGGATCCGGCGGAGGGGGGCGGTGCCGGTTCTCTGGGGGCGCCTGCGGAGGGGGGATTGTGGCGCGGGGGCCCGGGCGAGCCAGCGGACGGCGGTGCGGGCGGATCTGGTGCGGGCGACCGGTGGGAGGAGGAGCGACGGCGGCCGGGACCGGCGGAGGACGCGGCGGCCGGGAGCAGCGGGGGGAGTGGCGGCTGGCCGGTCGGCATCGAGCGGCGGCCCTACTCTGCTCCAGTCGGGCGCCCGGGGCTGGCGCGGGAAGCAGCCGCGCGGGCGGGGGTTGCAGAGGCGGGCGGCGTGCTAGCACAGGGCCGACTACGGCGGCACGGCGATGCGGGGCGAGCTAGCGGCCGCGGCGCGTGGGGGTGCGACGTGGAGGGGTGAGCCTAGCGGAGAGCGCCTCGAGGGAGAGGCGCTGGTGCTTGTTGGCGGCGTGGATCACAACGTCGCAGCGAGCGCACAGCGTGGCCTCGTCGGCGCAGCACACCACTGCGGCAGAGCTCGTGTGCCTGCCAGCCATGGTGGCCGTGGCAGAGCTCGCGTGCCTGCCAGCTATGGTGGCCGTGGCAGAGCTCGCGCGCCTGCCACCCATGGGGGGGCCGCGGCGGAGCATCATGCGCGTCGCCCATGGGGGCTCGTGGTGGAGCTCGGCCCCCTCCCCCGCACACGCCTGAGATGGAGAGAAGAAAGAGGAGAGAGATGGGAAGGGAAAAAAAAGAGGAGAGAATGGGCCCCACTGGAGGGCAATGTGGTCCTTTCACCCACCAGATTGACACTGTTAGGCACGATAATGGATGGAATGGCGTGGAGGTAAAAAAACTTTAGTGTCATGGTGCGCTCAAACGTCTCAGTGACACACAGGTTGGCACCATCTTTCTTAATGGCACACAGTACTAAAGGGCTCCCATTCTAGGCATGGTGAGCCTCCCCGCGTACATCGGGCACTCGAGCTCATGCCCTGGCCATAGTAGGCCCTTCCGGGGCTGTGGTGAGCCTTCCGTGGTAGCGTCAAGCTCCTCCCTCGACTGCGGCAGCCCCTCTCCCGGCCACGACATCCCCTCCCCCAACTATGGTGAACCCTCCAAGCTGCGTCGAGCTCCTCCCTTGATCGTGGCATCCACTCCTGGCTGTGGAAAACCTTCCCTAGCTCGGGTAGCCCCTCCCCTATCTACATGAGCTCCTCCCCCAGGCACGTCAAGTGCGACCATGGCCACATGCAAGAGGAAGAAAGATTTGTTTTTTTCATTTTAGCCCCTATTTATGTTTTAAAATTACATAAGAGTTCATATCAAAGTTGAAGCTCTGCTAAACAGTTTGGTGGGAGCTCAAGTCCATCATAGAGTTGCTCCATGGTGGAGCACCTGCTCTAGAGCATTGTTTTGACAGTTGGAGCCTTGCTAAACAGGCCTTAATGGAAGATATTTGAAAAAGAGAGCAAACGAAAAAAATGGTCAGGCAAGGGAACATCTATAGTACGAAAAAGGGGGTGAAAAAGTCACGTAACGAGAACACAAATGGATATGCTAATACATGAGCAAAAGGATCGACATGCATGAATCTCAACCCAAAGAGGACACTCCTTTAGACAATGATGCAAAGCAGAGGACTAAGTACTTTCATAAAGATAACTCAAGAACTAGGTTGGCAGCAAAGTTCCTGAAATGATGGATAGGCGATCTCATGGCGATGATAAATTTGAGGCTAGGGTTCGAGCTTTGATCTTTGATGCTGCCATGGAAATTGAGTGTGCTTTAACTGCGCAGTTCACCTAAACAAATTGAGTGTACTACACATAAAATCGTTTGATGAAACCTAAACATAATCGAGTGTAAAGAAACAGTCTACACAAGCAATTTGAGTGAACTCCACGTAAAATCGTTCCATTTCTGTATATGCATGGTTCACATAAGAAATCATATGTGAAAATTAATATGCTTTCCTAACAGGTTGAAATTAGAATTACAGAACACCCCTGCAAGTGGCTTATAATTTAATACAATGACTCTGATAGTAGTGTTATTTCTGAATGATGAGCCGAGAAAGGCCCTGAGCTTAGAATGAATGTTAGCATTGGACGCAGGCCCAATATCGACTCGTTTATGGGTCGGCACTGGCCTCTTCTAGGAAAAAAAAAACAGAATTTCTAATCATATTCTAAAGATTTTTTTGAGTTGTTATCTTTCACTTTTTAAGCCTGCCTATAAATGGGCCTATGTGTGTTTTTCAGCCCGTCCGCTCCGCTCGCACGCTGCGTATGCGTGCGTCCGCTCCTTGGACACACGCAGCGGCACAGCCAGTCGCAAGTAAGCTAGCAAACCAGCCGCACAGCTGTATGCATGTGTGATGCGTCCGCATGTGTATTTCTTTTCTCTTTTTTATGTTTCATTTTTTTATATTTCATGTATTTGCTATATTCTTTTATTTTTTATTTTTAAATTTTTCCCAGTTCATTTCTCTTCATTTTTTGTTGTCGTAATTTTTTTATTATTATTTTTATGTTCTATCATGTTTTTAAGAATGATTTATCTTGATAAAAAAATATTTATAAATAAAATTTTATTTAAATATATCTACGCAGACTTTGTTAAGGATTTATTATAACGAGTTCAACGGGTGTAATCGAATTTAATTTTAATGTTTAGTTTATTAGCTACAATTTTTTTAGTTACACGAAAAAAGTGGAAGATAAATAATAAGAAAATCTTCTAAAGATATGTAATACTCCTAAAAAAGCCATGAATTTGTTTTCTTTCTCTCGTTTTGTGGGCCTGTAGCCCAAATAAAGATGCGATGATGATGAATGTTGGTATGACGAATGAGGCAGGAAAGGCCAATGGGTTCTAATCGAGGGGTCTAGCCTGTGAGCCAGCATCCGTGTCTGCGCTCCTAAAGTAACAGGTTTATGCATTGTTTGTTGAACCTTGTATAAGTACACTTTCGTTGCCAAAAAACCTTATATATATAGGGGAGTCTAAAAACACACTTTACACATAGGTGAAAATAGGACAAAGTTTTTTTTTGGTAATCCATGTTAGAATTTCGACATTATTTCATATTCGCACCATATTTGAACAATTATCAGGGATAAAAATAATAGGTATCCCAAAAATCAAAAAACAAAACCCAAAATGTACAAACAGCTTCTCCCGTAAGGGCCCAAGGCTTAAACCACCGGTAAGCAAGCTCTTCCCCGTGGCGGACCTAGGATTCTAGCACACGGTATGCGTAAATATTTTTAGATGGAATATAAAAATATAAAATTAAAACAAAAAAGTGTTAAACCAAGGAATTGATCCCACAACCTCATGTGTGCAAGGAATTACACTTACCACTCAACTAAGAAGTTGTATATTACTAATATTCACCAAAATTTTCAAAAGAACGTAGAATATGTAGTGTTAAGTTAATACAAGGCTGGCCCACAGGGTATGCAGTGGCCCACCTTGCGTACCCTGTGGGTCCACCCTTCCCTCTAATAAATGGGCCGATCGAAAGGCCCAAAGGAGAAAACGACCTTATCACCTCGCCCCACCCCAATAGTGGGACCTTGGGAAACCGGCCCACTCGAGCATGTTCTTTGCCTTGCCCGAGCAGACACGACGTTACCCTGTACGTCACCGTACCGAGCGGGTATTGTCGGGCGTGAACCCCGCACCGTGTCTATACCACATGGCTCGGGCGAAAGCCCACGATAGGGATGGCTCATCTTGCTCCAACTCCAGACATGATGAGTCATGCCAGTGTACTTAGGCATGGCTCCCCAGTACGACCGAGCATGGCCACGGTCATTCCTTACCACTATGTTGCCTAACTTGCAGTGCTAAGGTCAAATCTACTATTTCGACCACTCCTTCCCACTCGATGGGAAATCAGGCGCACAACATGCCCATCTCTGTCCGAAGATTGTAACCTTAGTCCCCCTTGGCTAGATGAAAGGAGAGGCGTGTACCCTTCCCTTGCAAGCCTAGATGCTTGACCACCGAGGCACAGATGTTCCAGCACACACAAGCACACTTCACGCTTCACACTCTTCTCCATTTCTCAGAGATTTGGGACTCTTCTCCCTCTCTCAGCTATCTTGTACTCCCCTACTATAAGAAACCGATGCAAAGCAACACGAGCACTCGCTAGGACTAGACATAAGGATTTAGTCCAAACCAATATAAGTCCTCATGTTCACATTACATACCATCGCAGCCAAAGACACACAGAAACATCACTAGTAGCTCAACATGGTTCAATAATGTGCACAATGGTGAAAAACTCTGCATGTTACTAGAAATATCTATCTAATAACAAAAACTTTTAGATCAAATTGTGGAAGGACGTCCATAACAATATATAGTTGGATGCGGATGTCTTGTATGTTCATAAATTGAAAAGAGTAAAGTACATCACTAGTCCATAAACTTGTACCGCTGTATCATTCTAATCCTGAAACTCGCAAACTAACATCCTCAAACTAGTTCATATGTGTCATCTCAGCCTCTAAACTTGTTCGGCTGTGTCATCGCACTCCCTAAGCATGGAAATGACCCGTTTAGGTACTCAAAGACATTCAATTGTGTCATCCCAGTCTTTAAACATAATTTAGAGTCTCATCTAGGTCAAAGCAGAGGCAATCTAAAAACTCTATATAAAAAATAATTCGTAATTTTTATATGAACTTGAATAAAGAAGAATTTTGTTTTAAAATTGTAGCCCTCGATATGATCTACAACCTTGTAGTGTAAAAGAGTTTGAATTAAATTTGTTTAGTGTCCCAAATATTGTGGTAAGTTTATAGATTTTGAAATTTAAAATTTAATTTTGGTACCCTAAATAGTTTCAATTAAAAAAATTCAACAACAAAGTTGTAGATCACGTCGTGGGCTACAATTTTGACGCAAAGTTTGTCGACATTCAAATTCATATGAAACATTATGAATTATTCTTTTATATAGAGTTTTTATATCGCCCTGTTTTCACCGAGATGAAGGACTAGAATAACACAAGTAAACAAGTTCGACAATCTAAACGTGTGATTTTCAAGTTTAGGGACCGGGATAATATAGCCAAACAAGTTTGAGGACCTACACGATTGATTTGTGAGTTTAGGGACCAGGATGATACAATCCAACCAATTTAGGGACTGTTGACAGTAGATATTGCATATTTTTACCCCATTACAACCGTCAACAAAGTGTTCTGCCCGCAAGGAAACCACCAAACAAGTAGTGACATAGATACAAATAAGTGTTCTCCTGGAAGGAAACCACCAAACAAGTAGTGACATAGGTACAAATAACTTGGTTCCACATGTACATGTCAGTATTTAGGCGCAGCACTCAAAACAAGTACTTTCCAGTATCCGGATGCTCCAAATGAAGATAGAACCACCAACCAAGATGGCCAATGGACAAACCAACTTTACATTCATCAATGTCATGGCCTCCAAGACAAGCAAAAAAGATGAGCACAAAGGTCAGGTCGGCCGACCTGACATTTGTGGGTCCAATACCACCATTGTGTTTAGAATTGCATGGTGAACTACTGCAAAAGATGGCCCTTTGGTTCCACCAAAGGTAGGTCGACGACCTAGCTTTGGGACCATCTCTGACACTACCAGAACACCAGAGTCATCCCGATACAGTCCCAAGCAAGTGCCACCTTTGGATCACAAGTGTTCTTCCTGGCAAAGACCAATATCGTAGCATATGGATCCATAGGTCCACATGGAAGCAACCAAGAGTCCAAACGAGCTCAAATATGGGAGACACACTCTATGACATGTGGGGACAGCAGTGGAGCAAGGCTGGTGGGCCCACGTGACAGAAGTCAGGTTGGCCGACTGGACTTTGGTGGGATTCCACCTTGCCAAGCATCCCACCGACCTTAGGATCTTCTAGAAGGTTGTTGGGGCCCACCTAGCAGTCAAACCCAGGTCGGCCGACTTGGGGTGTGGGCGCACCAAAGGTCGGTTGGCATCCTACCGACTTCCTGCATGGCCTCCACGTGTCCCTTGCTCACAGGCGTCCATCTGAAGTCGGTTTGATCTAAGGGCAAGGAGGCAACGTCACGCTGATCGATGACGTGGCGGTGGAGTAGCCTCTACTCCACCTCCCACTATAAATACCCCCACACTCACTCTCATTCAAGACATCAAGAAGAAGCCTCGTGAGAGCCATGTGAAGCTATGTAGTCCACTATAGTAGTAGTAGTGGTAGTAGTAGTAGTGTGGGAGTTAGAGTGAGTCGAGCGAAGCTCGGGGTCTCCAGAGTCGTCTTCTGGAGAGTCTGGTATGTCTTCCTCCTATTCTAGTAAGATTCTCAGCATTTAATATATTATTCTTCCTTTGCTTTCCTCTGAGTAGTGCTAGTATTTACTTTCTGCCTTAGTTTATCTTAAGTATACAACCTTTCTGCTGGCACATTGCTTTGCCTTGAGTGAAGTGCTCGAAGCCTTTCGCGAGGCCTAGAGTAGTAGAATTAGTGTAGACGTGGTGTCTAGATTAGGTCTGCCAGTGTGGACTTCTTGTCGCACTCAAGAACGCCCGGAGCGAAGTGTGACAGACCTCTCCGGGACCTTGGAGTTCTCTTGTAGTGTTCTTAGGCAAGTTGCAAATAATAGTAGGCCGGAATTGGTAGCCGCCTCAGGGTTGTGCTGTGACACACCCGTTTCGCCTATCGGCCACAACAGGAGGGTTAGTTAACTCTCACGTATTCTTAGGATAGCTAGGCCAGAATCTAAACACTAGAACTAATTCATGGAAGTAAAGCCAAGATACATTAGGAATCTTACACTCTCTCGTTGCCCTCTCACCTAGCTGCTACTCCACTACTTATCTTCTAGACTCTCTTGCCAGCCTCTTGATCCATCCTTCCTACACATCCCATTTATCCCACTTCCACTAGTGATACTTGATTATAGACACCTGGATCTCCTTCCCCTATTAACTCCTAGCTATGGCTTTCCCTTGGGAGAAATATAAATCGACAACCTTGGAATACTCCTCGGTGAAATGCTACAGCGGTACATTCTGTGCGCTTGCGGAATATCCAATAGATATAGAATTACCCCTCCTGGCATCTCTGGCGATGCCGCCATACTTCTGTGGTTGCCAACAGGGACCGATGATAGACTTTACTCAATTGAGAATATCTAGTGATAGATGACATCAATACCTGAAGTAGTAATACTGAAGGATGATGTGGCATTTACTTGTAACATGCATGAGGGAATACTTCTTTCAAATTCAGAAAAAAGCGTTACTCAATTCGGACATCCGCATACTAAGAGCAACTCCAGCCCAAGTCCTCAAATTAAGCCCTTAAAATTCTGGAGCTGAAATATTAACTTGAGGAGCCATGGGCTCATCATCCTCTCCTTCTTTAAACAAAGCCGTCCTCGGCTTTGACATATTCTCATGTGTATCTTGTGCATCACATATATTTTGCAAAGCCTTGGGTTCATTATTCTTCCCTTCTTGAAACAAAGCCGTCCTCGGCTTTGACATTGCTCTGGCATCATCTATCTGGTGTTCAATATTATGTGGATCTACACCAGCTGTAATGACTTCATCATAGCTACCATCATTAGTTTTCAAAGAGTTGCCAATTGAACAACGATGATACTTGTCATTAGAAGTCATACTAGATGGAGTAATGCTCTTTCCATTATTTATCGGAACATCAACGATACTAGCAGGAATTATGGGAGTATGAATAGTCACATCACTTACCCCCTCTTGAAGCAAAGTCGTCCTCGACTTTGTAATACTTATAGCAGCTTTTTTCTTCACTTTGACCGGTGCAAAAACCTCAGCCTTGATAGCACTCTCAATCATTGGTTTGAGCACATGATTAACTCCCTTGTGCACAAACGAATATGTATTGGAATGACCACCATGAGTAGCATCAAGATCAAACTGCCATGGCCGACCCAATAATAAATGGCATGCACTCAATGGTGCAATATCACAATCCACGTATCCACATAACTTCCAACCGAAAATTTAACTCTAGCCTTATGAGTAATTTTTAATGTACCACTTTGATTCATCCATTGCAAATAACGCGGCGTTGGAAGCCTCCGCGTAGACAAAGATAATGCATTCACCAAATCGAAATTAATAACATTAGCAAAACTTCCTCCATCAATAATTAATTTGCATACCTTCTCTTGAATTGTGCACTCCGACTGAAATATATTTGACCGTTGTCCCTTCACACAAGCAACGGTACCATCACTGTGTATTCCCTTAGCCATCATAGATAACCCATCTGATGCATTATCAGTATCATCAAGTGTCAACTCAGAATGAGTATCACAAGAAGAAACACTACTATGCAGCCCCGATGCTAAAGACAAATCAGCATGCTCATGCACAACTTTTGGTTTAGAAACATTCTTCATGTACACCTTAGAAGATGAAAGGTCTCTATACGAACGAACAATTGGCTTGGGACCAATACCATAGCACCATTTTAACACAACTTTCATATTGTCCCATGTCTTGCAAGGTTCTTCACCTTCCATTACATGTCCATTTTGTATTTCTTTCCACCAGGACCAAAGAGCTTCAGAAAATGTTAGTGCGGCATAGAACAACTGCATATATGAACCAAGTCCATGACCCCGTAAGAACTTCTCCATGTCATCTTCCCAATCATAGTACTCATCCAGAAAAGAACTTTCAGAAAGTCTCAACACATGTTTGATATCTTTATCAGCACGACGCAAATCAGCCATTGCAAAAACAAATTTCCAAAAGTACCGTGAGCAACCAGGAGCTGATACCAACTGATAAGCACACGTCTAGGCTGTCCTAGTATTAGGAATAACTGAATAGCAGCAGCACTGTAAATAAGTTTGACCAGAGATTCAAACCGAGAACCTAATGAACTTAACTAGCAACCACTAGCTCACGGCCAAATAAGATATGTTGATGCTTAGTTTAATCGACCAATCCAAGGGTCACACAAAAAATATAGCTGGCACACACAATTTTAGCAACTCGTCGACCTCACTTGTTAATCATATATAAATCCACGGCAGCCACACGCCAATACTAGCAGTAGCTAGGATTCCGATGAGTACCAACAGTGACTCACACAGCAATAACAATTATAGCAGCCGAAGGATAGGAATATTATAGAGCCAAACAAGCAAACTTTATTGATGAATGTCTCCACGGCACCAAAATTACTTTATCTGATATATAACTGAACTCGAATAGTATCAGCGATAGATAGGGAACAGCTTACAATACGACGATGCAAACCAAACCCTAGATAAATTCTTCCACCCGCAGTCTCGACAACCATGATCAAAAGATGGGGAACTCCAAGAATTCCAAGCGACGTGCCCAAGCTGTAGCAGCTCGATCACGCACTCCACACAAATTCGAGAGGATGCGGCAACACCCGCTAGGGCTTCACGAGCGACGGCTCGACGGGGAATAACTCCACAATAAAACTTAACCTAATTGTTACAGGGCACAGGACATCAAAACTCCCAATACGACTTAGACCATGGCCCAATTCTAACTCACGTGTATATGTGTATATGGCCCATCAAAAGTAAACTACGTGACTAACTCTTGAAATTAATAATAGGAAATAATTAAATAATGCGGCTCCTATGGAAATACACGTAATGCATCTTCACGTTATCTCCATTGCATGGAACCAAACTGAATAATGCTTAGCTTGCTTTCTTGCTTCTTGCATAGATTAATTCCTACGTAAAATAGGTTGGTCGAAATAACAGGATGCAAGATATATTTGATTCCTTCTTCATGTACCGCCGCACATTAGATGAAAATGCACCAAACTTTATGAAGAAAAATTCTTTGATATTATTAGCGGATAAATCATCCGGAGCTGAAATATTAACTTGAGGAGCCATGGGCTCATCACACGTGGTGGGCCTGCATCCACCCGTTGGGAGGCCGGCCAGCAGGGGGTATATCCCTGGCCACTGGTGTCCCTTGTGGCTCTGCCCATTCCATTCCAAATTGAAAAACAGAGAAGGTGCCTCTCCTTTCTTCTTCCTCTTGCTCAAGCCCTAGAGAAGAATGCTCTCATCCTCCCCTCTCTCACTCCATTGATTTGAGCCCCAAGCTAGTGAGAGAGCAAGATCTAGATATCAATTTGAGAGCTCCAAGATGATCTCCTCCCTCTCCTTTCCTTCTCCATGGTTGGTGCTAGCTCATGAGAGGAGTTGGGAACCCTAGTGCATTGCATATGTGATTTCGATTTTGTGGCACTAGGTGGTGATTGCAAGTGTGGTTTTCTTGTTACTCTTGGTGATTCCCGTCACCTAGACGGTTGGGGTTGGATTGATTGGTGAGGGGATTTGGTGATTGTGTCCGCCCCCAATCAAGGTGAATTTGTGAGGGGTTGTTGTGCTTCCCCGGTGGAGGGTCAAATTGCAACTCTAGTGGATTGCTTGTGGCTTGTGGATCCTTGTCTTGTGTGGAGATTGCGGCTCGCCATTGAGGTCTTTGGCACCGAGCCAACTGAGCGGGCAACTCACCAAGCAAGTGTATCGCCACAACGAGGACTAGCTTGCCGGGAAGCAAGTGAACCTCGGTAAAAAATCATTGTATTGATTTGTGATTGCCGAGGCTTCGACCTCCATTGTGATTGTGCTTGAGCTTCTCTGGTGATTGGCCATCTTCATCTCTACGCGGCGATATAAACCTTCATCCCCCTTTACATTCCCGCAAAGTAGAATTACTTGTGTGGTTGGCCGCGTACCACTTCTTGTGTAGCTTAAAATCGCGTGGGTTAGAATTGCTTGTTGTGGTCATTCGGGAACCACTCTTTGTGTAGACCAAATCCCGTGGGTAGAATTGTTTGTTCGGTTACCGGTGAACCGTCATTGAGTAGCTTATCACCGTGGTTGTTGTGCAATTGATTTGAGTAGCCTTGGATTGTGTAGGACGGCTTGCATAGAGTAGTCGAAGCTTTAGCTTTGCACATTTGCCGCCTAGCTATCTAATTTGTTGTCTGGTGTCTTTGCTAGAAATTTTATTAGGCTATTCACCCCCTCTAGCCATTGTGACCTTTCAGCGAGGGCGGCGGGTGGGGACGCCGCGGCACCGGCGGCCGCACACGCGGCGTTTATGAGCGCGGCGCACATGGAGGAGTCCGGGTCCCGGACCCGATGAAGCGCGGCAGACATGAGTTTGGAGACCAGCGGGGCCACGGCGGGGCGTGGGTGCGCGCCGGCGACGAGTGCCAGCAGGCGGAGCGAGTGCCGGTGCAGCGGGGTGCGGTCGGTGTGGCGGGAGTCTGTTAACACCAGAATTTGGTCAGGAATATGACAGGTGGGCCCGTAAGGAGCGCAGAGAGCAGTTCGGCAAACACGTATGCGGTCGGCTAATTTCCATGCGTTCGGTAAATGATCAAGCGGTCGGTAAACGGCTTCGTTTGAATGAAAAAGAAGGAAAGGTGAAGCTGACCAGAAAGGGAAGGAGTCGTGATGGTCAAGGACTCTGATTATGGATAGAGTTAGCGTATCTGGTTTTTCCAATTTTGTTTAAAATAGTTCGTAAGTGCTTAGGACTCATGTTTCGTCCAGGGTATAAATATAAGCCCTCGACCATTGTAATAAGGGTTCACAACCAAATCAATACAACCGGCTACGCGCCACCCCTTCGAGTCCTTTAGTCGTGTCGTCGAGTTCTTTGAGAGGGCCAATCGATCCGTCGACCTCCGTAAGTCCCGCAACCTTGTTATCATGTCTAGTATCGTGCGGCGATTTAGATGTGATGCAAGAAGTCTTGTTGCAATGCTTAGTATCATGCGGTGGATTTAAGCATTGAACCAAGAGGGTTCCGTGTTAGTCATGAGTCGTGCGGCAGGCTAAGATTAGCTAGGAGCTAGTTACCAAAGTTTCTCTGATTAGGTCATGAGTCGTGGCGTGCTAAGATCTAAGCTTAGAGGCTAGTTATCGGCTCTCTTAGATTTGGCAAGATCTAATAGATTCATTAAGTTACCACGTGTTGCATGTTTTATTTAATGTTTAATTATTTGCAACACTCTTTTGCCCAATCTAGATTGATACTCTTTCGGCTTGTTGATCGTTCCTTTCATGCTTATTCAATATCGAGTAGATCAAGCTCATATAGCCGAATTAGATCGATCTAGATTGTTACGTGTTGCGGGTTCATTCACGTTACGTGTAGATAAGCCTTGACAGGACCGGGTACCATGCGGCAGATGCAGGTCTTTGGGTTACTCTAGAGCTAGTCATCCGGTGGACTAGAGATCGGTTTAATCTGATAGGCTCTTTTACACGTCACTTGTTTGTTCCTTCTTCATGGACCCCGATTCGGCAATCTTGCCGATACGGTTATGCTTAAACACATGTAGCGAGTATTTATAGATCTGTTAGATAGTTACGTGCTTTTAGCTCTTTATTGTTAGATTGTATCATGCGGTGGATTGATCTAGTAGTAAGGAGTGGTGTAAATTCATAGCGAGTGGTATCATGCGGTGGATTAGCTTGCTTGGGTTTATGCTCGATGGGTTTATGAAGGCTAGACGTGCGGCGTACTAGTTGGAGTAGCCTATGCATGTGTTGTTTAATAGATTTATATTTATAAGTTACTTATCCTTAGTTATTAGTGCTTGATGATGCTTTAAACCCGAGATGTAGTTTGATATGCTTTGATAATTTAATCTTGTTCAAACATGTCTTCGTTCTCGTATTCGGCAAATTCGTTCGTTTACATCGCTTATGTTACTTTAGCCGAATGAACTGCAATCTATTGGCGATAGCTTCTATAGCTATGTGTCGTCGTAAGTGGCTTCGGGCCGTAAAGATGGAACTATCCTGGTCTCACCCAAGACGTTCCAATTATGATCTTACCGTTTTATCCCTTGTCGACTTTCGAGTCAAATCGATCGGCACGCCACCGGATTCGCATACCCGGCACCCGATTGAAGCTAGGCTTTCCGGCCGCCGTGTGTGAGACGCAGGGTGGTCACATTTTGCGTCAACACACTTTTTGGCACGCCTGGGACAACTTCTCAATTCAAGATGGGATCGGAAATTGACAACGATCACGTTCGAACGTGACCTTGGACGAGCCGCAGCCGGAATCGGCCGTCGAGATGGTGGAGCAAGCGATGGAACAGCTTCAAAGAAATGTCGATGTCTTTTTCCAAGAACAAGAGTGGCAGAGTGATGATCAAACAGTCATTGCCACGAGTTCTTCTTCATGGTTAGTCTGATGTTACTGACGAGGAAGAGATGCAGAGGGTAGTTGGAGCCATTTACAAAGCTGTGGGAGATACTATGTTGAATCACAATACAGCTTTTCCGGGCACTTTCCGCAAGATCATGACTGAAACTTTTGGTCCAAAGCAAGTTGACAAGCGATTTGAAGAAAAATTTGGAGAGCTTGTCAGGGCCAAGCAGTGTACTTCAATACTCAAGAATCTTCTCGGGAAGTCACCGAGCGGAGAGATTGTTGGTACAAGCAAGGATGGAGCTGTTCATAATGAAAAAGAAAAGCCTCCTGCTATCGAGCAGCAAAACCCATGGCCAAGTAGCCTTTGGTGCAACAACAGATATACCTCGCATCTCGCTACAAGATTTCTCCAATGGCAAACAAAGTTGCGTAAGAGTGTTTATGGAGATGGATACACCGAATTCACGACATTACGGTGCTCGGATGCTTTGCCGAATCCAGGATACGGGAGTGCATCAGGAGTACCTTCTAGGAGACAGGGGGCGAAAGATGCAAATGATGAGCTCCTAAGCAGAATGGCTGGTATGATGCAGAATCAATTCGGCCAGAAACCAAAGCATCAGACACATTCATACAAATCTCCTTTTCCAGAGTGGTACAACAGGGTAGCTCTTCCACCAAGAGTTAAGCCACCAACGGATTTGACCAAGTTCTCTGGTCAGGATGACACCAGTACCATTGAGCATGTCGGTAGATATCGATGCAACTTGGAGAAGCTGCTAGTGATGAAGCTTGGAGGATCGATATTTTCCTATGTCTCGACAGGGGCCGGCTTTCACGTGGTTTGCATCACAAATGGCTAATTCCATTGGTACATGGGCAGAGTTGGAACAAAAGTTCCATTCATATTTTTATACAGGAACCAATGAGAAGAAGATGGTTGATCTGTGGGCTATGAGGATGAAGACCACTGAAACGCCAATGGAATATCTTCGTAGATTCAGAGAAGCAAAGAATATGTGCTATTCTCTGACTATTCCTGATGATCAGCTCGCTCAATTGGTCATTGCAGGCATGCTGCCACATATTAGAGATAAGCTGTTTGGCATGGAGTTTGAAGACCTTGGACAGCTTGCACAAAAGCTGATAGCCATGAGCAATCAAGCCTTAGGATTCAGAAGGGATGCTCGTTTTCAGAAGAACAGTGCAACTGTTGACATGTATCAAGGATTTCTGGAGGAAGCATCTGAATATGAAGATGAAGATGAAGTAGCTGCTGCAGAATTGAACTGGACTAAAGAGCCTACTTTGGTCACATCGATGGGTGAAGCAAAAAGGGATCTTATGATTTTGATGTCGCAAAGCGATAAGCTTTTTCTATCGATCCAAGAGGGACGCGTCAAGCCGCCGTAAGGACATCCTATGCTTTGCGCCGAAGGAGTAAAGGATAAGAAGTACTTGTGGATTTCATGATACAAATTCTCATCATATCAATGATTGCCGAGTGTTCGAGTAAAGATTCGAAAGCTATTCAAGATGGACACTTGAGATTTGATGGCAAGATGAAAGTGAACAAGAATCCATTCCCTCAGAACATGGTCTCTTTCTCCATAGGCATGGTTGATGCCAGTGAGTCCAAGGAAAAGGGAAAGATGAAGGTTCTGACATCTGAAAGAGCCAAAGAGAGTGGTTCTGTTGACCCTAATCGGCAAGTTACCAAAGAAAAGGTGCAGCAAGTGCAGTTCAGAAATAGCCGAACAGAGAAGGGTCAGACTTCAAATGCAGCGAAGGGACATTGCCGAATGCACGCTGAGCCAAAGCGTAAGGTTACAGCACGACATTTGTTGAATAAATGGCAGAGGGAAAAGGAGATAGAATATGATGAGGAGCAGCAGTACATTGAAGAGGAGCGCATATTCATGGCAGAACGTCGGAGATATGAAGCAGAAGTGCGCCAAAGAGAACAAGAAGAGCATATGAGAGTGCAAGAGCAGTCACATTGGAACTGTTCCTTCTTCAGACACTGTTGGAATGAAGGCTTGAAATTGCCTGCTAAGAACAATTGCCCTGAATGCAGTGATCAATATTCAGAGTACAGGCGATCTCGAGTCAACCACCGTCCCATCCATGATAGACTTGGAATAAGAATTTCCGAGGATGATCGGCGCATAAAAATGAATAATTTTGATGGACATCAGAGGAAAAGATTTGCAGATCAAGCTTGGGCTCATAACAATGTTCATACTTTGAGGAAAGCTCATACGGGTGGCGAGAGAGGACAATGGTGCCCTCCTGGTCTGCGGAAAAGCCAGAAGAGAAGAGTTCAGCGTTTGAGGAATCAAGAGCTGAAGCAAGAGTTAGCCAAAAAGAAATCAGTGTGGCGTCCTAAGAAAAAGGACGATGGACAAGGTCCTTCGGCTGAGGCCAACATGGTGTTCTTTATCCCATCAGAGTTTAGAGCTCCCGAAGATCAAGAAGTTCAGGATGAAGTATATTCAGATTTTGATGAGACTCGAATGCCGAGATCTGATGGCTCAACTTGTGTTGACTCGGCAAGCGATTTTTGATAAGCCAGCTAAAAATCGTCATTTGAAACCATTATACTTGAAGGGATATGTCAATGGCAAGCCTTTAACCAAGATGCTTGTTGATGGAGGGGCTGCTATTAATATTATGCCCTATGCTACTTTCAGAAAGCTTGGTATGACAGGTGAGGATTTATTGCAGACTGACATGATCCTTAGAGATTTTGCTGGCAATACTTCTGATACTCGTGGAGTAGTACATGTGGAGCTGATGATTGGATCCAAGACATTGATCACTACTTTCTTTGTCATTGATGGCAAGGGGGCATATAGCATGCTTTTAGGCAGAGATTGGATCCATGCTAATTGCTGTGTACCATCAACTATGCATCAAATCCTTATTCAGTGGATAGGAGATGATGTAGAAGTTGTTCAAGCTGATGATTCAGTGAGTGTTGCCACTTCCGAACCTGCTTATTGGGAGTATGATGGACAAGACTGTCGGTGGAAAGAAGGTCCTTTCAATGTGTTCGACGAGATCAACAAACTCCGATCCAAGCGAAATCGGCTCGACGTAATTTTTAATGGGCAATCCAATCGATGGCAACAAAGGCAAACTGGGTCGTGGTTTCATGTCGGCCGACAAGTTAGAAGAGATCAATGTTGGTGATAGCACAAAGTCAAGGCCGATGTATATCAGTGCAAATTTAGACTCAGAATATAAGTTGAAGTTAGTAGAGTTGCTGAAGGAGTTTAAGGATTGTTTTGCTTGGGATTACACAGAGATGCCTGGATTGGATAGATCAATTATTGAGCATAAGTTGCCTATAAAACCTGGATTTCGTCCTTTCAAACAACCTCCAAGAAAAATCTATAAAGAGGAGGTATTGGCCGATGTGAAGAAAGAAGTTGAGAGATTAATTGAAGCAAATTTTATTCGGCCATGCGGTATGCGAGAATGGATTTCAAATATAGTACTGTTTACAAGAAGAATGGGAAGATGAGAGTATGCATAGATTTCGAGAGATCTCAACAAAGCTACTCCCATGGATGGTTACCCAATGCCGGTGGCTGATTTGCTAGTTGATGCAAAGAAGGGTATGAAGTCATCGGCTTTATGGATGGCAATGCGGCTACAATCAGATTTTCATGGCGGTTGAAGATATTGCAAAGACGCATTCGATGTCCTGGCCATATTGGGTTATTGGAATGGATAGTAATGACATTTGGATTGAAGAATGCTTTGGTGCAACTTATCGAGAGCCATGAATTATATCTTTCATGAATTGATCGACAAGGTTGTAGAAATTTATATTGATGATGTGGTAGTCAAATCCGAAACCATGAAGGACATTTAGCCGATTTAATAAAGACTCTGGAGTGCACAAGGAAGCATGGTTTAAAGATGAATCCAAATAAGTGTGCTTTTGGAGTCTCGGCTGGTGAGTTTTTGGGGTTCTTGATCCACAAAGGAGGGATAGAAATTGGGAAAAAGAGCATGGAAGCAATAGACAAAGTTGTGCCCCCAACTAATCTTACAGAGTTGCATCATTACTAGGCAAGATCAATTTTGTGAGAAGATTCATATCCAATTTATCGAAAGAGTATTGCCTTTCTCTCCATTATTGAAGCTCAAGAAAGATCGAAATTTGTCTGGGTGACATACAAAGAAAGGCTTTTGATGAGATCAAGCGATATATGAAGGCACCGCCGATGTTGGTACCTCCACAACTTGAGAAGCCTTTCAAGTCGTATGTGGCGGCCGATAGCCTGACAATAGGATCGGCCCTTATGCAAGAGTTCGATGGAAAAGAGAGAGTAATAGCTTATCTTAGCCGAAAACTGTTAGATCCGAAACAAGGTATTCGGCCATAGAAAAGCTCGTTTATGTGTTTATTACTCATGTACCAAATTTCAGCATTATTTGTTAAATGCTGAATGTGTGGTGATATCCAGTTTTGATGTAATTAAACACATGTTATCAATGCCGATTTTAAATGGAAGAATCGGCAAATGGGTATTAGCACTGTCAGAGTTTAATTTAAAATATGAGTCGGCAAAAGCAAGTAAAAGGGCAGGCAATTGCCGATTTCATTACCCAAAGATCGTGATTTATCTCGTTGATATGGTTAACATTGCCCCATGGGCATTATTTTTTGATGGATCATCGTGTGACACGGTGGTGGTGCCGGCATTCTTTTGATATCCCCACATGGAAAGACATTTGAGTTTGCTTTTTCAATTGAATATCCTGTCACTAACAATCAAGCAGAGTATGAGGCTTTGCTTAGAGGGCTTCGGCTGTTGATAGAAGTAAAGGCTGTTGCCGTTGAAGTATTTGGTGACTCTGAATTGGTGATCAATCAATTGACAGGGCAATATGAATGCAAAAATGATGTACTGCAAGGGTACCATGAACAGTGTAGGGAACTTCAAAAGCTTTTCGCAGTTACTTTGCATCATATACCCCGAGAGCATAATGGAGAAGCAAATAAATTGGCTCAAGCTGCTTCTGGATATCGGGAAAATCGTGAAGCATACGCAGTAGAAGAAGATGTTTTCAATTCTGATCAGATAAATGATGACTGGAGAAGTGACATTATCGGTTATCCGAAAGATCCATCTCAAAAGTTTCCCGAAGGCTCAGGTATAAGGCCCTTAAGTTCGTACTTCTTGATGATCAGTTGTACCACAAGTCTATAGATGGAGTGTTGCTCAAATGCTTGAGTCAAGAAGAGGCTAAGAAGATTATGTTTGAAGTTCATGAAGGAGCTTGTGGTGCACATCAGTCGGCTTACCGAATGAAGTGGATAATTAGAAGGACGGGGTACTTTTGGCCGACTATGTTGGAAGATTGCTTTGAATATTACAAAGGGTGTCGAGATTGTCAGGTATTTGGTAATGTTCAAAGAGCACCTGCATCTGCTCTGAATCCAATAATCAAGCCTTGGCCATTTAGAGGATGGGGCATAGATTTAATTGGACAAATTAATTCTCCATCTAGCAAAGGACACAAATTTGTGTTGCCGGCAACATTATTTCACCAAGTGGGTTGAAGCTATCCCTTTGAAAAAGGTCACATCGAGAGAATATGATCGGTTTTGTCAAGGAGCATATAATACATAGGTTTGGGATTCCACAGACCATTACAACTGATCAAGGGACTCAGTTCACTTCTTCAGAGTTTTGTGACTTTGCCGAAAGCATGGGGATAAAGCTTTATAATTCTTCTCCTTATTATGCACAAGCCAATGGCCAGGCAGAGGCTTCAAATAAGATCATGATCAAGATTATCCAGAAGAAGATTGATGAGAAGCCAAGGAGATGGCACTTGGTCCTTAATGAAGCACTGTGGGCTTATCGAATGGCTTGCCATGGATCCACACAAGCATCTCCATACGAGTTGGTTTATGGACATAATGCTATAATGCCTTGGGAGTTGCAATCAGGATCAAGGAGAGTTGAGTTACAAAAGGACTTGACAGAAAAAGATTATAAGGATTTGATGATGGATGAATTAGAAGATTTACATTTAATTCGTCTTAAAGCTTTGGAAAACATTGAGAAGAATAAAATGCGCGTTGCCAAATATTACAACAAGAAAGTTAAAGTTAAACAATTTGCAGAGGGAGACTTGGTTTGGAAAACGATATTGCCGATTGGTGCCAAAGATAAAACATTCGGCAAATGGTCACCAAATTGGGAAGGACCTTTTCGGGTTGTCAGTTGTGCACCTGGTAATGCGTATATTTTGAAAACGCTATTTGGAGAAGAATTGACTAGAGCCATCAATGGCAGATACCTTAAGAAGTTATATCCAAGCATTGAAGTTGGATCTTGATCGGGACTGTGATTTGAATATGACATAGCCGATTGAATAAAATCGCCTTCAGAACAGAGGAAAGAAGTTGGAGGAGGAATAGCCGATATCATTATATCACCTCTAGTAAAAGAAATATATATAGCCGATATCGTGTGTGTCGTCTTTAGAGCAGAAAATAGCCGATGCAGTTGTATCGCCTTTAGCCAATTTTTAAAGAATAAATGAACAGTTTGGTCTTATCTCTCAGCTGATAGGTTTATCGGGGAAAGATAAAGAGAATTGAAGAGCTACGCTACAAACCGTCAAGTCATGGAACAGGATCGAGATCTAGTCGGCTAAGACAAAATACGTTGTGCGTTCGGGAAAATTTCATTCGGCAAGTATGATGCAATTGAGTTATGAGTAAAGGGATAATGATTCAAGCAAATGCAACACAAGAAATATCATCACAGGCAGACGAGATCAAGAAGACGGCCAACATTCTTCATTAAAATTTTTATTTACAACCCACGCCAATCCTGATACAAGCTACTCCTCTTCATTGGTGAAGAGCTTGTTGAGGATGGACTCCGGGTTGGTGGAGTTGGCCACGGCGTCGGCGTAGTTGTCGTACGCCCCCAGGAGGCCCTCGATGCCTTCGACTTCATGGGGAAGCCCGTCCCGGAAACCGGTCGGCATCTGAGCGTAGTCGCTCCCGGTCCAGGTCGACATCCCCGCCAAGCCGAGCGCGGTGCCGAGGCGCACGCCGTGAAGGGCGACCTGGTCGACCTGACCAGGCACCGCCTCGAGGCGATCCACCAGGGTCGCCCCCTGGGCGTTCACGTGGTTGGCCGCCGCCGTCGCCGCCACCTTCAGGCGTTCCAGCTCCGCGGAGAGGTCTGCAAAGAAACATTAAACGGATCAGTGAGCAGATTGGATCGGGAAGAACGGAAAATCGGAAGCAATTGTTGAAGAACAAGTACTGGTGATGGCTTCGCTCAGCTGCCGGCAGTTGTCCTCCAACTCCAGCTGGGCGATCCTGAACTTCTTGGTTTCTTCACCAAGAAGCTCCATCACCTCGTCCCGCTCGCGGCGGTATGCGGCTGCGTCGTAGCGGCTGTACGGCGGGATCTCCTCATCGTTCCTCTCCCATATGGGAACGTACGAAGGAGCCGACCCCGATGAGGCCGACGCGGAGGCCGGTGCTGGAGCAGGAGCAGGAGCCGGGGCTGGAGCCGGAGCCGGCGCGGGAGCAGGAGCGTCAAACGCCGCGGCCGGCGCCAGGAAGCGCCATTGGCCGGTGCTGATCCTCGCCGTCCTACAAGCAAGGTGCAGTCAAAATCGGCTAATGAAGAAAAAAAACGCAAACAAGATGGGGAAGTTATCTCTTACTGCAGGCGACGGCCGCCACGGCTGCTTCCCTCCGCCGTGTCCGCCACGGGAGCAGGAGCGGAAGAAGCAGTATGGGTGCCAGCCCGGGCGACCCACCTCCGGACGTTGGCGACGTAGTCACCGGTGTTCCCAGTAACCCTGAAACCGATCGAGAAGATGAACAACCACAAGGGGTAGAAATCCAGATCGGGTAATAGTATCAAACAGCACAGCTCAAGGGGTTAAAAGTCTCACCGCCGGTGCAAGTTGCTGCTCCCCTCTGCCTCGTCCTGGGCAGGACGCTTATTGCGATCTCCGCCGCTCGCCATGGATAGTGGTGGGGGTTTTTTGGAGCTTGAAGGCGGAGAGGAAGTGGAAGAGATTGGGGATGATGGCAACTGCTTGTGCTTGTGTGATGATGGTGGGAGCCGACTGGTCTTATTTATGAACAGGGGAGCCGTGGCAAGACTGTGGGAAAGCCAAGCGACGAGATAGGGTTTCCACACCTATGGGCCAAGATTGAGTTGGGCCAGGCCCATCACTACTGACGATTCAGTTGCCGTGCGCTCGGTCGGCTAAATAGCTGATGGGAAGTATTCGGCTAAAGTGAACACTTGGGGCCGCAGCGGTTGCATTCAGCTAATACATACACCAAGTGAGAACAATCATGACAGGAACAGCCGAATGATAACAGAAGCAGAGAAGAAAGAGAAAAACAAAATATCGAATCGAAAGGGATAAAGTGTTGAAGACAATGGTACACTCAGAGCATAATATTTACATGTATCATCATACAAACCAGAGGTTTATGCATTCAAATAAGAGTTGATGACATTCAAGGCGTCAGTCTTGATTTTGTTGACCTCATCAAGGGCTCTTTTGTCTTCAGCTTCAGAGTTTTGGATCTGCTGCAGCCTGTTCTTGATTTGCTTGGTATCTCTGACAAGAGAGCTTATCTTGGTCTTGGCTGAGTCAAGAGGTGGCAGAGAAGCAAGCTTGGATTCATGAGATTGAATGTTGGCATCCAATTGAGCCAACTGGGCTGCCAATCTAATCCTCTCATTTCTCATGCTCTGCAATTCTGGCTCCAAGGTGTCTCAAGACTGTTTAGCTAACTTGAATTCAGAATAGAGCTCCTTGACCTGTTTTTCTCTTGTTGCCTTGTCAGTCTCCAATGTAGCCTTGTCAGACATGTTCTTATGTGCCCTCTTGACAATGGCAAAGTGATCATCAAGATGAGATAAAGCGTTTATAGCATCTTTGAGATCAGAAGGGAGTTCTTGGTCAACTGGCTCTGCCATTTCTCTTATTCTGTCAGATTCTCGAGTCAGGTCGACAATATTCCTCTCCAGGAATGAAATTATGGCCTTCAGTTTGACCTGACTCTCTGATGATAATTGCCGACTGGAAGAGACTTCATCATCATCAGCAAATTCATAAGAGAGAAGCTAGCCTGTTGAAGAGCAGTGCCCTAATGACAGAAGGAAAAGTTTTTTTTTTAGCCGAATGATTCAATTCAGATAAGAGATGACTGAGAAGGATTAAAGATAATACCTCTTCGGCAAAAGTCTGGTCAATAGCCTCCTGAGTAGCATCAAGGCTTTGAGTGACTGATACAGTTGCTGTTTCATGAACAGCAGTGTCATGGCTTGGTGATACATCTTGAATTGCCGAGGGAGTTAAATCTGATGTGTCTTGAAGAAGAGTATTTTCTGTTGCTTCTCTTGACTGATGAAGAGGGGTGCCTGTTGCCATGTCTGTTTGTTCATCAGCATGATGAGAAGGAATTTCTTCTGCTGCTTCTTCTTGTTTACCTGCTTGGTCATCTGATGCTTGACCAGCAGAGGCTCCAGGAGAGTTCTCCAAAATTACTACCCTGTCGGGACTTTGAGGATTGGCCTGTACCTGTTGAAAGGAAATGTTGAGTGCAAAAACATTTACAGATAGGAAATGAGGGGTCAAAAGCATTCATACCTGAGGGAGTGGCTTAGCTTTCTTTGATCTTGTTTTCTTGGGGACTGCAGTGTCCTTGATAGGGGAGGAAGGAGTTTTTCATTTAAGGTCCTTCAGGAGCACTGTGTCATCAGCAGGTATTTTGTTGAAAACTGTCAGGCTTGGAGCATCATGCCCCAAAGCAGCATTGGGACCGGGTCGCCAGTACTGAACTTCTGGAGGACTTGGAGGAGCATTGTCCTGTTCAAAAGAATGTTTTAGAAACAGAATAGAGACATAAAGTAAAAGGTGGCTGTAAGTGTGTACCTCATCATAAGAAGAAAATGAGGGCATTAAGACTTGGCATAAAGGGTGGACTTGTGCTCTAAAGATATGAGAATGCCATTCTTGCCACCAGAGGTTGAAGGAAGGATGAGTAGCTTCAATTATGACCAGAGAATTGGGCTCATATGTTGGAAGCTTGCATCCAAGATTGAAAACTTTATTAGCCTCGGTTATATTCAACAGTGTCTCCCTGGGTCTGATGATGCTTGAAAAATATAGCCTTGGGGGCAGCCGACCAAGTCCAAACCGTCAGCAACCATGTTTGGGTTGTAAAATTCATAAGTTGAATTTATCAACCGACCATGATGAAATTCTGCGGCAAGGCGCGGGGCTTGATGAAAGAATTGAAAATGTCCCTGGAGTCATCATCTATGCAGCCCAATTCATAGCTAAATCTGCAAGGGAGGGTTAAATTTTTATTCTCTTTGTAGGGGAACCAGATCACATGGTTAAATCCCTTGTAGAAGATCTTAAAAAGATGGCCCAGGTCCAAATCAATGATAATTGAGGATGCAGCCTCTCCATATGTCTAACAGGCCTTGTATCTGGGGTCTTCACCTTCAGCATAGTTGATTGAAGGAAAGTTCAGGTTGTGGAGATCAACAGAAACAATCTGATGCATATATAATTGCAACCACATCTGAAGAAGCCACCATGGTCCATTGACACAAGAGATTTCACCCTGATTCCTCATCTGGGCAGTGATCTGATGCATCATATGATAAAACGCTCCCAGCAAATATTTCCCCAAGGGAATCAGCTTGCCTGCAGCCAGTTCTTCAGCCATCACTATATGATTCAGAGTTGGCTCATTGGACTTGCCACAGAAGATGAATCTGCATAGCCACATGTTCATAAAGGCCCTATACTCTTTATCAGACATAGGGCCAGTTGAGGCATAAGTCTGAACATATTTGGCCCAACCTCCTCCTGATTTGACTGCCTTCTGTGAGCTAGTACTTTTGTATTTGGAAGGATAGGTTGGCTTGGTGATGTTTAAACCGGTCATCATGAAGATATCTGACAGAGTAATGGACATTGGGCCATGACCAAAAACAAATGCGTTGATAGCATCAGACCAGAAGTGAGAGGCGGCTATCAGAAGCGAGTCGTTTCTGGGCATTTCGGCTAGTGAAAGTTCCAGGCAATGTTGAATATCTTGGGATTCCCAGAAATCACTTGTTCTGGACCGCATCCTGCGGAACCAATGACGCCATCCTGTGATTGAAGGAAGGGGCCAAGTTTTGAAAGTGTTCGGCCATCTATTTGAGGGGGCAATCCTGGATTTGAATGGGATCCTCAAAGTTTCCTTTTCGATAAACTCCCTCAGATTAGGGTCTCCCATCGGACCGAGGAAAAATGACCCGGGATGAGCAAGATTGGAGATTAAAATCTCGTTCTTCATTTCCTTTATAGAAGTAAAGCGGATAAATCAAGAACACATCTGGGAACTGATTCAGGAAAATTGCCGAATAAGTAAGGGCAAGTAGGGTTACCTCTAGATGCTCCTCTTGAGTTCCTGTCACCATGATGGAGCTGATTGAAGATTCCGCTGCCATTGACAACAGCGCAGATCTCAGGTGGCGGCTGCGGGTGTTAGTGGTGCTGACCTAGATGAGAAGCGCTGACAGTCAATTTTGAAATAAAATCCTTTTATCTCGAAATTGAGGGGGCATGTGTTAACACCAGAATTTGGTCAGGAATATGACAGGTGGGCCCGTAAGGAGCAGAGAGAGCAGTTCGGCAAACACGTATGCGGTCGGCTAATTTCCATGCGTTCGGTAAATGATCAAGCGGTCGGTAAACGGCTTCGTTTGAAGGCAAAAGAAGAAAAGGTGAAGCTGGCCAGAAAGGGAAGGAGTCATGATGGTCAAGGACTCTGATTATGGATAGAGTTAGCGTATCTGGTTTTTCCAATTTTGTTTAAAATAGTTCGTAAGTGCTTAGGACTCATGTTTCGTCCAGGGTATAAATATAAGCCCTCGACCATTGTAATAAGGGTTCACAACCAAATTAATACAACCGGCTACGCGCCACCCCTTTGAGTCCTTTAGTCGTGTCGTCGAGTTCTTCGAGAGGGCCAATCGATCCGTCGACCTCCGTAAGTCCCGGCAACCTTGTTATCATGTCTAGTATCGTGCGGCAGATTTAGATGTGATGCAAGAAGTCTTGTTGCAATGCTTAGTATCATGCGGTGGATTTAAGCATTGAACCAAGAGGGTTCCGTGTTAGTCATGAGTCGTGCGGCAGGCTAAGATTAGCTAGGAGCTAGTTACCAAAGTTTCTCTGATTAGGTCATGAGTCGTGCGGCAGGCTAAGATCTAAGCTTAGAGGCTAGTTATCGGCTCTCTTAGATTTGGCAAGATCTAATAGATTCATTAAGTTACCACGTGTTGCATGTTTTATTTAATATTTAATTATTTGCAACACTCTTTTGCCCAATCTAGATTGATACTCTTTTGGCTTGTTGATCGTTCCTTTCATGCTTATTCAATATCGAGTAGATCAAGCTCATATAGCCGAATTAGATCGATCTAGATTGTCACGTGTTGCGGGTTTATTCACGTTACGTGTAGATAAGCCTTGACAGACCGGGTACCGTGCGGCGATGCAGTCTTTGGGTTACTCTAGAGCTAGTCATCCGGTGGACCAGAGATCGGTTTAATCTGATAGGCTCTTTTACACGTCACTTGTTTGTTCCTTCTTCATGGACCCCGATTCGGCAATCTTGCCGATACGGTTATGCTTAAACACATGTAGCGAGTATTTATAGATCTGTTAGATAGTTACGTGCTTTTAGCTCTTTATTGTTAGATTGTATCATGCGGTGGATTGATCTAGTAGTAAGGAGTGGTGTAAATTCATAGCGAGTGGTATCATGCGGTGGATTAGCTTGCTTGGGTTTATGCTCGACGGGTTTATGAAGGCTAGACGTGCGACTAGTTGGAGTAGCCTATGCATGTGTTGTTTAATAGATTTATATTTATAAGTTACTTATCCTTAGTTATTAGTGCTTGATGATGCTTTAAACCCGAGATGTAGTTTGATATGCTTTGATAATTTAATCTTGTTCAAACATGTCTTCGTTTATCGTATTCGCAAATTCGTTCGTTTACATCGCTTATGTTACTTTAGCCGAATGAACTGCAATCAAGCTGCGATAGCTTCTATAGCTATGTGTCGTCGTAAGTGGCTTCAGGGCCGTAAAGATGGAACTGTCTGGTCTCACCCAAGACGTTCCAGCTTATGATCTTACTTGTTTTATCCCTTGTCGACTTTCGTGTCAAATCGACTGGTACGCCACCGGATTCAGACACCCGGGCACCCGATTGAAGCTAGGCTTTCCGGCTTGCTGTGTGTGAGACGCAGGGTGGTCACATTTTGCGTCAACAGAGTCCGAGACGGCGGAGACGAACACCGGGAGCTCGTCCGCGTCGAGGTTCCGCGCGATCTCGTCCAGCTCGGCCGCCGCCATGGCCTCCGTGTCGCAGTCCCGAGCTCGCGCGCGGGCAGGCGCACTCGCCGGAGCCCAACGGAGCAGGGAGCTCGCCCGCGCTAGAGGAGAAGGGCCCTGCTGCCGGGCTCCTCGCGGCGGCGGCGGTCGCGGGTGCGTCGGCGGCCGCGAAGCTGCAGAGGAAGAGCGGCGACGGGCGCGCGCGCGGGGAGCGGCGGCGGAAGGCACGCAAAGGCTACGGCGGCGTCGAGCGCCGTCACGGCGCCCGGGGCCAGGCACTGCCGCGCGGCGGGCACCGGCGGTGGCGGCGCGGTGGCGTGCGTGCGGTGCCGGCGACTGGGAGGGGGAAAAAGTTCGTTGGTGGGACCCATGGCGTGGGTGGGAGAGAAAGTGGTGTCGGACCCACGGGATGGGGGGTTTCCAGATCTGAGGACTTGAGACTATAATTTGGAGGGGCATGAAAAATGGGAGCCCATCTTGGGGCTCCATTGGAGTTAATTTTTTGCGAAAACTCCTAAAATTTGGGGTAGGGGCTCAATTAGGGGCTTGGGTTGGAGTTGCTCTAACCGAGCAACTCACTACTCATGTGTCGCATCAAGGTTAAAACTAACGTAAGCAACTGCCATATCATTCCTTAATTTGTTACAAGTCGAAGTAAGCAATAATTAAGCAAAAGGAACCGTGGCTATCTTCAAAAAAAAAAAAAAAATTACATCATGATCAATTCATCGATGATACGGCAACGGTCCTTGATTTCCCATTGATGCACTCATGCTGCCTTCACTGAATTTTGTCACTATTTCTTTGCATCCTTTTTTTTTTTTTTTTGCAAAAAGTTTGATCAGACTTATACTTGATTACCCATTACTACGTCGTCGTTGTCGAAACTAGATCTTCAGCTCCCCATGTGTTTAACATAATAATACGATTTTTTATTTATCATTCATATACGTATATGGTGATACAATATTATCTGCCGCGATTGGCGGGAAAGCTGATTAAGCTATAACGGTCGGTCCGGTCGTTATTTCCAAAGTCACCGGTGACCTTTCCAGACCATGCATGTTGTGTGTTGTGCTGTAGCGTGGAAATTCTACGTGCAAGCATCCTATTTAATTTTGTTCGTACCAGACGTTTCAAACCTTCAACGCGACGTAGCAATTTGGACAAAAGTACGTATGTATGGTATGTATAATTGTTTTTATGTATATTTGTATCATATAAAAGTATATATACCCGTATATATGTAGTTTCCAAGGCCCGGCCTGGCCTCTTCGGCTAACATGGCCTGATGATTTGCTGAGGCCAGCAATAATAATATATATGAAGATGTTGCAGGTATTTATTTTTGGCTAAGTCTTCGTACCAGACATTTCAACCTTCAATACGCGCCGTAGAAGTTTGGACGAAGTACGTACGTATCTACGCGAAAAGTCCTATAATGATACAAACAATCTTCTTCTGGAACCCTATTAGCTAATATTGAAGAAACGGATTGGTCATGGCCGGCCAAGACCGATGAAGTAAACCTTCTCCAGAATGCATTGCCTGGCCATTATATTTTGTAACTGCTGCTCCCAAAGTGTACTTACTAATAAATTGAAAGTAAGGCAGCAAGTTTATGCCATGGAAATTCTCGCCCCTCTTGGAATTCTTTTATCTCTTATATAGGCGCCACCATTGACCGTGACCAGGCCAAGTACGTAGTGCAAAAATTAACAGTCAACATATTTGTTTTACCAGTTTGGCATGGCATCTTGCTTGGACAAGTCACCAAAACTCAGTATAAATACCTTGGCCAGTCGCCGCATCTCTCCATCGATCACAACAGCCATATGTCTGCTCATTCGATCATATAACTTCGTCACAAACAGCAATGGCGTTATCCTCACCGAAGCCGCTAGCATACCTCGTAGCAGCTCTGGCGCTGGCCATCGTTGTCACCACGCCGTGCGTGGCGCAGAACTCGCCGCAGGACTACGTGGACCCGCACAACGCGGCGCGCGCCAACGTGGGCGTCGGCCCGGTGTCCTGGGACGACACGGTGGCGGCGTATGCGCAGAGCTACGCGGCGCAGCGGCAGGGCGACTGCCAGCTGGTCCACTCCAGCGGGCCCTACGGCGAGAACATCTTCTGGGGCTCCGCCGGCGCCGACTGGTCGGCGTCCGACGCCGTCGGCTCCTGGGTCTCCGAGAAGCAGTACTACAACCACGACACCAACAGCTGCGCCGACGGGCAGGTGTGTGGCCACTACACGCAGGTGGTGTGGCGCGACTCCACGGCCATCGGCTGCGCCCGCGTCGGCTGCGACAACAACGCCGGCGTCTTCATCACCTGCAACTACAACCCGCCGGGCAACGTCGTCGGCGTGAGCCCATACTAGACGCCCAAGTGTGTGTCGCATTTTTTTAGATTTCTTGTGTCGCATATATATATATAAATAAATGAATATGTGATTTTTGGTGAGGCATATATTTTTGTCGTCGGAGAGGGAAAATAAATTGTTGTCAACTTTATACCGTAGTATGAATATGTGATTTTTGGTGAGGCATATATTTTTGTTGATATTTTGATCATTATACCCTGCATCCTCTTATTAAAAAATAGGGGTGCAATCTAGCTCCTTCCCGTCAAGGTTTTTTTACTCAAAAAATGAGTTTTAGGAACACAATCTTTTTTTTTTAAACGACACCCAAAAAATGATTGTGTTTTAGGAACACAATCATTTTTGGCATTGTACGACAACCAATTTGAAGCCCTCGACAGTAGATCATAGTGACGGATTGTGGGTTGATAAAAAGTTATAATAGGTCATTTTGGTCTATACATATATATTAGCGTCCAATCAACGATTAGCGTACATATTCTGTCGGTCGGTCGAATTTTGGAAGCATAAATAATTTAAGAAAAGGTTATCAACTATTCATACCTCATGGACTGAGGTAGTAGTCCATGTACGACATAAATTGTTATCAACTATTCATATATTATATATGAATGGATGAATATAAATTGTTGTCAACTTTATACCGTAGTATGAATGTTCTGATAAACCTAATAAGTCAATAAAGTCATATGTGATTTTTAGTGAAGCATATAATTTTGTTCTTATTTTGATCGATCCTCTTATTAGAAAGCGGGAGTGCAATCTAGCTCCTTCCCGTTGATTTTTTTTACTCAAAAAAATGATTTTTAGGAACCCGATCATTTTTGGCACTGTACCACAACAAATTTGAAGCGCTGGAAGTAGATCATAGTGTAATAACAAAGACATACTTCCATCATGATTATCAACAAACAAACGAACCCTTAACACGATGCAGCTAACACCTTGTCAACTTTATTTAGATATTAGAATTCTATATTTACAAAGAAAGTCGCTAAACCATAATAACGCATATATACTATATGACAAAAAAAGTATTTATGTGCTTCTCGACATGAGAAAAAACTATCAAGATAGTATTTTAAATATGATATATGTACTCAATATTAATTAATATTATGGAGGTATGCATTGGCCAGGGCGACCAACACGATGACGACCGCGTGGCTGATGCTGTGTGCGTTCGTGGATAAGTGTTAGAGCCTCTTCGACGCGTAGGAGATCGCGTTGCCGCTGGAGCAGGTGACCGGGACACGGAGGATAAGTCAAGCATTGGTGGAGGTGTTTTCTATAAATTGTATCCTAGTCAGCAGCCACATGAAGGGGTATCGACCTGCGGTGAACGACTCAAGTTCGGGGACCCAGATTTCGATTTTGAAAGTTCGTGGACCAAAGTGGCACAGAGCTACGTCGGCGTATTTTGAAATTTCGATTTCGATTTTGTATACAAGTTTAAGGGCCGCCGGCGTATTTTACTAAAAAAAAATCACCGAACCAGAACACAAATAGCCAAAAAAACAAAGAAAAAAAGCGAGATGGTGAAAGGAAACATATATAGACGTGAGAAACAATAGCGTGTTACCATAGAACACCGCCGTGAGTGGGATACGGAAACAACAGATACGTCGGACCCAAACAGGCCCTAAGTGGCCCGTTCAAACCTGTTAAGAAATTCCTCAATTATAGGATTGGTGGGCTCATACCATATGGGCCTTGAAGACTTACCCTATATGCCCTAAAGACTACATCTATATAAAGGGACTACATGTATATCTATAATGACTAATGAAGAGAGAACTCCCCCTCATATCTTATGTCTCCTGTGTCTTGTTCTTATGGATGGTTGAGGGAGACGGGATCTATCTACAACTTCTACGCATCTCTTTCTTGGATCGAAAATGGGAAAACGGATCTGACAATCCGTGAATAGGCCAATTCTTAACACGTTATCAGCAGCTCTTCTAATTGAGTTTGTCGTTCTTCGTTGTTCAATTTTTTTAGATCAATTGATTTTTGATGTCACTAATCCAAGATTGATCTCTTGATTTCGGCTCCGCCGATCTGCTTGGTCATTGACTCGCCGACTGTTTTGGATCTTTTCCGTGGAAGCACTATCCACCCCGTCCCAATGGACGCACGCGCAAGATGTGTTGCGCTTGGATCAGATCGATGTCATGAACACATGAGCGCATCATGTATTCACGTACGTATGCTCCCGGGTCTTAGCCTCGTCTTGTCAACGGGCCAGCTACGGCAAGTGGATGTGTTCCCTTATTTTATTTACATCAGATAAATTTGGATTTTTTTTTTTTGTGCTAATCGGAAATTGATTTTTTCGATCCCTATCTATCCGTGGTGCCGGCTCCATTGGAGCGCCATCCGCGTACCTCGAGCGAATCGAAAGATGGACCTGTTGTTGTGGACGGGCTAAGCGTCCACGATTGGCGGCGACGGTGAAGAGCGGCGCGTCAAGACGATGAACGCGCTCTCGGATCGGATTCAGCACTACGCCACCTGCTGTCCGTGGGCATGCACCATCGGCCACGGCTCTTATCCTGGAAGGATTGGACTCATTGATTTGATCGATCAAAGCTGCTACTGCATCCACAAGTACACGCGGACATGGATGCCATCTGCATCCAGTCCACGTTCGTCTGGTTCGAACAAAGGGCACAGTCGCAGCCATCCTCCTCCCCTTGCGTCAGCAAGCCACGAAGAAATTCATCTTATTTGCCTTTCAATAGAATCAAATCAATCTATATTTTGATTTTGCTAATCATGGATTGGTTTTTTCTCTTTCACGTCTCGGCAATATGCAATGCAATGATCGTTGTCAGCCATCCCCGCCGCCAGGTGCCTACGTCTGTGTGGATCTGAAGATTTGCTGGCACAATCCTCTACCTCGAGGAGGCGTACAAATGCTCGGCATGGCCACCCTACCCCTACCTGTTGTTGATCTATACTACGACATATATCGTCGTCATCAAGCGGGTTGATCTACGACAGTGTCAAGTGCCCTACGCAGTATGTATCTATTAACCACTGCCCTACGCGGCATGTGACGTAGATCAAATTGACATCCTCTACAAGGTATGAATAAATCACATCCCGAAGAATGCATTGGTTTTTCAATCAAAGTGGGGGCAATTATTAGTCCATCGTAGACTAATTTTTTCTTTGTCTATAATTGATGTTTTTATTTAGTAAGGTTGAGACATACATTTGCCGCCTGTTGTCGGCTTTGCCATGAGCATGTATTGCTTGATGACTATATACACATTAACTTTTTCGTTGAATGATGGCTACTAATGAGGTTGTCTGACTACATACTTGCAAGGTGTTTACACGTGTGTTGGCCCAATGCGGCTCCATCTGTATCACAAAGGCCTGAAGCTGCTATACTGGACACGCCCACCGAACATAGGCTGCTAGGATCCTTGCTGATGTTGTAGCCATCATCGTCGTATTCCAAGAGTTCGCCGTTGAACGGCAAATTGTGGACTCATGACGAATTTATACAGTTTTAATTAAATTTTGTCATATATAGTCTTTGCTCATAGATCCTGAAGATCTTGTAATATGTATGTCTCACTAGATGGTTTATATGGTTTGAATGTTGGCTTTAAAATGCATCATATAAATGCTTTATATTTTATGGGTTATATAATCCTGAAGTATTATCCTAACATTACCCTGGAGTAACACATATGCTTGAAAAATTCTGGGAAATAAATGAAACATGTACGACTACATATAAGATCATTTGCCTCTCTTTATAGCGTTCTCTTCAATGCTTTGGTTTATTTACCGAAGTAACCTGAAGAAAAACCATCGCATGATACTTGTTGGTTTATCATACACCTGAATTTGGGATTCATTTGTAACTTCCCTTGAGGGGAGATAATACCTTGCCTAGCTAGGTATATTTTAAAATATTATGATAAAGGCTTACAACACTACTCAGCTGAACACAAGATCAGAAGTCGATGTGTTTTGTTCCTATCTCTTTGCTGCAGAACAAGCATGATGTATCATTCGCGTCGAGGATTGTTTCCCCTTGGAACATGAAGTTGCTATACAAATATGAAAAAAAAATTAATATTCTGATACGTTTCCTGATTAGTGCGAAAGCACAATACTTCTTCACGATGAAGAAATTGCATGTCCTTTCTTGGACTATATAGTGAAGCCCCGTAGTGCATATCAGAACTCTGAATTCGAAGTATCCACAGTCGCTGAAATGACAGTGAACATCATTACAGGAAAACGTCGTATTATCCTTGAGTAAAGAAAGCCGAATAATAAGGGTGGAGTGACTACTTTGTGCAATCATATACTGGCCAGTAGCTATACACACCATTTCTTATCTATTTTTTTAAGTTCTACCTGCCAGCTGCCAGAAGATGGAAAGCGGGCAAGAAGTATGAATCCCACATTACAACATAGCTTGAAGCTAGTTTTGATATTAATCAATTATATGTTATAGTAGTTATCCTAGGCCCTGAAAGGCAACATGGATGTTGAAAACTACATATGTTCATTATACATGTAACTTTTACCTATGAATATTGCGCTATCAATTGAGAGTCTATCCTAGAAGGATATTGGTCATCGTTGCTCTTGCCAAGCAACCTTTTCTTTGCCTAAGTCAATGACTTTGCACCAAAATAATATTTTCCCAAATAAATGAAATTCTTGGTCTCATCTGTTCTATCAGAAAGCTTCTCTTCATGCTGAACAATGAATTGATTCAAGTCATGCTTTAATTAGAACATGCGGTATACATGTTACAATAAATAAAATGACTCAATTTTTTTCTCTACGTATGAGTAATTGGGTCAAATTTGGGCAATAAACAAAAGAGCTGGACTATGAATAACTCTGCATCCAATTTTTTTGCTTGGCAAACATGGCTAAATGTCATACTCTTGCTATTATATTTATGCACACCAAATCTTAACGCGCCTGAAAGCGCCATGCCACCATTAATTGTCTACAACAATTGGTGAGCAGTAGCCCCTGAAGGTTTGTTATGAACAAACTATAGGTCATGTTAGTAACCACAAGTGCTAAGTCTAGAAGGCTTCATGTGCATTTGGTAAAAGCAAGAATTTGCATAGCAGTAGTTTATAATTAACCAAAAGTTATGGACTCAACAAGAAGTTGAGGATATATACTCCTCCCGTAGAAGGAAACAGACGCAGTATTCATGCAACTGCATTAATAAAGTCCGAGCTCACCGCATATAAAAATAGTAATATACCCCTAAATAAAGTGCGTAATATTTCCGAAATAAATCACCACTCAAGCATACATATACACCGCTGGAATTTGGTGAACGGGGATCTTTAGTATGCTATTAAATATCTCGGCATTAGGGGGAGATGATGCCCATTTTGTGGAATGCCTTGGTATCTATGAATTAGAGTGCACAAATCTAAACTAAACTAGTTGTTTAGTAATACTCCTCTATTGTATAGTATGGAGTTATGCCAGATAACTATTTGTATTAATGAGGAACAACTAGATTGGTTAAAGTCCAAATAATGCTTCTACCTGAAGTAGATGTGGATATACCCGGGATTAATTTTGTATCCATAAGACTTTTGGCATTTGATCAAATCATGTGGGGACGCCTGCAAGTAAGATCTAGTGGCCTAAGTCAAAAGCATATGCTAAAGAAGCAAATTCACATTATGTGTGTGTGATAAAAACTCCTCTCATACTCCTGTTGAGAAATCACCCTGCTGGTGAGTTACCTCACGATGAGGTTCATCCTGGAGATGAAAATCCTAGCAATGCGCGCTTATATAAAGCTAGGAAAATGGAACAACAATAGATCTATCATTTTGGGAAATAATGAAGATCGTTATTGAGTCAGAAAAAAATGTGTCGACACTTGTTTACCTCTATAGTTGCTAAATGAGTCTCTTTTGTGAGAACCCGGATCCGGAACAAAGTCCATGGCAAGATTGCTTGAAGCTCTCATATCGGGTCAAATGAAATATGCAATTGAGGTTGAGCCAAAAATCGCTAAGTGAATGTCTTGAACCTGATGTTCAGATAATTATGGGTCATCATTGGAATAATGTGTGGTGAAAAGCGATGGTTCAAAAGGTCCGAATAGAGACCAGTTCTGACAAAAAGGTTTTAGATATAGTATGTTCCGCTATATAATGAATCTGGCTAATGGCATGAATTAAAATATGCAGTTATGGGATTCTGAAAATCCATGAAGAGCAACATCGAAAAACTCATACCAATATTGTCTTTTGGAGAATGATCTCCATAAAAAGATAATAACTCCCTGAAGGATTTTTCTTGAAGGAAGATATAGTTATATTTAAATGCACCAAAGTGACCCGAGAGATAAGAATGAAAAGAGGATATAAACTTAATAAAAGTATACCATCTAAGCACATGTGCAATCCATGAGCTTTTCCTATAAGTGCATACATACTTGTGAATTGTGGTAGAATGCACTCTCCACCCGAAGATTTGGAGTTGAAGTGTCCTCTCGAAAGTGATATGATAAATTTGGTGCTACTAGCAATACGCCCCATTATGCTAGTTTTGTAGACGTGTGATGTCTTACTATGTATTAAAAATTCTCGAAGAATCTATAGCCAATTCTAAAAAGAAGTCATGACTATTATGACTATTATGAATAGAGAAAATTATAATGACATAAAGAATGATCATTGGTTGCATTCCGAAGATGCGTGTCATTGCAACTTTCCATTGCACAAATATGCACCCTGATGTATGCATGGTGGAATGTAATAAATTCCTCTCAACATTATTCTCTACTCTCAATGTTCCTGAAGAATAGCGAAACAAATGTCATGAAGACTAAATATTGAGAAAATCTTATAATCTCACTTGCACTATGTGTGTGTAATAGTTAACACCATGAGAGTGAATGACTTTAACTGATGTTATCATCAGGGGGAGCATTTACAAGATATTGAATATCATTCACGAGGCTCTCAAGGTCTCAAATAATACCTAGAAGGTGTTATATTAAATTTTGTGAGATCATTGTTTATATAATATTTTACTTCACAAGTTCCAGAAGTAACATGAGGTCAAGATTACAAAACAATCCTTGTAATATATGTGATATATTTGCTAAGTCTCTATGTGCATACCTTCCTGTAGAAAGCGTTCTTGCCATAGCGGGATAATTTTGCAAGGTTCAGGAGGAGAATTTCCTATAGTACTAGCTCTTAACCAGAATTCTAGAGAATTCAAAAGGTATGATCCAGAAGGTCACAATTTGTCTTGAAGACATATGTTGTACTCTTTTTTCCTTGATGAGTTTTCCTGAAGTTTCTCATGTAAGGTTTTTAACGAGGCAACAATGTGCAAATACATCAAATGAAATAATGTAATCTTTCTCCATATTTTTCCCAATGGGTTTTTGGAGTTTTAACGAGGCATGTATTTGTCATGGTATTCGCCCAAGGGGGAGTGTTAAGAAATTCCTCAATTATAGGATTGGTGGGCTCATACCATATGGGCCTTGAAGGCTTACCCTATATGCCCTGAAGGCTACATCTATATAAAGGGACTACATGTATATCTATAATGACTAATGAAGAGAGAACTCCCCCTCATATCTTATGTCTCCTGTGTCTTGTTCTTATGGATGGTTGAGGGAGACGGGATCTATCTACAACTTCTACGCATCTCTTTCTTGGATCGGAAACGGGAAAACGGACCTGACAATCCGTGAATAGGCCAATTCTTAACAAAACCAAACTGATCGACGACGAATAGATGATGAGATCGCATCGCCTCGTAACGCCACGGCCACGGCGCGGCCGGCCGGCGCCGCCTGAGCTGATGGACGATGCAATTGCCGAGATCCTCCTCCGGCTACCACCCGACGAACCGGCATGCCTCGTACACGCTTCTCTGGTGTGCAAGCTCTGGCACAAGATCCTGTCCGAGCCCACGTTCCCGGACCGCTACCGCGAGTTCCATGGAACGCCTCCCCTCCTCGGCTTCCTACGTGGCTCGTACACCAGCGGATATGACAAATCGGCAGATCATTTCGTCCCCGTTGCAGCAACACGCATCCCATTATTCCGCCAGCCTGAGTTCGGATGCCGTGCTCTCGACTGCCGCCATGGCCGTGTCCTCTTCGACATGGTGGACGACACGGGCAGGATCAGGACAGGTCTCGCTGTGTGGGGCCTCGTCACCGGAGAACACATAGTACTCAGGGTTCCTGACCCGGCGCCAAACCGATTTGGCCACTCTAGCGCGGTTATTTGTGCGGCGGCCGGCTGCAACCACCAGGCTGGCTGTGCTGGCGGTAGCCCTTTCCAAGTGGTGCTTGTGAGCACCTCATACAATGATGGCACCAGTGCTGCTAGGGCATGGGTATACTCATCCGAGACTACTGCATGGAGCACGCCGACTTCTGTGCAGATACTATTTGGCGGTTGGAAACCTCTAGTCGAGATGAAACGTGCAGCCATTGTTGGAGACCAGATCTACTTCCTACTCACGCCAGGTGCTGGAATTCTCAAGTATGATCTAGGAAAAGGATGCTTGACTGTGATTGGCACACCATCTATGTACACGTACTACCAGCCGGGTATCCTCATGGCCACGGAGGACGGTTCCCTAGGGTTCAACAGTGTTAACGATGTTGATTCAACCCTCCACTTGTGGGCGACAAAGGTGAGTCCTATAGGATGGGTACGGGATAGAGTCATCTTGCTTAACAATCTGCCAATTCCTACTATTCAGACTATGGACACATACAACAAAGTGATAGAAGTTGTTGGATTCGCCGAGGTCGTGGATATTCTATTACTGGCCTTCGATGACGGTAGAGGGTTCATGTTAGAGCTAAAATCAAAGCGGTTCAGGAAAGTAAGCAAGCCTGAGTACAACTACTTTGATGACTTCTTCCCCTACTTGAGTTTTTACATTCCAGGTAAATAAACTACGACGGCCTTGCTATTTACTTATATGCTTTGACACGCACTTTACAATTTATGTATATAGACATTTTAAGTTCAATGGAAAACTGAACAATACAGCGCCACATCTTATTTTTGTCCATTGGGCTCCTGTTCGTAGTAGACATCATTCATGGGAGTCACATGTGCATTCGGGAAATATACTTGATTTTGTTTCTATCAATAACCCACAGGTTGTTGATTTAATATTCTATATGTCAACGCTGGCTAGCCTGATTCCGAAGCACGAAACCTTTTGGAACTTCAGTGACAAATCAATGGCTTATGGCCTTTTTGTTCACTCCTTGTTAAAAAAATAACATTAGGCATGCAATCTGTATTGTTGATCTTAGAAAGCTGAGTTATTTAACAATTCTAATATCTATATGTCTGCTACTTTTCAGATTTTGCTAGCCACAATAGGCGTGCACTGCTAGAGGAGACAAAATAACAATGAGTGAGGTGAAGAACTATAACACCTGGGCAATTTGCAATTCATTCAAGTAGTGTTTGCACACTGCCTGCCTATCTCGGGGCCTGTTGTGCTTGGAAATTTGCAGTATTGTGTTGGTGGTTCAATTTATGCAAGACACTGTGACCAATTATGCTTTCTTGTCCAGTTCCTTGCGGTTCTCCAGCAGACCATGTTTCAGATTTGCAAATAATCTTATCTCAATCTGTTTTTAGTGTTATATCAATGGACGATGGTATGGTTGACAAGTCCACTCAGGAACCAAGATAAATTACCATTGTTTTGGAAAACTAGTATTGATGAGCTTCTACACTTATGGGATTCTGCCTATTTGTAATCATGTTCATCCGTAGCCCTCATTTGTCTGTTTATGACATTCTTGGTGCTACGCTTAGGGATAATTATTTTATTGAGTTTGTGCAAGTGTTGCTATTAACTGATGTTTTTGACAATAATAATTTACTATTGTTTCGTTGGTGAGAAATAATTATTAACTGAGCAAAAAAATGATTACTCAACCAGTTGACGATATTCTCATCAAACCTTTTAATTGTTATGGCATTGGAGGCAGCCTGTTCAGGCGAGGAACCAAGTGCAAGTGGGTCAAGTGCATGATAAATACTAGTACGATATCTGTTGTAGGACATCACCTTTGCATCAAATGTTTGTATTTTAAGCAGAAGTTTGTCTTAAAACTTTTGAGCATCTTGTCTGTGTTCACATGCTTTCCTGAACGAGTGATTCATCAGCCAGCACCCAGCAATATGGTTCCAGGACTCCGCTGAATGGTAAGGGAGCTGATGACTTCTTCCCCTACTTGAGTTTTTACATTCCAGGTAAATAAACTACGATGGCCTTGCTATTTACTTATATGGTTCCTAGTCTTGCTCAACAGAACAGAATGCAGTAGGTAACACGGAAGCGTGAACAACATTTAGGCTTCAATTTGTTTTGCTGAAGCTATTGCTCTCTGTTTGCTGCTCCCATGATCTATACTCTTGGGAAACGAAGCTGTGATGCTGAAATCCCATCATGTAAAATGCCTCCACGGTTTGGTTTCAATAAAATAGCATCAGGGCCTGCCTTTGTTTCACTCAAGTTTCAGTGAATGAAGTGGCATCAGTGTGGTGTGACTGTACGTAAGCCTGTATGGTGAATAAATTAAATGAAGAATCAAAATGTCTCTTTGGCTCAGTTTCTGTGTGGCCTGAAGGAGACAAGGGCTGCCACAGGCCCACAGGTTCACGACTTGGAGAGAGCAACAATAAAAGATACTGTACAACACAGTGGACGAGTGAACTCTGAAACGTCAGCGAGCCCCACCATGGAGCCGCTGGAGAAAACCCAGCCAAACCACGACCGGCCACACCACCATGACATCGTCGATGAAGCCGCACCACCAACACCTCCGCACGCAATGTGCCTACGGCCAGGACCATGTCCCAGTGCTGTAGATCTGGACGGACGTAGAACACCACCAGCCCGATCGCCGCACCACACCATGCCTTCCCCAGCCACCTCTGACGCCCTGCTGAGCAAGGAAGGGGAACTGAGGTAAGCACAAAAGCAGCCCCGGCCCAACGACCACGCGACCACCACGTCCCAGCCGCCATAAGAGCTATGGCTCGGCGAGCTCGGCAGCCACTAGATCCAGCAACCTGTGACCAGATCTAGCCAACTAGCACGCACCCGACCCAAGAACAACAGCGGCGCCAATCACCGTCGGAGGGGGCCTCGATGTTCACAACACACCACTAGAGAGAGAAAAGAGCAAGGGAAAAATGGTGGAAGTGCAAAATGGCCCTGGCTCATCGCCTCTGGCCTTGCAGCCGCACGGACTCCCGGCGGCGTGCTCAAGCGGCGGCAAAGCTCACAGAGTGGCGAGGTATGGGCTATGGCAGGGGCAATGGGGTTCCGCCCGAGCCACCCCAGGGGGCTATGCGGGGAAGGGAGAAGGTCAGACGAGGCTGCAACTAGGCTATATGGAGCTTAATTGGTAGCGTCAACTCATGACATAAACACTGCCTCAAGTGAAGTCTTATGGTACCTTGGACTAAGACCAGCATCAGTAAGATAAAACTCTGATTTCCCAGTGGGGCTTGCCTTGCCTGCTTTGGAACATAAATATTTCCAACTTTTGTTTAAAAATGCACTACCAGAATCGCCTGATGTGCCAAGTGCCAGGGGGCAAAGCCCAATTTACACTCAGTAAAGGCTTTGCCAAGTACCACACTCGGCAAAATGCACTCGACAAAAAACATGTCGACAATGGGCATTTTGCCGAGTGTTGTTTGTTGGACACTCGACAAAGCCTTTACTGAGTGTCATACCGACCATCGGCATAAAATTTGTTGTGATGGCGCGTGCGACAATGACGGCGACTATGCGGAGTGCCAAAGTCAAGGCACTGGGCAAAGCCTCATCTTTTTTGAGTGTCGAAGTCACCAATAAACGGCAAAGACAATCACTTTGTCGAGTGTCTGGATGACGACACTCGGCAAAATACCTATCTTTGTCGAGTGTCGACAGTTTTTGCACTCGGCAAAGTCGTGAACTTTTCCGAGTGCCATGGGCATGATACTCGGCAAAGCATGTTCCCAGGTGCCTACTTTTGGTCACTTTGACAAGTGTCATGGCCATTGCACTCGGCAGAGACACCTTTTGCCGAGTGCCACACACGTCAAAGTGGCAAAACAACCTTTGTCTATTTCTTTTTTACAATCCATCCAAACATAATTCCATTATACTCTTACGAGTATGTACTCCTATCTCTAAAAAACCATACTAGGTATGTGTCAATACTTGTTTATCGGTCTGAGTATGTTTATATACTCATTTTAAGATACTCCATGTCTTTCTACGCTAAAAAATTTCAAAGGAACATATATTTTTTTTGATATATTACTAAAATACCACTACTGTACTATATAAAACATGTATGACCATATACCCAATGTATGCATGCATACTTGACATATATAACACTCTGGGTACTCTAGTATGACCATATACTTCATGTATATACACTTCGTTCGGTCATATACACCTCTAGAGATATAGAGATAGGAGTACATACTCTTAAGAGTACGTAAAACCTGTCCTATATATATATATATATATATATATATATATATATATATATATATATATATATATATATATATATATATATATATATATATATATATCACATATTTCATATTCACATATATATCACAAACACCACATATATCACATATCTCACAAACACAAATGGATCATAGTTGTCCATCACAGCTCCATCACAACCGCTACTCAATCACAAACACAAGTGCATCACATAATTGTCCAAAAGAAACCAACAAGTGCGTCACAACCAACTATAAGTAAATCACTGTGACTGCTGGGGGTGATGAGACTCTCCGAGGTGACGAGGCACATTCGATGTCACTGAGGGATTCAGCACAAAATAAAAGAGATTGCATATGTGAGACAAGATAAATATATATCATACATGACTAAAACATTCATACTCCACTAGGTTCAAAGTAGTGTTGTGGTTCGACCCTATCTACGCATCCGCGGGCTGTATAGAAAAGATGGACAATTCGAAATAAATATGGTTAGAGATACGCAAAGATCTGCATATTTCCAACCATGTCTCTTTTGAACGGGAGATGCCTAACTAGGTTACGTTGGCGGAGAATAATTGTTGTCTAGGACAAGTCTTATTTCCTAATAATCAGCTCATGTTATTTTTTATTGCTGCAGCATTGAAAGGCACTTGCAAAAGTAAGGGACCAAGTCTAGGTCACTCAAACGCATGATATACATGAGGTGCATCATTGAGATCTATGGTTGGGCAACACTTTGTGTATCACTGACATTGGTGTTAGCCCTAATTAATTCCTTTTCCATTAAGATTGTGGCTTTTAGCAGTTGTTTATTTTAAAACTTTTTAGTTTCAGAATTATTGGCTTCAAGTTCTATCAGACTTGTATGCAAGCTATGAACCTCTATATTGTCCTACTTGATGCTTAATTGGAGTTGCACATGTTGCCATCATTGAAAATTTGCTTTTACCATTATAGTTCAGTTCAGTTCAGTTTCAGCGTGACGGCATGCTGCATCTGTATGTTCAGGTTCAGTTTTCTTTGCGGCCCGAAACTGAAAGAGAACAGGCTGCCATTTATCCACGGGCAGCAATGTGTGTTATGTGAGTCTTGTCTGATGCGTTATTTTGCAGGCTTTAGTGGTTCAGTGAGATCTATTGTTTGGCAGCACTTTGTGTATCAATGAGATTGATGTTGGCCTTAATTCCTCACACCCTTCTAGATTGTGTTTGTAGCAGTTGTGTCTCTTAAGTATTTTAGTTAATTTCATCATTGTTTTCAATTTCTATGGGACTTGTATGCAAGCTGTGAACCTCTAGCTTGTTCCACTTGATCTGTGACTATATATGTGCTCCTCCAGTATTCCTGCTTGTGATAAAATTATATGCTGCATGCCAGCAAGTTTTTCCTACATAAATTCGTTATGGTTTGAGTTCATGAAAGAATAGCCTGTATGAGTGCACATAAGTTTTCATCCTGATTGTGGGAAAGAATCCGAGCTAACATTATAAATTGGCTGACATCATGAAAGCAGTGCACATCAATTTTCATCTTATTAGTTACTGGTACATCTGTAGTAGTTACTCAATTCTATTTGGCAGGTGCCATAGTGTGTTGTTGAAGCTATGCTTATCACAGAATCAGATACACGTTCATTGATGTTTGTTTGTTTCACTTTCCTAAAAGATTAACCAGTCGTTAATATGGTCCTGCACTTGAGTTACTGTCTGAAACTTTGAATGAAGCAAGGCTGCAACGGGAGCTGAACTGCTGATGGTGAATCATGGTTCCTCTTGCTTATGGAAAAATGCAGATTGTGAAGGATGAACAATATTCAGGCCACCATTCTGACTATCTGAAGCCATATTGGGCGCTTGCTTGTGAGGGGCACGGAAGTATGTTTTTTAGATGCTAAACTGGAGTTGCCCATGTTGCCATCATTGAAAATTGATTTTACTGTTATAGTTTGGGTTAGTTCAGTTTCAGCACGACGGAATGCTGCAACTGCATGTAAGCGTTGTCTTTGGTTCAGTTTCTGTACGGTCTGATGCATTTTTTGATGTGTAAGCGTTGTCTCACACATGGTTCAGTTCAATTCCAGCCTTTCCAGGGGCAGAAATTTGTGTTATGTAGTGTTGTCTTATGCATTTTTTTTTTTTTTTTGCAGGTTTCAGTCATCTAACATATCCTATAAAGAGCGTGCAAAATAACGGGTCCGCCACACTCACATGTTACTGTTCTAAGCCGCAACCAACAGTAACGGGTACGGGTTCTATGAACAGTAACAATCTGAATTCGCACAGCAAAACCGCAATCAACATTAACGGGTACGGGTTCGATAAACAGTACCGATCTGACAAGGAAACCCGTTAACAACAGTAATGGTAATGGGTACGGGTGTGATGAACAGTGTCAAACCGAAAAGAAACCCGTTGCCAACCGTAAGGGTGCCAGAAAAAAAAACCCAACCCACCCGTGCAAGCGCACGGGGTGCCTGCTAGTATCCCAAATAGTTCTGGTGTACATTTTTGCTTGGGCATCGGACATCCGACGGGAATGCACATCGGACGCCCGCGCCGCCCGTCTCGTTTCTACTCACATGTGCACCCTGCCTTCAACGTTGTGCCCACCGATCCTCGCATTCGAATATACGGCCACATAGCCGCCCCTAGCCGCCTCGCACGCGTAGCCAGGTACCCTGCGCCTCACCCCGATTGTGCCTTTCCCCATCCTGATGACCAAGTCCTGCCTCTGCGTGGGCGAGACTCGACAGCGGCCGTCCACCAGTCTTTGCCGCACCCCTGTCCTGGTGTCCCCCGACACCTGAGCCGTGTGCCCATCACTTCACCATGGTCTCGTGAAAATACTTGCAACATGAAACACTTGGATGCAACATGTGTGTGAAACATATAGAACATTCAGATAAAATACTTACAACATGTGCATCAAACATATGCAACATCCAGATAAAACACTTGCTACAACATTCGTCTAAAACAGATAAAATATTTTTTTCAAAAAATATACAACATGTGCAATGTTCTGATATACTTTTCCAATATTCATATGTCACAATTGCAACCTCTGAAACATACATTTACAACATAGGGGAGGGGAAGGCCGGTGCCGATCAATTTTGATCGTCGAGGTGGGATCTGGCGACGAGCGGCGACAAACGAGCACCAACAACACCACCAGCACCGGTCACCAACACTCTCTGGGGATCCTTATTTCCTAAGGCAACCATGGGTTGCATCCCCTACCGTGGGAGTATCACGTGTCACCCATTGATGTTGGGGCCGGATACCCGTTCACGGTGGCCAAAGCATTGGCGGGTAGAGATACGACCATCCAATGGCTTAGTAAGCAGGTTGCACACTAGTTGGGTGCGCAGCCGGCTAAGTCACCCCCGCCTTCGCCTAGGTCCCTGACGTCCAGCATTCGTCCCATCATGGCCCTAAATCATGACAAAATGAGTCTAGGCGCACAGCAGGGACACTGCTACTGGGTTTGCCAGGCGATGAACAATGCCTAGATAGGATATGAGGTGGTTGTTATCAGACTCCTCACTGTCATCGTCCGCCCACCGAAGGCTCTTCATGCGTCTCCCTGAGGAGCAACCTAGGTAGAACAGAATCACTGCTAGTGAGAGGGTGGAGGAGCTTTCGGTGCCGTCAATGCCACCGGGCGGCGTGGACAAGCAGATGCTTGGCTGCCGGTGGCAAAGGAGCTACCGCCGCCGTAGGGGGCTAGTGGTGGCATCACGGACTCGCCATCGCAATTCCCCTTGTGGCGGCAGCTGGTGGGCCGACCCGTGTTGACACTAGATACGCACACGAAAGAATCAAAGAGAAATAATCCGCAAGCGCACGGATATCGGTGAGCACTTCACCCGGGAGATAAGTCCCGAGTATCGTATTTGTTTTTATCCGCTAAGAGAAAACGTGCAATAGACTAACCCGATCTTTACTACTACCCCGGGCTGCTAGTCAAGTGAGAATTAAGCGATATAGAGAGAACTCCTTCGTCGCTTCTTCTAACCTATGGCAAGCTTTGAGACTACTTGTTCTAAGGGGGTACTGAGGAATAGACACCACGAGGATGCTAAACCGGGCACAAAGGACCTACCTTACCTACCAACGGGAAGTGGATTACAAAGGTAATAAAGGGATTGTCACTTCCCTCACTACTACCACGGTTCCGGCCGAATAGGGAGCATCTACAAGTGAACCTAGCCTAAGCACCACGCTTATGCTAAAGAACGATTACTCTATTCCCAACGCGAAGCGAATAAAGTAAACTTGTAAACCAAAGAACAATAATAACAACGAACTTACTAGTATTAGAAGTTGAATTGCCGAATGATTCTAAACCAAGCCTCGGGTTAGGAGACTTGATCCCGCAGATACACTCGGAGAGGAGACACCGACAGGCCGGGCTTCCTCCAAATCTACCTCCACTCTATACTCTCTCAATCTCTCTTGATACTAATACCCTATAGAGATAGATCCATTCGAGGACCCTTCTCTAGCTAATTCTCTCTAGAAAATATGCATTAGGGCTTCGAACTCGAGGTTCTCTCTCTTCGAATCGAGAATGAATTAGGGTTTCACCCGGGGCCGGGGCTCGCTTATATAGCCCCCTAGGATTAACCACAGCCCTCGGATCAAACCGACCTAAATGGATGATAATTATTGATCTTCAAAGTCGGTGGAGGCGGGATCCGCGAGACTCCACTCCGATTGGTGGAGATGGGGAGTCGGCCGACTCCCCTCCCCGGTCGGCCGACCGGCCACGGTGCGGGTGGGCCCCAGCTTCTAGGGTTTGCCTTAAGAGTCTTCTAGATTATACAATTTTACCCGTTCGGTCTTTATCTCTATGTAATCATGACATGTGGGCCATCTTGGTTGATTTTCAGCTTTGTCACCCCGTAAAATAGATATTCACCAAAACTCGTGGAATTACATCAGGTGGTAACCCTATATCTATCAAGTATTTATAAATAGGTCCATTTGCATGCTAAGTTGACGGTTAATTTTATGAGTTAACGACCGTCAACAAACTCCCCCACACTTGTCTTTTACTCGTCTCGAGGAAAAGGATGGATTACTTTAAGCATAGCCTCAAACTAAGACATCAACATTAGATTATCCCTGATCATACCTGCAGATGGGGATTCAAAGTGTCTACCATTGAACTTTGGGGAGTTGAAAGATGGAACAGCGCGAAGTAGAGATCCTTCTTCTATCAATCCTGTCACTTGGAGTTTTTATAATATTTTTGCACAAAAAACTTAGCTTACCCTTCTCCATCATGTAGTACACTCGAATCACTCTTTATATGTGGTATTTGTAGAACTCACCATTAAGTATAGAGCACTCAAATCTCTCAATGTATGTAGTATTTATGGAACTCACTTGAGGCATGTAAGAGTACGCCTCCTATTCTACTAAGGCTTATGTGGAGCTTTAAGGTATTTCAAGGAATAGCATTTTTACCTGTGCATATTGATTAGTCAAAAACGGGAACCAAGGAGAGGGGGACCTTACTCTAGATCAAGTGTGTGCAAGTGTGTGGAATATTTGGTGGCTAAATTGATGATAATGATGCTCCTTTCCTCTCTTGCACACTCTTCTCTTGAACATTGCTTTGCTTGATCTTTTCTTGAATAGCTCTTTGAGCTTCTTTGAACTTCCTTCTCTTGGGATCAGAATACTTTGGAGCTCATGGGCTATCTCTTTTCTTTTTCTTCTCTTTTCTTTTTTTTTAACATTATTTTTGCATAGCCCATGTCTCACTCTTGGACACAATAACTTTCTTGAATACGATGATGATGATGACAATAATAATCTTCTTTCAACAGCTGGATGATGATAACAATCCTTGGAGCATATAGAAATCCTAGAAAGTGTATGTATCCTTCTCCCAGTGTAGGAGATGGATGAATGGCGGGAAGCATATTTTTGCGTACTCCCAGTGTAGGAGCAGCAGATATATATGTGGGTGTAAGTGCACTTGATCATATGAGTAAGAGACCCTTCTCTACGGCTCTAATACCGCCAAGACTATTCTCAACACAAATAAAAGCTTATGTGCTTTGGTCTTTCGAGAATTTTGTCGACGAGGCTCTATAGGCATTTATAACTACGAGAGGAGAAGTATAGCTAACATTTTAAGATTTTTGAAAAGAAATTCTCCAAGCAACTAGACATCAAGAAATCAGGTTCTCATGGTCCATGCTATATCACTTGTCCTCAACAACTTAAGTAAAATGGGGTCCCTATAAATTAACGTTCCCAACAAAGAACAAACGATTCCCGGGAATTATCATGGTGTGAGTCTATCTTGGGGTCATGATTAAAATAATCTACCTTCTCAGTATATATAGCAAGTGATTTAATTCAAAGTGTTCCCCAAATGAATCGGAAAAACATGATCGGTATAAATTTTGGAACGTAGGGAAACAAACCTGACCGTGGACGAAAGCTGGAGCCAAATGGGCCCAGCCCATGGGCGGCCGACTCCATATATGGGTCGGCCGACTCTAGCAGGTGGCCCCTCGGGGTCCGCTTCGTCGTGCGTGATTTTTTCGTCGTATGTTCTCAAATATTTTTGCTGGTTCGCTGATATCCGTTAGTTTCGTCGTCGGTTGCCTCCCCCACACTAGATTCCTGTTATCTTCATTCACAACAAGGTGGAGACAAAAGAGGCAACAAATATGCAATAATAGATATAACTAAAAACTTTATTTCATCTTCATTAAGGCCTGGATTACAAGTATTGAAAGGAACTAAGATCGAAACTTTAACTAAGCACTCTTGCAAACTAAAACTTTTAATCAACACACATTAGGCCTTTCTGATGCTAAGATAAATCTCATCTAATCAATGCGCTTCTCTAGCGCATCTAACCTCTTTTCTAACTTATCCGTCCTCTTCTCTTGCGCACGAAGTCTATCTATGAGAGTGACAATGCTACTGCTCTGGATATGTTGGGCATTTCGTAGAGATGCAATAACGTCGCGCTGAGTTTCTAATTCCTTCTCTAAGTCTGCAACGGTCTTGCGACGCTTCCTTGGAGCTTCTGAGGCGGCGAGAGCTGCTTTCGGGGCTTCCTTCGGAGGGACGAACTTCACTTTGCTCGGGTGAGCACGGACTCCCTCGAAATACGAGCGCTCTCCAGTGCTATACTTAGCACAGACGATCTCCCCTTGCTTGTTGGTCTTCACTCCCATAAGCATCTCATTGTGCTTAGGAGGGAGGATCTTGGTGCCTTCTGGGAGCTTCACAATAGGACCCTTTGGTGGAGGTCCATCTAGGAGCAAAGGTTTGGGTGCAACGATGAATGGTTGAGCGAAGTAGCTTTGGTCGTAGGCTTGAGGCTTTGGAGGAATAGAGGCTAGGGGTTTGGGCTTAGCAAGGACGATGGCCTTGCTCTCGTGGCTCTTCTCTTGGGATGGTGTTGAGATCAATCCCGAAGCGGATCAATCTCCTATCTAAATTCTACGCTCGACTTCGCCATTCTTTGCGTAGCAAGCTTGATGCTAGGAGGAGGAGGCTTTAGAAGGAATGAGGTTGGCTTGAGGCTGGGCTTCTTTATATAGGGGGATGGAGAGGCATCTAAAGGGTATCTAAAGGGAATCTCCGAAGGAATAACGCGTCAACGTGATCTCAAAAACCCTAATCGGCAAATTCTGAAGGAAGAGTATAGGAGGATCACGAGTGCAAAAGGCGCGGTGAATGGGGGAGTCCATGGGTCGGCCGACTCCCCCTATGGGTCGGCCGACTTCGGCAGGTGGACCCCCTGCCCGGGGCTTTTCGCAACCTAATTAGCATATTTTTGTCGTTCGGAAAAATACCCCGGACCCCGAAAAACGAAAAGTAAAAAGGTCGGGCCCAACTACCTAATTGAGAAAGAAGTTTAATTCATCTATTTCACCTATTTCCTCAATGGGCTCTAAAAATATTTTAAGGCGTTGACCATTTACCTTGAATATCGTACCTTCGTTGTTGCGAAGCGTAACGGCTCCATGCGATGATGAGCTTACTACTTCGAACGGTCCTTCCCATTTGCTTCGAAGCTTTCCTTGCCCGAAGAGTTTGACCCTGGAATTAAAAAGTAATACCTTGTCTCCGGGTGTGAACTCCTTAATCTTGATTCTCTTGTCGTGCCATCTTTTCACTCTTTCTTTGTATATCTTGGCGTTGTGATAGGCTTTCTCTCTCCATTCTTCTAACTCAGAGATTTGCATCCTCCTCTTCTCTCCTGCTGCTTCTAGGTCCATATTCCATTTCTTGATGGCCCAGTGAGCTTTGAATTCCAGCTCTACTGGCAAGTGGCAGGTCTTTCCATAGACTAGTTGATATGGTGACATCCCAATAGGTGTCTTGTATGCTGTTCGATATGCCCATAGTGCATCGGGAAGCTTGTCCTTCCATGCAGTTCCCATTTCATTCACTGTCTTCTGAAGAATATTCTTGATTTGCTTATTTGATGTCTCTGCTTGGCCACTTGTCTGAGGATGATACGGAGTAGCAACATTATGGCGTACTCCATGCTTCAATAAGTATTGCTCAAAACGCTTGTCGATGAAATGTGATCCTCCGTCACTTATGACTATCCTTGGGACTCCAAATCTTGGGAATATTATTTCTTCGAACATCTTCTTGGAGCTTGAACTATCTGCCTTTTTACATGGCAGAGCTTCGACCCATTTGGACACATAGTCCACTGCTACAAGGATGTATTCACATTTCTTCGATGGTGGAAATGGTCCCATAAAGTCAACTCCCCAAACATCAAAGAGCTCGATCTGAAGGTTGTTGATAAGTGGCATGGCGTCTCTTGAGTTAATGTTGCCATGTCTTTGACAAGGACCGCATCTCCGAATGAAATCTTTTGTATCTTCATACATTGTTGGCCAGAAAAATCCGCATTGCCAAATCTTCGCATGTGTACGGAACACCCCATAATGGCCTCCATATGGTGATGAGTGGCATCTTTCAATGATTTTGATTCCTTCTTCGGTGGGCACACATCTTACGAGCGAGGCCATCGAGCACACTCGGAAGAGGTAGGGCTCATCCCATATGTGAGTACGACTCTCTGGATAAGTTTCCTTTTGTTGCCTCCGGTGGTACGTAACTTTGTAACCATAAAATTAACAATATCTGCATACCGGGGGTCGGATCTGTTGATTCCGTAGAGCATGTCATCCCGGAGTGCGTCGTCGATGGGTAGTTCTGTGGTTTCTCAAACGCATTCTAGACAAGTGATCGGCAACGAGTTTTCTACTCCTTTTTATCTTTTATTTCTAGATCAAATTCTTGGAGTAATAAAATCCATCTTATCAAACGAGGTTTAGCATCTTTCTTAGTGAGCAAATATTTCAAAGCGGCATGATCGGTGTAAACAATCACCTTGGCACCCACTAAGTAGGATCTAAACTTATCAATAGCAAAGACAACAGCTAGGAGCTCTTTTTCGGTGGTAGCATAATTAAGCGAGGTCCGAGTCAAAGTTTTGCTAGCGTAAGCTATTGCATGATGCTTCTTATCCTTAGTACGTCCTAACACTGCTCCTACGGCGTAGTCACTTGCATCACACATAATTTCAAAGGTAAAGTCCAATCGGGGGTTGAATGATTGGAGCGAGAGATGAGCGCTTTCTTAAGAATCTCAAATGATTGTAAGCGGGCATCATCAAAGTCAAAAGGAACATCCTTAGCCAATAAGCGGGTAAGAGGTCTAGCGATGAAAGAGAAATCTTTTATGAATCTACGATAAAAACCAGCATGACCAAGGAAACTTCTAATTCCTTTCACATTGATAGGAGGAGGCGCGTTGTTCAATAACTTCTATTTTGGCTCTATCCACCTCGATGCCTCTTTCGGACACTAAGTGTCCTAACACTATTCCTTCTCTAACCATGAAATGACACTTTTCCCAATTAAGGACTAAGTGTTTTTTCCTCACATCTTTGTAAAACTCGATCTATGTTTTCAAGGCACTCATCAAAAGTTTTTCCATAAACGAAAAATCATCCATGAAAACTTCCATAATCTTTTCAATCATATCGAAAAATATAGACATCATACATCTTTGAAAAGAAGGCTGGTGCATTACATAACCCAAAAGACATCCTACGATAAGCAAAGGTTCCATAAGGGCATGTAAAGGTCGTTTTGTTTTGATCATCGGGATGGATAGGGATTTGATGATATCCGAATATCCATCAAGGAAGCAAAAGTAAGAATGGTTGGCTAATCGCTCAAGCATCTCATCAATGAAAGGCAAGGGAAAGTGATCCTTTCTTGTTGCCTTATTAAGCTTTCTATAATCTATGCACATTCGCCATCCCGTGACGGTTCTTTGTGGGATTAACTCATTCTTCTCATTTTGGACAACAGTCATGCCTCCCTTTTTAGGCACAACTTGGACAGGGGCTGACCCACTCCTTTGTGCACGGGGTAAATAATCCCAGCGTGCAACAGTTTTAAAACTTCTTTCTTAACAACTTCCCTCATCGCATTATTGAGCCTACGTTGGGGTTCTCTAGGATGGTGGAATATCGGGATCTGTGGGAATGCGATGGGTACAAAGGGCAGGACTAATTCCTTTGAGGTCCTGGAGTGAGTAGCCAAAAGCTTTTTTATGTTTTTCTAGGACAGCCATTAAGCGAAAAGTCTGCTCCTGAGTGAGAGTATTACTTATGATGACAGGAGTGTCTGGATCATTTCCTAGAAAGGCATATCTAAGACCGGCTGGTAAAGGTTTGAACTCAATAGGAGGTAGGGTAAACTCATCTAATGGTTCATTCTCAGAAGGGTCAGCTTCTTCTTCTATGAAGAATCTAGCTTCGTCTTCTAATTCTGGTTTCACTAGGAATTCTAGAGAGGCTGCTCTAAATTCCTCCAATGGATCATAATGTGGATGGGGCTCGGTCATAGCATTTAAAGAGTGTGAAATGGACATTGGAAACTGGAGTTTCTTGCCTAAACAAATGTTAAGCTTCCCAGTTTGTCCTTCATAAAGAAGTCTTCTAAATGGTTGTCCTATTAACGGTGGAAATCCCCTATGTCAAAGACATAAAAGCTTAAGTGACGGGGTTCCTTCTACCCGGAGTGGTAGGACATGTAGGATTCCTAAACAAGGAAGAATTTGTTTTGAAAGATTTCTTATGAACTTCACTGTTGGGGTCAATGTCATGTTTCTTTGCAAATATTTTGCTAGTGTGGTAGACATAATATTTATACCCACAACTGGATTGTAGAGAGCGTCTATACAATCATTGTTAATCATGCAATGAATGGGAAGAGAAGATGAATCCAAACGAATTATTTCAGAGGAAAGCTCTGACTCTTCTAACCACTCATTGCTCATGACAGATACTAACTCTCCTGAGGTCTTTCCTGTTGGAATATCCTCATCAATATTGCATGGCTTTATTGGGTGATATTTGCCTTGTGGTTTCTTCACCTTGTGATAGTTGAAGATGTTTCCAAAATCGGAAAACGATCGGGTTCAATATCTAGCATAAAATCGGGAAGTGGAATGTCTTCCTTGTCTTGCTCAAGACATGGGTTAGGCGAGGTGGATGGTGTATCCGGCAAATGTTTGTCTTCAGCTACTTGAGGTTCTACTTCTAAGAGGTAGTCTAATTCACTTGGATAGGATTTGGTCTAGGATTGATCTTGCTTTCTCGGCGAGAGATATGCAAGAATGATCCTCCCGAAGTTGTGTCGAGCAATTTTCTACTATCTCTACTCGGACCTTTATAAAAGTGTTGTAAAAGAATGGGATCTCGGTAGACTAAGGTCCGGGCCGATGCTAAAAGTGTAGTAAAACGATTCCGGGATGAGGCCAAAGATTCTTCGGGTTCTTGCTTAATAGTCGAGAACCTTGACTCTAAGGTCGACGATTTGGAAGATGGGATAGAAATCTAGGCAAAAGTTGGAGCGTAAGGACCCCCAATCTCCTTGTTGCTTACCTACGGCTTTATCATACCATTGTCTAGCTTTTCCCTTTAACGAGAAAGGAAATAGCTTCCAACGGAGGGTTTTGTCGGACATGCCCTCTATGCGAAGACAGTCACATGTTTGCTCAAAGTCTCTAATGTGAAGGTAAGGGTTTTCGTCTCCTTCTCCTGAAAAGGATAGGCTTTGGACCAATGCAATCAACCGCGGACTCAGCCTATAGCTAGGTGTTTGGATAGGTTGTGATGACTCATGTGGCACTAGGCTGGTCTCCGTGGGTGCAGAAAATTGAAAGATAGGAATGGAATTTGAATTATCCATAAGGATAGAAAAAGATAAAATGTACGGAAAAGTAAAGTGCAAGAAAAAGATAAAAGTATAGGTACAAGGTAGAGCAAGATTTAGGTTATCTAAGCGGACCGTCTTTCTCCCCGACAACGGCGCCGAAATGCTTGTTGACACTAGATACGCACACGAAAGAATCAAAGAGAAATAATCCGCAAGCGCACGGATATCGGTGAGCACTTCACCCGGAGATAAGTCCCGAGTATCGTATTTGTTTTTATCCGCTAAGAGAAAACGTGCAATAGACTAACCCGATCTTTACTACTACCCCTGGGCTGCTAGTCAAGTGAGAATTAAGCGATATAGAGAGAACTCCTTCGTCAGTCTTCTTCTAACCTATGGCAAGCTTTGAGACTACTGTTCTAAGGGGGTACACGAGGAATAGACACCACGAGAGGATGCTAAACCGGGCACAAAGGACCTACCTTACCTACCAACGGGAAGTGGATTACAAAGGTAATAAAGGGATTGTCACTTCCCTCACTACTACCACGGTTCCGGCCGAATAGGGAGCATCTACAAGTGAACCTAGCCTAAGCACCACGCTTATGCTAAAGAACGATTACTCTATTCCCAACGCGAAGCGGAAATAAAGTAAACTTGTAAACCAAAGAACAATAATAACAACGAACTTACTAGTATTAGAAGTTGAATTGCCGAATGATTACGAAACCAAGCCTCGGGTTAGGAGACTTGATCCCGCAGATACACTTGGAGAGGAGACACCGATAGGCCGGGCTTCCTCCAAATCTACCTCCACTCTATACTCTCTCAATCTCTCTTGATACTAATACCCTATAGAGATAGATCCATTCGAGGGACCCTTCTCTAGCTAATTCTCTCTAGAAAATATGCATTAGGGCTTCGAACTCGAGGTTCTCTCTCTTCGAATCGAATGAATGAATTAGGGTTTCACCCGGGGGCCGGGGCTCGCTTATATAGCCCCCTAGGATTAACCACAGCCCTCGGATCAAACCGACCTAAATGGACGATAATTATTGATCTTCAAAGTCGGTGGAGGCAGGATCCGCGAGACTCCACCTGATTGGTGGAGATGGGGAGTCGGCCGACTCCCCTTCCTGGTCGGCCGACCCACCACAGTGCCAGGTGGGCCCCAGCTTCTAGGGTTTGCCTTCTGGAGTCTTCTAGATTATACAATTTTACCCGTTCGGTCTTTATCTCTATGTAATCATGACATGTGGGCCATCTTGGTTGATTTTCAGCTGTCACCCTGCAGAAATAGATATTCACCAAAACTCGTGGAATTCTGTCAGTGGTAACCCTATATCTATCAAGTATTTATAAATAGGTCCATTTGCATGCTAAGTTGACGGTTAATTTTATGAGTTAACGACCGTCAACAACCCGTAAACGCCACAGGCGTGTATGGGCTACACTAAGGGTCTATCAGTGCCATCACATCGAAGATAGAGGCCTTTGACAAGATCTTTGACAGCAAGCTAACTATGTCGAGCATATATTGAAGCGTTGGACGGTGCTCCTAGATTGGTGGAAATGGCTCGCCTAGGCAGCCGCGAAGACGCAAAGCCACCTAGGTCCACCGCTGCATCGGTATTAGTAGTTTTTAATGTAATAAATAGATATCTTTCACTAGGACGGTCCAACTACGTTTGTTTTAGGTTAACCTCTTTCGGCGCTCGGTACAGAGATTGCATTGTCGCTCACGGTCTGTCAGATGTCCGCAGGTGACCACCTAGGTATCCCTGCTCAGACGACAATGTACTTCACTCATTGGCCACATGAACATAGTTAGGCTCAGGTCACGCCTCCTTGGGTGGAGGACCACCGCCTCATGAGTTTCTGCGCCCCTACGAAGGACTAGGAGGGCTTCACCAGGAATGTACTGAAGAACGTCAACTCTCTGCTTATTCATGAGCCTGCCAAGCAGCCTCTCGCTAAGGAGTTGTTGGCAATACAGAGCCAATATTGGCGACTCAGAACCTCTCTTTTGTACCTACTTCCAAGCGAGGTGAGGTGTTGATCATGCAGTGTATGGGCTACACTAAGTGTCTATTAGTGCCATCACATCGAAGATAGAAGCCTTTGACAAGACCTTCGACAGCAAGCTAACTACGTCGAGCATATATTGAAGCGTTGGACTGCTCCCAGATGGTGGAAATGGCTCGCCTAGGCAGCCGCGAAGACGCAAAGCCACCTAGGTCCACCGCTGCATCAGTATTAGTTGTTTTTTAATGTAATAAATAGATATCTTTCACTAGAACGGTCCAACTACGGTTGTTTTAGGTTAACTTCTTTCGGCGCTCGGTACAGATGCGTATTCGAAATATCAAAATTTCTGCACTATGTCCCGATTGGCATATGCTCGACAATCTGGCTCATAAGCCTGCCGCACACTTAGTTTGGAGAGCGGTGCAGAGGTGGCCTCTTTGACCAAAGAAGACATACATCACAGGCGTTGGACGATGTACTTTTTCTTTAAAAGAACTTATTTACTTTTGAGGAATTTATTTATATGACAACATAATACTCCTTTTGAAAGAAAAATAAATAAAAAGATCATGAAACAGAAACATCGGAGGTGAGCCTACATATATATATAGAAAAGAAACAAAACTAAGGAAAACCTAAGGTACTTCAAAAACGAGAAGGAAAACAAGTGACGGAACGAGAACACAACAAGAGGCCTTCCGAGATGGCGGCGGACACGGAAAAAAGAGAGATGCAACAAAAAAAAAAAAAAAACATGATTGGGATACGGAAACGTAGGCAACGTCGGACCCGGCCATATATATTGCTGCAAATAAAAGTGGCCGCCCGTTCAGACCAAACTGATCGGAACAGATGATGAGATCGCATCGCCACCCGCAACGGCGCCGGCGGGGATCGCATCGCCTCCCGCAACGGAGCCGGACGCCGCCAGGGCTGATGGACGACGCCATCGCCGAGATCCTCCTCCGCCTCTCGTCGGACTAGCCGGCGTGCCTCGTACGCCCCTCCCTGGTCTCCAAGCTCTGGCATCGTATCCTGTCCGAGCCCACGTTCCCCGACCGCTACCGCGAGTTCCATCAGACGCCTCCCCTCCTCGGCTTCCTAGCTTGCTACTACAGCAACGAAGTCGACGAATCAGCAGAGCGCTTCGTCCCCACCACACCAACGCACATCCCCTTCCAGCAGCCTGTATTCGGATGCCAGCCTCTCGACTGTCGCCATGGACGTGTCCTCCTCGACATGGTGGATGGCCCGGGCATGATCAGGGAAAACCTCGCTGTGTGGGACCCCATCACCGGTGACCACAAGCTGCTCAGCAATCCTAACCAGGCGCCAGTCCCATTTGGCCAGTCTGGAGCAGTTCTTTGTGCGGCGGCCGGCTGCAACCACCGTGGCTGCCACAGCGGCCCTTTCCAAGTGGTGCTTGTTAGCATCACATCCTCATACAGTTACATTCATGGCACCAATAATGCTGCTAGGGCTTGGGTATACTCGTCCGAGACTCTTGCATGGAGCACGCCAGTTTCTGTACAGATACAGTATGACGGTCTTGCCTCCATCAACAGGAAACACGCAGCCATTGTTGGAGAGCAGATCTACTTCTTGCTCGACCCAGGTGCCGGAATTCTCAAGTATGATCATGGAAAAGGATGCTTGACCATGATTGGCGCGCCATGCAAATACACGTACAGGCTGCCAGGTATGCTAATGGCTATGGAGGACGGTTCGCTGGGGTTTGCTGGCATTATGGATGATCTTACAGCCCTGCACTTGTGGGCAAGAAAGGTGAATGCAAATGAATCTATGGGATGGGTACAGGATAGAGTCATCCTACTTAACAATCTGTCGACTGTGGACACATACAATAAAGTGATCGATGTTGCTGGATTCGCCGAGGGTGTAGATATTCTATTACTGTCTCTCCAAGATGGTAGAGGGATCATGTTTGAGCTAAAATCAGGGCGGTTCAGTATACTAGGCAAGCCTGACGATGAGTACATCTACTGTGATGAATTTGTTCCCTACTTGAGTTTTTACATTCCAGGTAAATAAACTACGGCCTTGCTATTTATCTATATGATTGGGCACACACTTCACACACTATACATTTAAGTTCAGTGGAAAACTGAATATATTATAAATTTATAATATAACAATACAGCCTCACGTCTGATATTTGTCCATTAGGCTCCGGTTCGTAGTAGGCAGCATTCATGGGAGTCAAATGTGCATTGTGGAAATATATACTTGATTTTGTTTCTATCAATAAGCCACAGGTTGTTGATCTAAAATTTTATATATCAACACTACACTACTAGAAACTCGAATTGTTTCGTGGATGTAAAGATTGGAATTTCCACAGAAAAATTGGATTTTTCCTGTGCGTATCGAGAAAAACCAACAGAAAAATTCATCACCCACTGAACAATTCGAGTTTTCAGTAGTGCTAGCTAGCAGAACTTTGGAACTTCAGTAGTGGCCATTATTTTGTTTGCACTCCTTGCAAAAGTTTATATTAGGCATGCATGCTCTATTGTTCATCTTATAAAGCTAAATGGGCATTAGTTATTTAATAACAATATTTTCTAATATAATATCTCTCCTTGCTACTTTTCAGATTTTGGCCACAAATAGCCACTGCCTGCGGAGTTTGCTATACACTGACTGCTTATTTCGTGGCCTGTCGTTGTGCTTTGAAAATATAATTATTTTGTTGGTTCAATTTACGCAAGACACTGTGAGCTAAGAAGTAGGACTAGTGGTGTGTTGCCTGTATGCCTGATTTGTGGGATGGCATAACCAAGTAGTGGGTATCATGCATGACCACATAATTTACATCTTGTAATATGTTATATAGTTATATGCAACTCAACAAAAAACTCTGCCCATGTTTCTCAGCACCAAAATACTTGTGTTCTCTTTGAAATCGAGTTGTTCTTTAGTGCATAAGCCTGCCGACGATCAGAGGTTGCTGGTCACTTTCGACATTTGCCATCATCCTGTAACCATTCCTGGATGCCATCTTCGACATTTGCCATCTGTTGAATCTAATCTTAGCACATAAATAAATGAATCTGAATCTTAACTAAAACATGTAGCACATTTATACAGGATCATAATGTTAGTCTAACACATGACCATAATTTGTCTAATGCGGAAATGCTGAGTAGATTGGAGCTAGACCAGGTGGTGATGCAGTCGTCGGTGGTGGTGTTGGTGAAGAGGGATCATCGGCTGAGGGTTGGGGAATGCTCTGCTGGTGATGAACTTGACGTCATGGGTAGCGGTAGCCCTCCGGACGCCACCGGCACTGGCCAAGAACAGGGTCGAACCTTCCTAAGCCCACCAGCGCCTAATCGATCAGTTTGGGAATGATTAGGGTTGGAGGAGCCGCAAGGGGCGCATCCTATTTATATAGATGCGCTGTAGGTCAGGGTGCCGAAAACCCTAGCAGATCTTAGGGTTGCCGCTGATCGCGGCAAACTAATCTGTTGGATATTCCTGATAGGGTGGAGATCTTATTTAACCCTTAATTAAGACATGACTAATTAATCTCATCATTAATCACGGCATTTGCCGAGATCACATCCAACACCATCAACCTGTAATCATTCCTGGAGGGTTGTAAAATCATCCTTAATGCCAGCAAACCCCAACGAACCGTCCTCCAAAGCCATTAGCACGCCAGGCAGGCTAGCAGGGTGTACGTGCATGGTGAGCCAGTCATAATCAAGCATCCTTTTCCTAGCATCATGCTTGAGAATTCCAGCACCTGGGCTGAGCGACAAGTAGATTAGGGCTCCAACAATGGCCCCATGTTTCCTCTCGACAGAGGCATCACCGTCATATTGTATCTAGCTCACCATGCACGTACACCCTGCCCCTCCTTAGGCTGCGAGCCTCTCCCCGGGCCATGGCATCCCCTCCCCCAACCATTGCAAGCCCTCTCCAGGCGATGTCGAGCACCTACACCAATAGCGAGAGCCCCTCCTCGGCTACAACAAACCAAGGCCACAACAAATGTTCCTTGGCCATTGTAGCCCCTCCCCTAGCCACATCGATTTCCTCCGCTAGCCGCGTCAAGCACGCACATGGCCACACATGGGAGGAAGAAAGATGTGATTTTTTTGTTTTAGACCCTATTTATGTTTGAAAAAGTTGGAGCTCCACAAAATGGTTTGGTGGGAGCTCAACTCCATCGTAGAGTTGCTTTATGGTGAAGCACCTGCTCTAGAGTTGTGTTTTCATAGTTAGAGGCTTGGAGCCCTACCAAACAGGCCCTAAGGAAAAAGGGAGATACTTGAAAAAGAGAACAAATTAAAAAAAAAGTTACGCAATGGAAACGTAGATTATGAAAAAGTCACAGAATGAGAACACAAATGGATATGGCTAACCCATGGCCATCTTCTACCTCGAGTGCGCCCCTCTCCCTTCTTCCTACTCGCAGGCGATCGTGGTCTGCTTCACATCCTCGAACCAAACAATGCCCCTCACAGGGGAGCATGCGGGGGCTTGGCCCCTAGCATGACTGTGGCGGCCTCCTCAAACCACTAGCACTGTCATCGCCTCCTTCTCCCCTAGCTCCACCATTGCGACACCCCTGCCCTTGCCCTTACTCGGCCCGACTGCCTCCACCGCTATCAAGGCCCCCAAATTGCCTTCCATCCATCCCCAATGCCCCCCCAAAAAAAAAACTTCCTTTGTTCGCCGGACCTGGGCAAGATGCGAGGGAGAGCTAGCGGGAACCATCGCTCACAGAGCATGCACGAGGAGGAGCAACCTGCCTACCTCGCCGGTGCCGGCACTAGCAGATTACTAGATTGGAGAGAGGGAGGAGCCACGTGGAGAGGATGTCGGGAAGGAGATCGAGCTACGCGTCCCGCACGTGAATAAGTCTGCCAACACAGATAATAATTGGAAAAATGGAGATGGCAGACATTGAAGAAAACAAAGATGCCGAAACCATACTCCATCTTCCTAGACAAAGACGTTTTGAAGTTGACATAAGTCAAACTTAAACTTCAACAACGAATATTTTTTTGAATTGATTTTGAAAATATGAATTCAACTATATTTTATAAATATTTTATAACACAACATAGTGACTAAATTTTGTTGTAGACCATGTCGATGTCCAAAATAACTTACTTTAGGGCATGGAGGGAGAAGTGGCCTTTTTAATTAGCAGAGAACACTGTGAGTGGGTGGGATACGGGAACAATTATTATTAGGTAAGTAAAAAAGGTCGAAGCATCAAAGTTTTTTTTTTTCCGAGACATCAAGCCTCGAAGGTATGTCCAAGTAAAGAACGAAATCAGGCACCCGAGACCGAGGGACAGACGAATAGATCAGCAGATCGCATCGCCTCGCGCCGCAACAGCCATGGCGCCGCCGCCCGAGCTGATGGTTGACGCCATCGGCGAGATCCTCCTGCGCCTCCCGCCTGATGACCCGGCGTGCCTCGTACGCGCCTCCCTAGTCTGCAAGCTCTGGCACCGTCTCTTGTCCGAGCCCACGTTCCCCGACCGCTACTGCGAGTTCCATCAAACGCCTCCACTCCTCGGCTTCCTACGTGGCAAGTATACCTACCGAGACGACAAATCCGCAGCAGGCCGCTTCGTCCCCGTTGCCGCAACGCACATCCCCTTCCGACTGCCAGTGTTCGGATGCCGGGCTCTCGACTGCCGCCATGGCCGTGTCCTACTCGACATGGTGGATGGCATGGGTACGATCATGGAAGGTCTCGCTGTGTGGGACCCTGTCACCGGCGACCACAAGGTGCTCAACAATCCTGACCCAGAGTCCCGCCCATTTCGCCACTATGGCGCGGTTCTTTGTTCGGAGGCCGGCTGCAACCACCATGGCTGCCATGGTGGCCCTTTCCAAGTGGTGTTTGTGAGCACCTCATACGATTACAACCAAGGCACCAATAATGCTGCTAGGGCATGGATATACTCGTCAGAGACTGCTGCATGGAGCACGCCGGTTTCTGTACAGATACAATTTGGCGATCATGCCTTCGTCGAGAAGAAACGTGCGGCAATTGTTGAAAACCAAATCTACTTCTTGCTCAGCACAGGTGCCGGAATTCTCAAGTATGATCTGGGAAAAGGATGCTTGACTGTGATTGCCTCACCATGCAGGTACACCCAGCCTGGTATGCTAATGGCTATGGAAGACGGTTCGTTGGGGTTCGCTGGCATTAAGGATGATTTTGCAACCCTCCACTTGTGGGTGACAAAGTTGAATCCAAATGGTGCTATGGGATGGGTACAGGATAGAGTCATCTCGCTTAACAATCTGCCAGCTCTTATTATTGGGACTGTGGACACATGCGACAAATGGATCGAAGTTGTTGGATTTGCTGAGGGCGTGGGTATTCTATTATTGAGCATCGAAGATGGTAGAGGGTTCACTTTTGAGCTAAAATCAGAGCGGTTCAGGAAACTAAGGAAGCCTGCTGAGCACTACTACTATGACTTCTTCCCCTACTTGAGTTTTTACATTCCAGGTAAATAAACTACGTCCTGCTATTTACTTATATGATTCGGTGCACACTTTACAAATTCTATTCTATATGTAGACATTTTAGTTCAATGGAATGCTGAATGTCTTCTAACAATACATCGTCACTTGTGACCTTTTTTTCCATTGGTCTCCAGTTCATAGTAGGGACCATTCATGGGAGTCACATTTGTGCATCCTGGAAATATACTTGATTTTGTTTCTATCAATAAGCCACAAGTTGTTGATATAATATTTTATATATCAACGCTGGCTTATGGCCATAATAGTTTTGTTTGCACTCTGCTTGTAAATGTTTTACATCAGGCATGCATGCTCTATTATATTGTTCATCCTATAAAGCTAAACGAGGGTTAGTTATTATTTAATAACAATTGTAATCTAATATCTCTGCCTACTACTTTTCAGATTTCGGCCACAAATAGCTACTGCCACACCGGAGATATTTGCTGTACACTGCCTGCTTATTTGGTTGTGCTTTGAAAAGTGAAGTATTGTGTCGGTAGTTCAATTTACACAAGACACTGTGAGCTAAGAAGTAGTAGTGGTGTGTGTGGCCTGCATGCCTGATTTGTGGGATGGCGCAAGGAAGTAGTAGGGATCATGCCCACATGTTTTACATCTTATAATATGTTATATTGTTATGCAGCTTCACAAAAAAAAAAAAAAGCTCCCATGTTTGTCAGCACTAAAATACTTGTGTTCTCTGTGGAATCGAGTTGTTCTTGAGTGCATCTTGAGCTTGCCGACGATCAGAGGTTGCTGGTCATCTTTGACATTTGGCATCGAAGCTGTAACCATTCTTGGACGCCATGTTGTTCACTCGGTGCCCTCCGTGCTGGTCCCTGGTGATGGCACTTGCCATCGCTACCCCTTTGTTTTCGGTTGTCAGCATCACCCACTTCTAGTTCCGGACGTTGGGACAATGTGGTAATCAAGCGCCTCGCCAAGGAAGAGAGCGGCTCTGTCCAGTACCCAATGCTCACATGAACAAACTATTTGGAATGTGTTTTACTGATGAAGAGGTCAACCATAAGGTGGCTGGACATTAGGACTCTAATGAGACGGAGGTGGGCTTGCAATGGAAGTGATTCTGCACTCTGTCAATGAGGCCCGCATTAGGTAGGCAGGAACGAGGCAGACAACCTCGCCACCGACGCCTACCACCCCACACCTACCTCCGTCCTTGTGGGAGCCGGCGACAGAGCCTCTTCCGCCACCTCCCCGCTGACGCCACCACCGCCAGGTCCTTGTGGGAGCCGGCGACAGAGCCTCTTCCGCCACCTCCCCGCTGACGCCACCACCGCCAGTCAGCGTCCAAGCACAGGAGCCTGGAGGCATTGTCCACCGCGGTCGACCAGCCGAGTGCAGGCAGAAACCGATGCTGCAGCTGCTCGCAGTCAGGCCACACTTCGGCCATGCTCGGGGCCCATGCCTGTACAGCTACCGCTGCAGCCACTAGTGTCCCCACAACACGCATTGAAAGCCGCCTTCCCTGCCGGCACAAACCGGACCCTTACACGGTTGGGGCGGACGATGCTACCATGACCAAGCCACCAACGCACGGGAGCTAGAGGTAGGGCGAGCGTTGCCCCCACTGTCCCCCTTCCACCCTGGGGCTCAACACGGCGCTCCATGCCCCATCGGTGGGCGTAAGATGACCTTCACAACGACTCCGATGCAGAAACAACACCAAACCGTCCATGATCCCCTCCTACCTAGACACGGTTCGTTCGGAGCCGCATCCACAAGGACGTCAATGTTTCCTAAGAGAGCATTGGCCACACTCAATCGTCATTTATAGAGCAAATCCCTTCGCCCCCGCGTCGCCCTCCCGCTTAGGGCGACTCGGGCGGCTCCATCCGCCGCCGCCGGTCGCTCCCCCACCCCCGCTCTCCTCTCGCCGTCGCCGGAGGGGGCCGCCGGGAAGCTGCGCAGCTCCCGGGGAAGGCGGCGGCGGGGCCTTCTTCTCCGGGATGGGGCGGGCTGCGGGGTTGTGGGGGTGGTGGGGCACCTTGCTCCGGCGGCCGCGTCGGCGGCTCTCGGCGGCGCCTGCACCTGGATCCGAGGGCCCCCTGGCTGGATCCGGTGCCCCATGGCCGGCTGCTGCTGTTGGAGGACGGGGGGCATGTGGGTGGCGGGTCAATGGCAGCAGAGGTGCTCCTTCCGGGCACCGGAGGCCCGATCCGCGCGGTTCTGGCTTGGGGTTGGCCGGATCGGGCGTCCCAGTGGTGCTCCTGGTGGTGGGGATGGTCTGCTCTTGAGGGCCTGTGGTCCATGGCCATCGGTCTTCGGCAGCGTTCCCCCCACCCCTCCTCCTTGGTGCTATCGCTGGCTGGCCTTGGCCGGTCAGTGGCTGCCGGCTTCGGTTTGGAGGGGTGCTCGTGGTGGCGGAGAGCGGCACCGTGGTGGTGTGGCTGGCCAGGGTTCTGGCGAGTCTGTGGCGTCTTGGTGGTACTGCTGACGGTGCCGGCCGCGGTGGTGGCTGCTCCCCTCCTGCGGGGAGCGGTGGCTGGGCGTCGTAGGTCTGCTGCCCTTTCGGGTGTGGGGGCGGATGAGGGGCTCCCTCTCCCTCTCCTCGTCCCCCGCCTCCTCTCCTCGGTGGCTGTTTCGTGGAGGTGGCTGGGGTTGTGTCGGCGTTGGGGGCGGCCTTCGTCTATGCCGTCCCTACCCCATGCCTCCAACTGCCGTCGTGGGGCGGTCGTTTTGGTGACGGAGGCCACGGCGTCCGCGGGGGTGCTGGGCCGGGGCTTTGCTCCAGTTCCGACAGCTTCGAGGGGAGGGGGTGCCTGCGACGGGTGCTCGGCCGGTTGCGGTGGTCGACGGTGGCTACGATTTTTTGGCGAGCAGCTTGTGGAGGTTCACAGTGGTGGAGGGCTGGTGTTCGGCTGGGGACTTGACAGGGTGCTGGCGCAGCTTTGCGGCTGCTCGCGTGGCCGGCGCGTCTACTCTGGTGAGAACTCTTCTAATGGCTGGCAGCGACGTCTTGGTGGCTGGTGAGGACCCGGGTTCTTGCCTGAGTCGGTGCTGGGATTGTATTGGGCGAAAGCCTCGTGACGGCGATACTTGTGGGTGTCGTTTCCCTGTTGAGGGCGTCGTGTCCTTAGCACATTCCATGGGTGAGAACCCAGTCGTGCCATGGACGGACGATGGCGGTGCTTGGGCGTCGTAACCTTCTTGAAGGCGTCGTTGTGGAATTCGACTCGGACGGGGTGTCTTTGGGCAGTGCTACTTCGTCGTCTCCGTCTACGTGTTCCTGGTTCGTGCCGGTGGTGGATTAGGCTTAGTTTGTTTCAGTTGCTTAGTCTTTTAGGTTTTGTTGCTTTCTTTTGAGTTGGCGTCAGTGGTGGAGCTCCTAGTGGTTTTGAGTGGTCGCTCGTGTCGATGACTCAATCCGACCGAGTGCTAAGTGGTTTAGAGGCTTTATGTCGATATCCCAATCCGACTAAGCACGGAGCTGAGTTGAGTTGAGTTGGCGCTCTTATGGCGCGAGTTGAGTTGTTTTTTGGTACCTAGGTATAACCTTGGAGTAGGGTACCCTTTGAAATTGCATGTTGTTTTTCGCCCAGTTTCCACTTAAAAAAACTGGATAGGGGCACTTGCCTTCTTTTTTTTTTCTTCGTCTAATAGAAATCGCGGCAAAACTTTTGCCGTCCTTTCTTAAAAAAACACTCAATCGTCATTGGTGGCACTTGCGGTGTGGATATAAATTAGGCGGCCACTAGGTGTAGCGTAGACACATCAATCATCATCGGCCACGACCGAGGCTCGTCCATGGTCTTCTTGTCCGTGGCAAGTATGCAGAAGCCGGTCGCAGCCAGGTTGCACGACACATGCCACCCATGCTCTGACCACGCTTCAGCAACAGAAGGCATATCTGCGCTCCGGATGCTAATGGCTAGCATGGCTGGTGCGAGGTCCTGTCTCGGGGTACACCAAGCGGTTCCAACGAGGCAGGCCCTGTACATTTTTTTTTTGATCAAAACGGTAAGGGAGCTCCCTACATATATTATTTTTGTATTTTCAATTGAAGTGTGTCCTGTACATTCGGTGGAACATCCAACCTCTGCATCCTTATCACTAGACCTACATGAGAAGAGCTTCACTGTCTCGAGTTCTCGCACCGGGAAGCAACCTGCAGGCTAACTTCATGTTGCCTACGCTATAGGGGTTCCAACACCTCGCGCACGATCGTAAGCGACGGTGGTTGAAGCCTCCTACAACTACCAGCATAGGTGGTGGCCACGACCGCTTACCCAGTATAATACCTCCTTGGGCCACCCAGCCACTTGCCCTTGGTGGTCCGACAGAATCGGGTGCATCTTTGCCCGCGTCTGTCATCGAGGGTGGCAGCGGCGACAGATGAGGCGGCGGTGGGAAAGACATCGGAGACGGATGGTGCTAGACCCCACTGAAATCACTATCGTAGCCAATTGTTCTATATACCCAGGAGATTCACGTACGTAGAGCCCACCAGCCAGGTATGGGGACTTTCCAAGCTTGATCTGTTGCTCACATAGTACTCGGACACCACTCACACGTCACGCGACGTCTCACGGGACCTAGTGATGGAGGAGATTGCAGCCTCGCTCGTGGTCTATTAGAGCATTTCCAACAGTTTTACAATTTTAGTTTGACATTTGTTGTAGTTTGCCAACTCCTAAAACGATATGGGGAGGGGAAATAAAGCCATCTCCAACGGTTTGACATTTGTGGCGGCTTGGCATTTTATAATAAAAATGTGGACCTAGGACCGTTTTTCGTGCAAAACTTGACAGTGGTTGATTTTCTATTTATATTATCATCGACTCAAATATTATTATTCATTGTCTTTTCATTCGAAGAAGAAGTACGTCGCTTTCAGCACAGCAACAGTACCATGCCGGCCAAACGACAGCAGCAAGTGTCGCTTTCACCTGTCACTTCCGTCACCTGACCAAAACAAGTTGCCGGCCACACCCTGCTCCTCCAATCAGTACACACCTGCTCCTCCAATCAGTACACACTGGCAAACACACCCTGCGCACACAATCAGAACCAGCACAAAAAAAAAAAAAGAACCTGCACAGCGCCACGACTCCGCGTCTAGCGGGAGTAGCGCGAAAAACTGGGAGATTATGAATTGCCAAGCCTTGCCCCGCTTGGCATTTATGCTAAGTTTTCTTCCTCAAATGCCAAATTATCAAAAATACAAAACTCAAATTTAAAACTTTTGGAGGCCTCCACTACTGGAAACGGGTCCTTTGCCGCCTGCTGACGGCAGTTGGCAAAGGCACTAATGCAGTCGGCAAAAGTCTTTGCCGAGGTCTTTGCCGACTGCATTCCACGTGGCAGTCGGCAAAGGAAGGCTGCAAAGGCCAGGTCGGCAAAGACCTTCTTTGCCGACTGCCAGGTGGCAGCAGGCGGCAAAGGCCATTGCCGCCTGCCAACTAGGCAGTCGGCAAACAATTTCTGAAAGAATAAAAAAAAGAAGATGGGCTTGAGCCCATCTCCAGGCCCGCCAAGCCCATCGCCGGCGGGAGGGCGCCGCCGCCGCCGCCGCCGTGCCCCGCCCAGATCCGGCCAGCAGCGCGGTGCTTGCGCGGTGCCCCGCCCAGATCCGTCTCCAAGCCTCCTTCTCCACTCCCTCCTTCTCCGGCCAGTAGCGCGGTACTTGCGGCGCCGGCGACGCTTGCGGCTTCCTCGGGGAGGCGGCGCGTGCGGAGGAGTAGGCGTCGGCGTCGGCGCGGCTTCCTCCGGCTCCGGTGGCGGCGGGTCGCGGGGACGGCCGCCTCCTCCGGCCACGGCCGCGCGCTCGCGGGGCGCGGGGGGCGGCCGCCTCCTCCGGCTCCGGTGGCGCGGCCCGCGGGGACGGCCGCCTTCTCCGGCCATCACCGCGCCGCGTGGGGGCGCGGGGACGGCCGCCTCCTCCGGCTCGGTGGCGGCGGGTCGCGGGACGGCCGCCTCCTCCGGCCACGGCCGCGCGCGGGGCGCGGGGACGGCCGCCTCCTCCGGCCACGGCGCGCCGCGCGGGGACGCGGGGGCGGCCGCCTCCTCCGAGTCCGGTGGCGGCGGGTCGCGGGGACGGCTGCCCGGCCACGGCCGTGCGCGCGGGGGCGTGGGGACGGCGGCCTCCTCCCCGCTCCGGTGGCGACCCACGGGGACGGCCGCCTCCTCCGGCCACGGTCGCGCCGCGCGGGGCGCGGGACGGCGGCATCCTCCGGCTCCGGTGGCCTCCTCCGGCTCCGGCGAGGGCGGCGCGGGTAGGCGGCGGCGGGCGGCGGGTGGGTGGGAGGGTAAGGGAGAGGTGGGGATTAGGGTTAGGTTTGGGATTTTATAGGAGGGGTGGGGATAAGGGAGGCTGGTGGGCTGTTGGGCCTTTGGGACGGAATCTTTGCCGGCTTGGCCCATGATAGGCAGTCGGCAAAATTTTTTTATTTTTTTTATTTTTTTTTTATTTTCTGTTTTAAATCTTTCAAATTGAAAAGCATGAGAAGATGAAGTCTTTTGAAATTGAAATTTTTTCTATTGTCCAAGTATATTGTTTACAAGCACATGTTCAAATTTGAGATTTTTTTACAGCATTTTGCTATATTTCACTCATTTATTTCATTTACATGAATTTTTTGGATAATCCAAAATTGAGCTGCAAGTGTATAAAATAATAAAATATAGCCATTCAAAAAATTATATTCTTGTTGGAGAGTGCATATTAAGGCCGTATCTAGTAACTCACCCAAATTTTTGAAAGAATTATTCACGAAACATGACTATTTAGTTGTAGGAGAAATGTTATTTAATTATATAAAATGCAAACGAAGTCCGAAAATCACGAAACTTGGCGAGCTGTCATCCCATGGCATGTGGAGGCTGTGATAAAAAATTGAGAATATTTCAAGCAAGTTCTGACGACGGATGGCTAAAACCCACACATCTCCACATATAATCACAAGTGATTTTACATTTTTATATAATTAAATAACACTTCTTCCACAATTGGAGAACCATGTTTCGTGAAATAAGAGTTAAAATTTTTAGGTGGGTTCCTGGATAGAGCCTCAAAATACACTACCTAACATGAATATAATTTTTTAAATGGCTAGGTTTCATTATTTCATGCATCTACAGTTCAATTTTACTTTTTCGAGGAAAATGCAAGTAAACAAAATAAATTCAAAAATATAGCAAAAAGTTATGAAAATGTTTCAAATTTGAAAACATGATTCAATACAATCTAGAATGATCACCGAAAAATTTTGAAATCAAAATTCAAAGGAAAAAAAAATTCTTTGCCGCCTCAAGCTTTTCCTGGCAGTCGGCAAAGACATCCTTTGCCAACTGCCAGACTTTGCCGCCTGCTGGCACCTTGGGGCAGTCGGCAAAGGATGCCCTTTGCCGACTGCCAGACTATGCCGCCTGCCAAGGCCAAGGCAGTCGGCAAAGGATGCCTTTGCCGACTGCCCTGGACTTGGCAGGCGGCAAAGTGTCGCGGCAGTCGACAAAGTGCCAGTTTCCCGTAGTGCTCATTTTAAGTTTTTTGGCAAATTTTAAGAATACAAACTCCAAATGCATAAATGGAGATGCTCTAAGACGACCGCAGGTGACCGCCTCAGTATTCTGATGGCAACGAGCTTCACTCCAACGAGCTTCACTCCATGGCCATCTGAACACAGTCAGGCTCAGATCCTCCTCTCGGTGGCCTCTTTGGCATATATAAATAAAACATACATCAAAGACGTAGAGTGATGCACTTTTTCTTTAAAAAGAAATTTATTTATTTATTTATTATTTTATTTATTTATTTATAAGAAAACATAAGATACACTCCTTGAAAGGAAAAAACGAAAACATCGCGCTAAGGAAAACGGAAGGTATAGTTGAAAAAAGAGAATAAACGGAAAAAAGGTCACGCAACAGGAACATTGACAGAGGGGTGCCAGTAAATAAAGGGCAAAAAGGGAAAAAGGTGACGGATCGGAACGAGAACACAAATACGGGGAAAAACTGAGATCGAGGCGGACACCAAAAGAAAAGAGAGACGCGAGAAACGTAGGGAACGTCGGACCCGACCATATATATTTATTGCTGTAAATAAAAGTGGCCAGTCCATACCAAACTGATCGACGACAAATTGATGATGAGATCGCATCGCCTCCCGCAACGGCGCCGGATGTCGCCGCCAGAGCTGATGGACGACGCCATCGCCGAGATCCTCCTCCGCCTCCCGTCGGACGAGCCGGCGTGCCCCTAATGTGCAAGCTCTGGTACAATATCCTGTCCGACCCCACGTTCCCCGACCGCTTCCGCGAGTTCCATGGAATGCCTCCCCTCCTCGGCTTCCTACCCCTCCTCGGCTTCCTATCGAGCTCCTACATCAACGGATACGACGAATCAGCAGGCCATTTCGCCCCCATGACAGAAACGTGGATCCCCTTCCGGCAGCCTGTGTTCGGATGCCGGGCTCTCGACTGCCACCATGGTCGTGTCCTCCTCGAAAAGGTGGATGGCATGAGCAGGATCAGGGAATGTCTCGCCGTGTGGGACCCAGTCACCGGTGACCACAAGGTGCTTAGCAATCCTTACCAGGTGACGGACCCGTTTGGACAGTCTGGAGCAGTTCTTTGTGCGGCAGTCGGCTGCAACCACCATGGCTGCGGCTACGGCGGTGGCCGTTTCCATGTGGTGTTTGTCAGCATCATCCCCTCATACAACTTCGGCACCAATGCTCATGCTAGAGCATGGGTATACTCGTCCCATACTGCTGCATGGAGCGCGCCAACTTCTGTGCAGATACACTATGGCGGTAATGCTTTCATCCTGAGGAAACGTGCCGCCATTGTTGGAGACCAACTCTACTTCTTGCTCAGCCCAGGTGCAGGAATTCTCAAGTATGATATTGGAAGACGATGCTTGACTGTGATTGGCTTGCCATGCACGCACACGTATACCCAGCCTGGTATCCTCATGACCACGGAGGACAACTCTCTGGGGTTTGTCAACTTTAAGGATGATGATTATTCAACCCTCCACGTGTGTCATGCAACAAAGTTGAATCCAAATGGATCTATGGAATGGGTACAGGATAGAGTTATCTCACTTAACAATCTAGTTCCTACGATTTGGTCCAACCAAGTGGTCAATGTTGTTGGATTCGCCGAGGGTGTGGATATACTATTACTCAGCGTGGGTGAAGCTGGTAGAGGGATCATGTTTGAGCTAAAATCAGGGCGGATCAGGAAACTAAGCAACCCTGTGTACTGCTACTATGGTGACTACGTTCCCTACTTGAGTTTTTACATTCCTGGTAAATAAACTACTGCCTTGCTATTTACTTCTATGATTTGGCACTTTACAAATTCTATATATATACGTGGTGTTATATATGCTATGTAGACGTATTTTAGTTGAATAGAAAACTGAATATCTAACAATACAGCGTCACATCTGATTTTTGTCCATTGGTGGGCTCCTGTTGTCATAGTAGACACCATTCTCATGCAAGTCACATATGCATCCTGGAAATATAGTTGATTTTGTTTCTATCAATTTTAGCCACAAGTTCTTGATCTAATATTCTATATATCAATGCTGGTCAGAGCACGAAACCTTTTGGAACTTCAGTGACAAGTCAAGTCACTGGCTTATGGCCTTTTCGTTAACAATCCTTGTAAAAAAATAACATTAGGCATGCATCCTCTACTGTTCATCTTACAAAGCTAAACCCCCCATACCTTTAGTCATCAGATTAGATTTATTTGGTATTGATTAGAGTTTGCATAGTTTGCACACAAGGCTAGTTTGCATAGCATACGTTCCCTTTTTTCTGTTAAAGGTGCACAACTATATCGCCAAGTATTCTCTATTTTAACCAATGCAGTAGCATGTCGAAACTTCATTTGTCATACTCATTATATATCCTCTCCCCTGATTTCACGAGGAAATATACACCTACATAAGCTTCAGGGTCATCATTTTCTATGTTAAAATGTGATGAATACTTTCCATATTAATGGAATTATCATATTTTTACCATTTACAATATTGTTAATTAAAAACACTAACCAAGATATACTCCTATTTCTGCAATGCTCAATACATGCATCCACTGTTTGTCCAGGACATAGTACAAACTATCTTCAGAGACGAGTCAATGAACATAATCAACATACCTGAGGTCATTGGAGTTCTTAGTGGCCTCAATGAGTGCGCCAATTTGTTCCAGTGGGTCAAATCGGCAATTTCATCTCTAAACTCCCAGCCAAATGAAACACAAAAGGAAAAACTTCAAGAAGATGTACGACATTTGCAGGGTGACCTTCAATGCCTTAGTGATACTCTACCAGCAATGTACAACCTCATTGATCGGGCAGAGTGGAGGATCCATGATAATTGTGTGGTTGACCTCCTTCCAAGACTCAAAGATGCAGTGTATGATGCTGAAGACCTTCTAGATAAGTTCAGATGGTACGAGACAAAGGCTTTAGTAGAGGGCAATGCTATCTCAGTGCAACCAGTCATTGAATTCTTTCATAGTGTTACTCAAGGTAGTTTCAACAAGGTGACTGATATCCAGAAGAGGCTCAATCATATTTCCGGACAGCTTGAGAAAATGGGCTTACTTCAAGCAGTTCCAAGGTTTGACAAATCATTTAGGCCCGAGACCTCCTCTTTGCCCACTGAAGCAAAGATTTTTGGTCGTGGTAAGGAAAAGAAGCAGCTGATCAGGTTGCTTGGTGTACCAACAAATAATAGCACGAATCCTTCTGGACATAAGAGAAAAAGAAGTGGAGTTTGTTCATCAGCAAGCAAGCAAATTTGTGCAACCATTGATACTAATGAAGCAACAGTAACCAGTGTTCTAGTTTTGCCAATTGTTGGAATTGGGGGTGTTGGAAAAACCACCTTGGCTCAAGACATTTGCAAAAATTCCGAAGTGATATGCCACTTTGAACCAATAATTTGGATCTGTGTCTCGGATGATTTTGATGTCAAGAGATTAACTAAAGAAGCCATAGAACAATCCTGTAGGAAAGTGACAAAAAATGAAAATCTTAGTTTTCTTCGGGTGCTCTTGCAAATAGCCTGAACAATAAAAGATTCTTAATTGTCCTTGATGACATGTGGGATGAAAAATGAGCTGGACTGGAAGCGCTTCGTGCGCCTTTAGGAACGTACTTCGGGAAGCATGATGCTTGTCACAACTAGGTCACCGAAGGTCGCTGATGTAGTGCATACAATGGATCCCTTTCCCTTAGAAGGTTTGAACGAAGATGACTTATGAAAATTTTTTAAACTCTGTGCATTTGGATCTGATAGCTCCAACAATTATCCAGAGTTGGAGCTGATTGGTGGAAAAATACTCCCAAAGTTGAAAGGCTCTCCATTGGCTGCAAAAACCCTTGGACGGTTGTTAGGAACGAGCCTTGAACTAGCGCACTTTGGGATAGGATTCTCATGAGCCAACTATGGGAGCTTGGACAAGAGGAGACCGACATTTTGCCAGCACTTCGGTTGAGCAATATGTATTTACCATTCCATTTAAAGAGGTGCTTCTCGTTTTGTACTGTGTACCCAAAAGATTACAATTTCAGGAAGAATGATTTAGCAGAAATTTGGGCGGCGAAGGCATAGTAAAACATCAACATACTTGGTGATCGTACTTTGAAGAACTTGCACACCTGTCCTTTTTTTCAGAAATATCCACGCTCCCAAGAAAAATATGTAATACATGATTTAATGCATGATATGGCACAACTGGTTTCAAAGGATGAGTGCTTCATAGTAAAAGACACTAAAGATCTTCCAAAAATCCCTCAGAATGTCCGTCATCTATTGATGCTAAAAGGTGGAGATGTGCAGTGCTCTGACTTATTGAAGCATGACATGGCACAACATAGAAAGCTGCGGACTATACTATGTGACCTGTCTTTAAAGAGTAAAATTGGAAACACTGTGATGGAGAAATGGTGCACTGAACTTTTGTGCATGCGTGTCATGGTTTGTTCTTCTATCTCGAAGTGGGGCTTACCAGGTAGTATTTGCAATATGAAGCTACTTCGGTACCTTAAAATCCTTGACTCGAGCCTTTGCAAGAACATTCCTTCAACATTCTGTTGCCTCTATAACATTCAGATATTTTATGCTAAGAAATGGGAGATTGATGACATTCCTAGCAGTTTTGTTAAGCTAATCAATCTGCAGAAATTTGAATCAAAAAATATCAGTTTCATCATATACATTCAACTGATATTCATGAAGGTGCAGCAAACAAAGAGCATAGACGGCAATTCGAGTTCAGAGACTATAACGGTGAATCTCATCCATGTGGGTTGCATGCACAAAACTTGCCAAATATATCATCACTTGTAGTTGGCTCTTGGCACAATGTCGAGAGCATTCGATTTTCTACAAACTCAGAGCAGATCCATAATTACAATAACAATGATAGCACCTTCTCGTCCCTAACTGATGTTGTCATTGACAGTTGCCAAAACTTATCAAGCCTCGACCAATTTCTACAAGCTGCTTCTATGCCTATCATCAAGAAAATAAAAATTTCCGATTGCAAGTTTTTAGAATCGGTACCAGCTGAGAGGTTTCGAGATTTGCATTTTCTTGAAGAACTATGTGTGACCCATTGTCCAATTATCAAATCACAACGCATGTTTGCCCCGTCCCTAAAGAAGTTGTATCTAGAAGACTCGGGAATTTCGGATACAACATCGAGTGTACTTCTCTCACCATTTTTCATTTCTCGAGACAAATTTATAGAATCCATCGAACTGCAAACATGGATTCTTCCGTTACTACAGGAGCTCAAGGTTAGTCATTGTTCTTCTCTGACAATTATTACAAACTCAGAACCTCCGTCCCCGATTTTTCTCATGGCGGGGCCAGAAGCAGAATGGTAAGGTTCCCATTTCTCACTCACCTAACCATTCAGTCTTGCTATACGCTTCAAATTATCCATGGCCTCATATGTCTCCCTGCCGTTGAGAGGATTTCGATTTCAACCTGTGGCTGGCTGATGTCCTTACCAGCTGATAGATTTAGAAGTTTTCCTCATCTGAAAGATTTGGACATTTTTTGGTGTCAAAACCTCAACTGGCATTGTGGAATGTTGTTACCACCAGCTCTCCAAAAGCTTAGATTATCGAATTGTGGGGATTTCTCTGCCTAGTTCCCCAGCTGCTTAGAGAACCTCACCTCCCTTGAGTCACTGCAGATTTGTAACTGTGAATGCATAGTGTCCATTCCTGGCCACCTATGGAGCAGTAATCTCAAATCACTTCAGAGTTTAAAGTTTCATCATTGTCCAAATCTTAAATCAATTGGTGGACTCGACGCAATTGCACACATAAGAGATTTATTTGTTGCTGATTGCCCAGAGTTGAAGGAAATTGACCAGCCACTGAGCAAAGGCTCATCCTTCTAGATTGTGTGCACTGACAAAGTGGGCTCACACTCTTTTTCTATGGTATGTATGCCACTTACTTGAAGTATAAATTAGGGTTACAGTTACAGAACTATGTTAGGACACTTGTGAGTTTCACCATTTTTCATGTTTTCATGAGTTAAATCATATATATGTATTAGCCAGTTACTATTAATCTTAAGCTACTAATTGTGTTTGAAAGTCCCACTATTATTTTCTGGGTAACTCAGTTGGTTAGGTTCATGAGTGTGCATACATTTTCCATTATACTATAAAAATAGTCTTTTTTTCCCTGATCATGTTGTCATGTTGATGACAGCAGGTGGAAATTACAGATGGAGCAAGTATGTGCAGTGCAGTAGTGCAGAGCTTGAAGACCCAACGAGAACAAATGAAACATATATCACTTCTCCCTTCGCTTCAAGATGACACAATCGAAAAAAATAACCATTCATAGATTGTTATTTTGTCATATGCCTAGTGTGTTATCCCTATCTTTTTGCAACTCATGTTTTCTATGTGGCATAAATTTGTGTGAAATAAATGGGACACTGAAACATGATTGTACCCTCGGTGAAGCTCTTTTTCATGTCAATAATAATGTGACTTAATGCACTATATTACAATCATATTCATATGTTTGCAACATGAGATCTTCGTGCCTGCTCTGTTAGTTTTTGTTGGGTGTGTTTTGTTTACTAACTTATTTATTATTACTAGAGAGGAGCTACAACTAGAGTAGACTCTGTCTCCTACGTTTCGAAACTAGACCGCTAATGGAGAGTGCCTCCACTAGAGTTACTAGGCCTATTTTAGAGGCTTGTGCAAGGATATATAGGGTCAATAAATAAACTTTATTAGCAGCCCTTAAACTTGGCTTGCATTTTTACCACTGTTTTAGTAATCCCAAAATATATTTTTAACATACTAGACTTTCTAATTGTTCTACATTCAAATCTTCAGAACTTGTGAACATCCCTAGGTGTAGCATCTTACACTAGCAGTTTCCGCAAAGAGGCATCTAAATAGCAAATAGTCTTTATGGATATATATAGCTTGCGAAAATAGGCTTACTTAAAGTAATTCCACGGTTTCATAAATCACTTAGGCACCAAGACCACCTCTTTTCACACTCAGGCAAAGAGATTTTGTATTAGGATTATTGTATAGCCATATTGCTGTACCACACTAGTTGCACTTTGCTTGTACTATTCACCTGTACATTGCTATATATATATATATTGTTGTACCACGCTAGCTGTAGTATAGGTGATTTTTTAATTCAGAAAAATAACTCTATGATTCCTGAGCGACTGCATTATTTGTTTGTGAGATTGCATTATTTGATTATTATATGTTCAGCCCATCGAACTTTGCTTCTGACAACCATTCCCATTTTTTATCAGATATAAAGAAAGCTGTGCCATCAAGAAACAAAAACTTGCACCAGCACCGAAGGCAATTTCACTGCAAATGTAGAGTCAGATTCACTGCTATATCAATCACCACAGAACTGCCACGAGAGCAGACCCTAACACTAGGGCGACAATTTCGTATCATCATACTCTGAATAGAACAAAGAGACGTCCCAGTCCCCATGCAACAATCTCAACGTGGAAGAAAAAAGCTAAGCTTAAACTGATGTTAATCGCCTCCAAAACCCTGCTTGAGCTTTCAATGTAAATAGTTCCAATATGGGGATTCTGTCCACCATGTTGGTTAAAAAAAAAGGAAAAAAATGAAAGAGAACATGATGTGTTGAATTCAGGGACAATGGAGTCAGATTCGATAAGATGTCATAAGCACAGGCGATAAAACAATATCATCATCCTCCAACTACAGATGCTGGACCCTAAGACAGGGGTGACAAAACCATATCATCATCATCAAACACAGTGTACACTCTGTCATATAAAATCAAAAGAGGAAAACAAGATGTATGAAGAGAACACAAAGTGGGTAATAAAGTCAGATTGGATAACATGTCAATCAGCACAGAGGTCTGAACATCAGATCCTAAGACTGGGGCGACAAAACCATATCATCATCCTCAACATTGCCAAACAAAAATTAACACCCAAACAAAAAATCAATGAACTGCAGCATGATATTATTCACCCAAAAATAACTAACTTTTTTTTTTTTGCGCATGTCAATTAACTGTTTGGCAGTACAATAAAATCAACATTTAGCAAACTGGGATCAATTTAGCAAACAATGTTATCATCCATGAATAATCAGAAACATGCACCGATGTTTTATTCATCATTTACCCCAATATCATATTTATAACAATAATAAAATCATCGAGTTCTTACCCTGATGAGTTTGCTGCCATCGCCGCCTGCACTTCATCAATCGCGATTCTCGTTCCTCCCCGACGACGGAAGATCTCACCGTGCCCTCCTCACCTTCCTCCCAGTGGCCTTCTCTGTAGCTCGCCGCCGGCATCCACGCCGCATCCCCTGCTGTGCGGGGAGGCCGTCTCGGCAGCTGCGACAGTCCTCGGCAACTGCCACGCTGGCATTGCCTCCAGCAGAGGACGAGAGCCCGACTTCCCGAGCCCGCGGCCAGCATCGCAGCGCCCGATACATCTGCCTGTGCGGCGGCGGCACCGCGGCAGCGGCAGCGGCGGCGGCGGCTAGCCGGAGAGGGTCTGGGCGAAAGCTTTCCGCCTGTCCCGGCGACTTTCTCGCATGGGCCAAGCGGGCCCAGAAGTGAGTACGGGCCCAAACTGAGACCGTTTCGGCCCAACAGAACCTATCCTGTTTCTTTTAATTAATTTCAGGATCTTTTTTACAGTTAATTAATTAAATTAAACTCCCTGACCAAAGCAACATGGGATTTTCCGCCGCGGCGCCGAGCTAGCCGGCTCCGGCGACCTCCCCTCCCCGCCGGCGGCGCTGGAGATTGTGGGGACGCCGGATCCACGGCATCCGGCCTGCCGATGTGTGCTCTCAGCGCTCTACGGCATGGGCGCAGTGTGGGCTCTGTACCTCCCTCCAAGGCCGTCCTGGACTGGAGACGACCATGGCGGCAGCGACGACGGACGTCGTCGGTTCCGTCAGATTCGGCGTCAGCCTAACTCGTAGTTGCAGGTTTGTTTATTTCTCTACCTAGTGATTGCGAATCAGGTGCAGATTTGGTTATCCCCTTTGATGATTGATGAGTAAAAAATAGTTTCTGCTTCAGCATCATTTCTAGTGGGAAATGGGATCCTATCCAATGCTCGCAAGTCGCAAAGCTGCAAGATGGCAATTTCGTTAGCCTGAAAGTAGACTAATTCGCTGGAAATTAAAGGATACACGGAAGACCGCACTTCCTGAAAGCTTTCCATAAAGCCTCCAGATAGAGTTCACACGCAAAACGATCCACTAGCCACTAATCCTCTCTGTTCTCTTTTTTCTTTCGGCCTGTGCTTTTTGTAAGCATCAGATGCTTTGCAGGTTATAGAGGAATGTTTTAGCACAGCCATTCAAGTAAAGAAACATGTCCATCTCCACAATCCAGCCTCTAAACCAACAACTGTCGGTACAGCCTTTTTCACTCCTCTCTCTTCTCTGGCTTATGCTTTTTCTGTAAGAAGCAGATGCATGGAAGCTCACAGGCAGGCAGTGCTGTAGAAGAACCATTGAAGTAACATGTAGCCTGTAAGCTGGCAACTCTCTTGCTTTGGAATTTCATCTTTCCGTTCGTTTTTACTAGTTCTCTCATTTTTTTTCTCCTAACAAACCATGTATTGGTACTGAGCCATACTAAATCAGATGCCCTCGATCCTGGTAGCAAACCATGTATATGCAACACTTGGTTGACATCATCAGGCGCATAAAAAGGTAATCAAGTACTAAGACGTACATAACTTAATAAGCATCAGTTATTTGTTTACTGTTTTACAGTTGTTATTACTTTGTTTTTCTGTTAAGGTCGCCAGGTATGCTTTGCTTTAACCATTGCACTGCTCTGGTTGTTATTAAATTGTAGATGGGGTAGTTTGGATTGCTGAGGCATACCGCTCTGGTTACCTAATCAATAGCAGAGAGAGAGAGAGAGAGAGGACAGGAATGTATTCATCCCTTGCTGTCTTCTGGCAATCCCCTTTGTTGAAGCATATCCTACCTGTGACCTATCCCATCTTCATATTTTCTGTCTACGCAACTCAATAAGGGGTCAGTCCATCCCTCCTAAAATTTTTATTTCCATTTTTGTTCACTAGCAACCAATGTCTCAGTTGCTTGCTCTCGGCATTTCTCATGCTTGCTGACTTGCTCTGTTTTCATCCTATAGAGAAGTTTAAAACTCTTGTCAATGATCATTATACATCTAGACACAGCATATACTTTATTTTTTCTTTCTGGTTTATTCAAAAAAAATACTTTATTTTTTCTTTCTGGTGACTGAATTTTTTGTAATATATTACTGTTACACTTACACATAGGATTTTTTTGAATTATTTTTTGTATCAAATGTGATTTATCTAGAAGTTGCCACTTTTTATTCTTGACAACTATTCTCTGTTATTCCATCATTCGTTTCTATATGCTTATATTGATTCATACAACACAGGTTGTATCAATTTGCTAGCCCACAAGAGCTCTCGTTTCTTCTTCTGCTGTATGCATTTGTCAGAAATTGTTTCGCAAGTTGGAGAGCACCCACATTTGTTTTTTCCTCTAGAACTGCTTGAGTAATCAGGAATGGGTACTGGAGCTACTGAACGTGAAGTATTAGAGAAAAAATTGGAGAAAAGGCTGCAGGATCCAAAAACAGAACCATTAGTTTCGTTGCCACTATATTTTCTGAAAGACATCACAAGTGGATTTTCAACTGAACGAGAACTTGGCAGGGGTGCGTGTGGAATCGTATACAAGGTAATCACCATTCCTCTTTCACTCCAATATTAAACCAATGGTAACAGAAAGATAATAAATGGTTAACCTATGTGCTATGAAGGGAGTTCTCCGGAGCGGCAAAACTATTGCTGTAAAGAAGATTTTTGATACATATCTGAGGGACAATGATAATCGAGTCAAGAATGAGATCATTTGTCTTACAGAGGTCAGGCACCAAAATGTCGTACAACTTGCAGGTTACTGTGTCGAAGCTAAATCGGAAGTGATGGAATATAGTGGGAAACATGTTATGGCTGATAAACATGAATGTTTGCTCTGCTTTGAATTTCTTTATAATGGAAGCCTTGACAAGCATCTTTCTGGTATGTTGAAATACAATGCTAAGGTCTTTTGTCTTTTTTTTTACTTTGCAAGGTTTACTTGATTAGAAGTTTAGAACACATACACAACCGTGTCATTATATCAATAGCGATAGTGATAAATTCAATTATATTTTCTCTGTTTGTTGATCTATCTCTACAGATGACACCTCGGGCCTTGATTGGGACGAGAGATATAAGATAATTCGGGGAGTTTGCAGAGGTTTGCATTATCTTCATGATAAATGTCGTATCATTCACTGGGACCTCAAACCTCAAAATATACTGATGGATAACATGATGATGCCAAAAATTGGGGATTTTGATTTGTCCAGGATTTTGGGTCAAGAAAAATCCAGAACTGTCACTACAAACCTTGCTGGAACACTGTAAGCTATGCCTCCTCCTAGAGCTTCTATTTTTTACTATTTTCTACCGCTGATTATGCTAAATTCTTCTGCGTGGATATATGGCACCAGAATACATAGAACATCAATTTATCTCCTTTGAGTCGATATATTCAGTTTGGGTGTCATAATCATAGAGATAATCATAGGTCGCGAGGGACTATCCCGGTATTGGTGAGAGAACCGAAATGTCTCTCAAGCACTATAGAGACAAAGTAAGATTATTTTGTACTACGTACCAAAATTTCCTACTTGACTTATGCAAATGTTTCTTGTTTAAATTACATATGCAAATGTTTAGGTAGTTGGAAGTTGGAGTAACAGAACACCCACACATATGTTACCAGAAATGCATATCCAGCAAGTGGAAAAATGCATCTCTTTTGCCCTGATGTGCCTGGAACCTGAATCAAAGAAGAGGCCTACTTCACTGGACATAGTTCAAGGCCTAGATGCACTAGAACCAGAATCTGGGTCTCCTGGAAACTCCCCCAGTGATTCTGAGGAGGTACGATCTTTCAATGTGCACCCACGCCTCTCCACTATTAATTTCATAAGACTGTCCAAATTAATATGCATGTCTGAATGAAATAAAGACAATGCTCCATTTCTCTGATCTTAATTAGCTTCCTCTTATAGTTATAGTGCATTATCTATATCTATGTTAGAAATTGTCCTGCACAGTGACAAGTTATTCACTAATCTCCACGTGCGGAGGCATCACTTGGATTTACCGAGATGTACCTGCAAGATCATTAGATCAATCACATGTGACACCAGTGGCTTGATAGTTGTTGATGAGGTCCAGCCCCCATGTGTCGATTGGCACCCTCCAAATTGGGATTGCAGTTGGCCAGAGCACCCCTCAGTTACGACTGTCGTAACCAATTAGTTTGGCATAACCTTTCTTTTAGTGTTGGTAATAGGGTTTCTGAGGATATATGGGTTTATGCACTCATCAATCATATTATTTTTCTATGACAAAAAATGTGACATATTTGACGTCTTAACTGCAATACCATATTTATACCCTTTACTAACATTGAAATCTAACCACAAGATATACTTCTCTAATGCTGAACACATCCACTTTTTGTCCAGCATAGGAGAAATCAAAATCTTCAGAGTCAAGTAAATGGGAACATAGTCAACATACCAAAGACCATCAGTGCCATTAACGGTCTGAATGAGTGTACCAATTTGTTCCAGTGGGTTACATCTGCAATTTCATCTCCAAAACTTTAGCTGAATGAAAGACAAAAGGAAAAACTTCATGGAGATGTAAGGCAGTTGCAGAGTGACCTTCAATGCCTTAATGATACTCTACCAGCAATGTACAGCCTCATTGATCGAGCAGAGTGGAGGATCCATGATCGTTATGTGGCTGAGCTCCATTCAAGACTCAAAGATGCAGTGTATGATGCAGAAGACATTCTAGATGAGTTTAGATGGTATGAGATAAAGCTTTCAGTAGAGGGCAATGTAATCTCAGTGGAACCAGTCATTGATTTCTTTCACAGTGTCACTCAAGGCAGCTTCAACAAGGTGACTGATATCCAGAAGAGGCTCAACCATATTTCTGGACAGCTCGAAAAAATGGGCTTACTTCAAGCAGTTCCACGGTTTGAGAAGTCATGTAGGCCTGAGACCACCTCTTTCCCCACCGAGGCAAAGATTTTTGGCCGTGAAGAGGAAAAGAATAAGCTGATCAGGTTGCTTGGTGTACCAACAAATAATAGCATGGGTCCTTCTGGACACAAGAGAAAAAGAAGTGGAGTTTGTTCATCAGCAGGCGGCCAAATTTGTGCAACCATTGATACTATTGAAGCAACAGTAACGAGTGTTCCAGTTTTGCCAATTGTTGGAATTGGGGGTGTTGGAAAGACCACCTTGGCTCAAGATATTTGCAACCATTCAAAAGTGAAACATCACTTTCACCTGATAATTTGGATTTGTGTCTCAGATGATTTTGATGTCAAGAGATTAACTAAAGAAGCCATACAACAGTCTTGTTCGGAAGTGCCAAAAAACGATAATCTGAATTTTCTTCAAGTTGAACTTGCAAAGAGCGTGAACAACAAAAGATTCTTAATTGTTCTTGATGACATGTGGGATGAAAATGAGCAGCATTGGAAGCACTTCTGCGCACCGTTTCAAAATGTACTTCATGGAAGCATGATGCTTGTCACCACTAGGTCTCCAAAGGTTTCTAATGTGGTGCGCACGATGGATCCCTTTCCCTTAGATGGTTTGAACAACGATGTCTTCTGGGAGTTCTTTAAACTCTGTGTGTTTGGATCTGATAGGTCCAACAATGATCCTGAGTTGGAATAGATTGGTGAGAAAATTTTACCAAAGCTGAGAGGCTCTCCTTTAGCCGCAAAAACCATTGGACGGCTATTAGGAATGAGCCTTGATGTAGCACATTGGGATCGGATTCTCAAGAGTCGGCTATGGGAGCTTAGACAAGAGGATACCGACATTTTGCCGGCTCTTCGGTTGAGCTACATGTATTTACCATCCTATTTAAAGAGGTGCTTCTCGTTTTGTGCTTGTGTATCCAAAAGATTACATTTTCAAAAAGAAAGATTTAGCTGAAATTTGGGTGGCGAGAAGGCTTAGTAGAACATCAATACACCGTGGTGATCAGTACTTTGAAGAACTTGCACATCTGTCATTTTTTCAGAAAGCTTATGGATGGTCGAATGAGAACTATGTAATCCATGATTTGATCCATGACATGGTACAACTAGTTTCAAAGGATGAGTGCTTTATAGTAAAAGGAAAAAATGATCTTCCTAAGATCCCTCGGAATGTCCGCCATCTCTTGGTGCTCAGTGGAGATGTTCGGTGTTCGGACTTATTGAAGCATAACATGGCACAACATAGAAAGCTTCGCACCCTATTTTGCCACCTGTATTTAGAGAGTGAAACTAATAATACTTTGATTGAGAAGTGGTGTAATGAACTTCCATGCATACGTGCCATGGTCTGTTCTATCTCTAAGTGGGGCTTACCAGGTAGTATTAGCAATATGAAGCTACTTCGGTACCTCAAAATCCAAAACTCTAGCTTTTGCACGAGCCTTCCTTCAACATTCTGTTGCCTCTATAACTTGCAGATATTTTATGCTAAGAATTGGGAGATTGATGACTTTCCTCGCGGATTTGGTATGCTTATCAATATGCAGAAATTTGAATCACTGAAATGTCAATTTCCTCCTATACATTCAATTGGTACTCTTAAAGGTGCAATAGACCAAGGACGAAAGAGTCAATTTGTGCTCAAAAACTATAATGGTGAATCTCTTCCAAGCTGGTTTCATCCACAAAACTCAATGCAGATTGTGACTGATGTACAAATTAGTAATTGCCAAAACTTAACAAGCCTTGAACAATTTGTACAACCAAATTATGTGCCTATCATCAAGAAAATAGAAATTTCCAATTGCTTAAACTTAGAATCGGTACCAACCGAGAGGTTCGGAGATTTGCATTTCCTTGAAGTTGAGTGTGTCATATTGTCCAAAGATCAAATCACGACGCCTGTTTGCCCCATCCCTGAAGAAGTTGTATCTGGAGAGCTCTGGGAATCTCAGTTACAACATTGAGTGTAGTTCTCTCACCATCTTGCATTTATCAGACTTATTTCTGAATTTCATCGAACTAGAAATGTGGATTCTTCCATTACTCCAGGAACTCAACATCACCTTTTGTCCTTCTCTGAGAATTATTAGAGATTCAGAACCTATGTCGACTGACCTTTCCTATGGCGGGGCCAGAAGCAGAAAGGAACAGTTCCTGAAACTTGCTGACCTAACCATCGTGAACTGTGATATGCTTGAAACTATGGATGACCTCCGATATCTCCGTGCCATTGAGAGTATTAAGATTGCAGACTGTGTCTTGCTGTCCGTGTCCCTGCCACTAGGATATTTTCCTTGTCTGAAGAATTTGGACATTTCATTTTGTCAAAGTGTCAACTGGCAAAGCGGAATGTTGTTACCATCATCTCTCCAAAAGCTCTCATTATGGAGTTGTGGGGATTTCTCTGCCTGGTTTCCCAGTTGCCTGGAGAATCTCAAGTCCCTCAAGTCACTGGACATTTGTTACTGTAAATGCATAGTGTCCACTCCTGGCACCTTGTGGAGCAGTAATCTAAAATCACTTCAGAGTTTGAAGTTTCTTTACTGTTCAGAGCTTAAATCAATTGGTGGACCAGATGCAATTTCACACATAAGAGATTTATATATTGATTATTGCCAAGAGTTGAAGGATATTGATCAACCACTGAGGAAAGGCTCATTTTGCTAGGTAAGAGTTACAGAACTATGTTAGGACACCTGTGAGTGTTTTCTATATATCATGTTTTCATGAGTTAGATCATATTTATGTCTTAGCCAGTTATTTTTACTCTTAAGCTGGATTTGGTTCATGAGTGTGTGTGTGCATACATATTTTCCGTTACATTAGTAGAACAGTCTTTTTTTTGTCTTCATCGTGTTCTCTTCTTGATAACAGCAGGTGAAAATTAGAGACGAGATGCAGCAAATATATGCAGTGCAGGGCTTCAAGATCCAAGAGAACAAACAAAACTATCACCTGTCCCTGAATGGCTGAATCCGGTTCTGATGCTCTTATGGCTGTGTTTTCTCTCTTCGCTGCAAGATGACACAGAAAAACATTCATAGATTGTGTTTTATATGCCTAGATTGTTATCCCTGTCCTTTTGGAATTCCTGATTTCCCCAAACATGCATGGTTTGTGGTTGCACCCTCGGTTAAGCACTTTCTATTACGTCAAAATAGTGTGACTTAATGCACTGTATTACAATCATATTCGTACGATTGCAACATGAGAGCTTGGCATGCTCGGTTGTGTTTGGTTTGCTAATTTATTGGGATCGGAGGGGGAACTAGAATCTAGAATAGCCTCTGCAATTCCTACATCTGGAAACTCTAGTGGGGTTTGATGACCCTGAAAATTTATGAATTGTAATAAGAAAAAAATACTGAATATAGTGCTAATAGTTTATAATGATAATGATTCCTCCTGGTTTTAGACAGTCCAGCCGGGGATTAGCAGCACCTGGATCTCAATATCGCAGCATATCGTATTTCTCTTTCTAGTTTCTACCATGAAGGTATGCTGATTTGTACGTATGAGAGATTAAAAACTGAGTGATGTTTTGCTTGTAAAAATGCTGATGCATTTAACTACTGTATAATAAGCTGTTTGGTATGCCATAATTTTCCAAACATTTCCTGTACATAGGGTCTGAGTTACAAACTTAATGACAAGTGGGCCATGATCAACGAAATTAGTTCCTTGGAGTGACTGGCTTGTGGGCCCAGAAACAAGAGATTGAGCTCTCTTCAGCTATCCTCTCCCCTCCTCTGCCCCGCTCTTCCACGGCGAGCTAGGGGCGGCGGAAGACCCAGATCGGCCGCCGCGGCGGCGGAGGTCTAACCCGCGGTGCAGCGGCGAGCCGCCGGCGTGCGTCTCCTAAGCATCCATACCTCTCCTCGCACTCTCTGTCTCGTGAATCCACCCCACGCGTATTCATGGGTTCGGCGGCCTCCCCCTGCACCGGGTCTGCTCTCTTCTCCAGCGGGTGCCCGCGCCTGCGGGGAGGTACGGCTTCCGCGTAGCCCCCGTTGCAAGAGAGGCGCCGCCCTTGCTGCAGGAGAAGCCTGACCCCTCGGATTCAGTGGAAGGCAATGTCAGTAGGGAACCAGTGATCGACTTCCCTTTCACAGTGTCACCCAAGACTGCTTCAACACAGTGAGTCAGTTAATGGCTGATAGTGATATCCAGACGAGGCTCAAATGCTCAATAATATTTCAGGGTAGCTTGAGATTTGAGAAAATGGCTTACTTCAAGCAATTCTACTGTTTGACAAGTTATTCCGTCTGGAAACCACCTCTTTCCGCACCCAGGCAAAGATTTTTTTGGCCGAGATAAAGAAAGGAAGTCTTCAGTCAAGAGACTCAGATACAATGGTTGCTTTCAGTGAGGTGTGCATTGCTTTCAAAGCATGAAGGCACATCAACTGAGTTAGGCCGTGTTTGGATCCATGCCTGATAATGCTAGCTGCAGAGTATTAGCACAAATGGATCCAAGCAGGGTCTTATCATAGTAATTTTGAGATGTCTGGGTCTTGTACGAACAACGTATATTTCAAGTTATAATGCCAACATGGACAAAACTTTCGCTGCCGATACTTTTGGTTCCATATTGATGATGACAGTAGCAACACCAAGTGGGGGGCAAGGTGATACTTTCTCTGGCCTGGAAAGAAACTAAATGAGTGGATAGTATACACGCGTAGACCGCCACAGTTGACTATGGCACTTCCAGGAAGATTACATGAAGCCTCTTGAGAGAATTCAGAGTTCAGAAACAACCAATCTAGCCTGTAAGCTTCTCTGTTCTGTCTTCTCTTCTCTCAGACATAGGCAGTAAGCAGCGGATGCATGGAAGCTCACAGGAAGTGTTCTAGCAGAACCATTGAACTGACACGTTGATCCCCAAAATCAATCCTGTAAGTAGAGAACTCTCCCCTCAGCCTTTTCACTTTCCTTAGTCTTTACTGGATATCTGATTTTTTTCTCTCTCCAACAGACACAGTTTGCAGGAAGTCATCCTAAATCAGATCTGCTACTCATCTCCAATTAACACAATTCGTAGCCAGCACCTGATTGGCATCAGGCACATACGAGGTAATCAAATAGAGTAGGACATAATCAATAGTGTGACTTAATGCACTGTATTACAATCATATTCGTACGACTGCAACATGAGAGCTTGGCATGCTCCGTTAGTTTTGTTGGTTGTGTTTGGTTTACTAATTTATTGGGATTGGATCGGAGGGGCAGAACTTGAGTAGCCTCTGCATTTGCTACGTCTGGAAACTCTAGCGAGATTAGCTGACCCTGAAAAAGTACTGAATATAATGCTAATAGTTTATAATGATTCCACCTGGTTTTAGACAATCTGGGACCATAATTTGTATGAGATTAAAACTGAGCGATATTTTGCTCGTAAAAACGCTGTTGCATTTAACTGCTGTGTGTATAATTAAGCTGTTTGGTGTGCCATAACTTTCCAAACAATTTCTGTGCAAAAGTTTTGAGTTACAACGGAATGACAAGTGGGCCACGATCCAGAATGTTACACAACGAAACTAGTTGCTCTGCTTCTGTTCCTGTCTCCGACTCTCCTCTGTCCCGCTCTCCCGCGGCGAGCTCTGATTCTGATTCATCCCCGCTCCCAATCACACAACGCTGACCATGTCGCGCACGATGCAGCGGCGAGCCCCCGTGCGGCCTCTATCCATACATCCTCGCCAGCCCGCCCTCCTGCCCCGCCCCCACGGAGTCGTCGTCCCACTCCCAGCTGGCCAGCTGCCGGAACAGAAGCGGCACTGGAGGTGGCGGAATAAGATCCTCTGAAGTCGCTCCTCTCAACTTTAGATAGCAGTCGGTGCGTCTCAGCCGTCCATTGGAGATCCAACTGCAGGTCCACCAGAGTCCTTAGACAGGCCGGTTTGAGAGGCCCATACCAGCCCACAACACAATACAGGCATCGACTCCTCCTCTTTCCCTTCGGCAGCCGTAGAAGGAGCAGCGCCCAACGGTGGTGCCACGCGACGGGGCGAGCGAGAGCGGAGCCGCGCCCAGCTGTGGGACACGCCGGCGGCAGAGGACGCGCCTAGCTGCGGGACATACCGGTGGCGGGACGCGCGACGGCAGAGCCCGCGCCGGCGGCGGGACGCGACGACAGCGGGGATCGCGCTCAGCGGCGAGGTGCGGCGGCGGGGCACGCACGCACGTGCAGCTGCTGCCCCACAACGGTTGCCGCCGTCGCGTTCAACTGCGGCCTCGCACCGGCCATAGCGCTCCGCGACCCCGATGCGTGCGCCAGCCAGCCATGGCGTTCTGTCGTGACCTGCACCGGCCACCAAAATCGCCGCTCCTGGTGCGGAAGGTCGCCGGCCACCGCAAGGGCTCGCTTGCGCCGACATGCTCACCGGTAGCAGCTACGTGCGCGGCGCGCTCGCCTGCCACCGCGATAGCTCACTGGTAGCCGCAAGTGCTCTCCCGCACCGCCGCAACGCGTGCTCAACCGCACCGCCGTTCCAGCGCTCGCCCGCGCCGCCGCGCTCGCCGCAGTCCATCAGGGCGACGAGCGCTGAAGCCACGCCCACCACGGCCTCGTCGCGGGAGCCCAGCGGCAGCGCGTCCCGAGCACTGCAGCGAGGAGAGGAGCTCCAGAGAGGTGCGGGACGCCGGCTCGCCAAGCATCATTTTCCGCAGCGACAATGCTCATCCAGCGATTTGTAGCGATGACAGAGGCAGACAGCGTGCTTGCGAGTTCTTGGGCTGTGATGGGCCGGCTGCAAGCCTGTGAGAATAGGTAGCTTCCACAGAGTCACGGTTGGATTCAAAATAAACGATTCAGATGGTGACTGTAGAGACAAGTCGATCCACCCGACTTCAGAGGATCTCATTCCGAGGTGGCGGTGGACGGCTCACAGAAGGAATCTCATACCTTCCCAGCTCCGATTATTGTACACGGTACAGGTGCGTTCAGGCATACACATACTGATACTGGTCGGCTTTGGATGAGCTAGGCGAACAAATGTCCCAGTCAGAGCTGTTTATACATATCTTTCTCTTTGCCCAAGTCCGGTTTGCTAGTGTCTAGGCTGGTTTTGGCGAATCATTTGTCTGAGTTGCTAGGTACCAATGGGATCCAAGGCTTGCTACTCCAATTTGATATATATAATCTAAAATCTGTTCGTTGAATCAGGTCAAGGTTGGTGATGTCTCTGGCCTTTGATGGAAAAAAATTAAAAAAATTGAAAGTTAAATTACACAGGGGAAGACTTGCACAGCCGAAGGTTGGCTACGGGCAGGCTCTAGCTCGGTTCTCCTCCTCTCTCTAGGAGAAAAATAGACATACTCCCTTTATTTCAAAATAAGTGTCGTTTTAGGTTTTCATACCATAAGTTTGACTCAATTTGTAGAAAATATGTGCAATATTTATATCTCCAAATAATTTTGTTAAAAAAACTAGACTTAAAGATATTTTCGATAATACTAATCACTTAAAGATAAATATTAATATATTTTAATATATAATCGCGACAACAATTTCTCGAAAACGAGAACGACACTTATTTGGGAGAGAGAGTAGCCAGTAAGCAGCAGATGCATGTGTGCCACAGTTGCCGCTCCAGAATTCAAGATTCTGAAAAGCAGAACTGTGCAGCACATGGACGCGCGTTTAGTTTACTGCTTCTAAATAAATGGACCATTTGCTAATTATATTCTCCAAAGGACCTTTATGCCACCTTTGAATGGTGTAGTGCATCTCACATGCTTGAAGAATATTGAAATACGAATGAAGTATAGCCGCATCCCTAACTGTGGCTGATAAATAGTATATTGGTTCTTCTGGAGCGATAGTGGTACCACTTTTTAGTTTCATAGAGTGGTACAATTTTTAGTTAAATAAATTAATGAGTGGAAATTAAAGTATACATGGGAAGACTGCTACAGTTGACGACAGCAGACGGCACTTCCAGGAAGATCACATTACAATTTACATGCATGAAGCCCACTGATCTAAAAAACAAAAACTCAAAATGTGGCCCGGCCCACCCCACTGGGTGCCCTAGGGGGCGCGCCCCTGGCAGCCGCCCCCCGACCCGCGCCGCCACCGCCGCCGAGCGTGGGGAGCATTGCCCGGCCACTGAGGGCGCATTTATTGGTGAGCGAGCATCAGCGCGGAGCGAGGCCGGGACGGAGCTTGCCTTCTCGCCTCCCCTGGATCGTCTCCGCTCACCGGAGTTGGTGGACCAGGCGGCGGTCACCTCGGTGCGGACACCGGTGAGCACTTCAGGTGGAGATGCTCGTTCACGGTCGCCCCGGAGAGCCACGAGCACCGCTGCATGCTCCCAGCGTCATCTGCAGCAGCCGCCGTTGCCATCGCACAACTCGCCTGAGTCCCCCACCGCTGTCGTCCCTGCACAGCTCGCCGTCATTGAAGCTGGCGCTGCCAAAGAAGAGACCAATGCACTCGCGCTCGCCGCAGCGCCCGGGCCGAGCGTTCCCTTGCTCGCGCCGCAGCACCTCCGCACTCGCGTCTGTGGCGGCCGTGCGGGGCTCCCTCGTGCTCGCAAGCCATATGGGCGTCGGCATCTCCGTTAGATAGAGAGGAAAAAGAGGAAAGAGATGGGAGGGGTATTTTGGGTCTTTAGATTTGCCTCCATCCCACTTGCCAGGACCGCAAATAGCGAAAAACGAACGTAATGAGGACGGAATGGCTTAGAAGGAAAAGGTTCTCTGGCTCACAAATAACTATGATAGATCGAACTTTTTAGTATTTTTGACGAGATTCTTTTAATGACACACACATAAAAGCCTTGAAAATGAATTTATGCGGAAACATACTGAGCACGCTGAAACTTGTGTCACACCACCATTACGAATTTACCATGCTTCAATTTTCAACAAATGGTCCTTGATTTAAAACTAATATATACATAATATGAGAAATGGCATACCCGTGGAATAAACCTCTTAGGATTTGGATTAGTGGCTAATAAGAGCATCTCCAAGGGCCTTTGCAAATGAGTTTTGCATTTGTTGTTGTTTGTAAAGTCCCAAACCAAAATGTAAAGTCTAAAAATAGGCCAACTCAAGGGACTTTGCATTTGGACTTGGCAATTACCCAATTTAGTGGACCCAGTTGCATGCCCGGAATTTTTTTCTCCTGCGCGCGCTAATTCCATGCGCGAGAGTCACGGGAGACGCGTTTGCAAAGCCGGAGCGGACTCTGCATAAATGCCAAGTCAAGAGGGAGAATTGCAAAGTTTGCACAAATGCAAAAGTCATATGCAAAACCGTTGGAGCCCTCTTTTTCAGGTTTTTTGCAAATTCTCAAATGCAAAACTCGTTTGCAAAGGCCCTTGGAGATGCTCGAGCATCTCCAAGTGTTTGGCAAAACGACTTGACATCCATATAATTTTGGAAAAAAAAAACAACCTCCAATAGTTTGGTAAAACAACTTGGCAATAATAACAAGTTGATAAATCACCCCTTCGCACGCACAAATATACGCATGCATACTCGGCTTGCCATATGGGTTTCTGCGGTCACGACTCCTCCCGCGCGCAAGAAACCAGGTTGCATGCTGAGAGTTCCATGCGGGTGGTAGGTAAAGAATAGCTTGTGCGCCTTCTTTTTTTTTTTAATTTGGCAAGTTAAAAGATATTAAACTCTTGAAGAGTGCATTCTCTTTTTTAGTTTGGCAAATCTTTTAGGAGTTGACAAATTACAAGATTTGCCAAGTTAAATGTAGTAAATTCATGGAGATGCTCGGTGTGCAAATTGATTTATACGATCTGAAGAAAAATAACATAAAATAAAATAAAAGAAAAGGAAATGAAGTTTTTTTTTTCAACCTAGAAATAGAAAAGAAAAGGGGGGTTTTTTTTTTTTTAACCTAGAGCCATGGTAAATCCCTGTCGGCGAGGGTTTCAGTCGGCAGTCCTCCAGCCAAGTAGTACAAATCCGCTGCCACGTCATCTTGTCGGCCGGTAGTGACCGATATAGGCCCCATCGGCTGCTCAATTGGCTACAGGGCACTAGATTTGCAATTTCTTAAAAGTGGCATATATATTCATAATTATTTATTTACTAGCAAAGATACCTGTGCGTTACAACGGGAGACAAAAAAAACTTTATAGAGCACATGTTTCTCTCCCAACACAATGCGAACAAACAATAGATTAGTTGGTTAGGTCCCTTGTGGTGCAACCTGTCCACCTAGGTCAAGTCCTCGATTTGGCACGGGTGCTCGTATTTTCCTAGATTTATTCTAAGATTTTTCAGAGTTATGCTTTAAGTGGTAAGCAACGCTCCCGTCGATAATGAAGCGCCAGTGGTGACTTTGATAATCTCTAGATCGCTATGGTACCAAATATGGTCATGCATTCAAACGAGAGAAGAAACTTTATTTTTCAAATCTGTTATGATATAAACCACTTCAATCAAAATACAATTATAAATTGTTAAACTAATTTTAATATAAAAAGGGCTATAGATCTCATCGAGATCCATCGTGGATCCATGACTAAAATTTATTGGCTAGTATTAATTGAGACTGAAGTATTATTATAACATCACTATTCTGTTAATGTATTAAAAAATTATGTACCTTGGTACTACTTTATTCACTTGCCTTTAGCTCTTTGGGTTCCATATCTTAGCTCAGAGCGGACTCTATCTCACAATGACCATATATCACCGATGACAAGAAAATCCACTTTATTCTGAGTTTGCCTTAGCACATTCTCGGCCATTGCCGAACATATATACATACAACATATGCAATGATGATTTAACACATATACGAGACAAAATATAATCTAATAAAAATTATAACATCTATGATAGACCATATTTTTATGAAACTAACGAACCGGTTTGGTATTTTCTAATTTTTCTATGATTTTTAGTGAATTTTGCAAGATTTATAAAAAAGGAAAAATAAACAAAAAACATAATTGTATTCTGTCTCTAGAATCCTATATTTTTTTATTGTCTTCTCTCTGTTTAGAATTAAACTGGACACGGACGAGTACCAATTCAATTCAATTCGTGGAGGGTTTCTCTTCGTCATTGTATTATTGGAATAGAATTGCTACATGTCCTAGTTAGGAGGTTTAGAGGAGGCAAAAAAAAAATTGGCAATGGAGGCAGCCTTTTTTTTTTTTTTTTTTTTTTTTTTTTTGCCGAACCGATGCTGACACGGAGAGGGAGCGGACAGAAAAATATATACGTTAGAAGGCAAGAAGGAAAATTTCTCTTTTTATTAATAGGTAATAGATAAATAAATAATTTCACAAAAGACCTGGCGAAACAGGGGATTCCGCCCCGCCGGGCGGCGCCGAGCTGCTGGCTCCCTCAGCCTCCCCGGCGGCGCCGGAGAGAGCGGTCCGGTAAAACATACTAGGCTGCTAGTAGCTCCTCGGGTAGTTTAGGACTAGCTCTCCTATGGTGGTAGATCCGTCCAGTCCAGTTTGGGGAGTTGTACTGCTCCGAGCGAGACCCATCGCCGGCCGAGCTGCCGGTGATGCTTCTTCCAGTCTATGGCGAAAGGGAAAGTGGAAATTCCAAAGCAAGAGAGTTGTCAGCTTACAGGCTGCATGCAGATATCCGCGATGGAGCCTGTAAGCTGACAATTCTCTTGCTTTGGAATTTCCACTTTCCCTTTCGCCATTACTAGTTCTCTGGTTTTTCTCTGAACAAATTACACAACAGCTGAGCATGCCCTCCTAGCAATACTGTTGATGGGGACAGCTACTCCAAATTACTCATATAATCTAATCTGCCTGTTGGATCAGGACAAGGGGGTAATTTCTCTGCCCTGGATGGAATAATCAACTTTAATGAGTGGAGATTAAAGTTCATTAAAGTATACTACAGGGGAAGACCGCCAGTTGACTATGAAGCCTCTTGAGGGAGTTCAGAGTTCAGGTACAAACAATCTTAGCCTGTAAGCTTCTCACTCTCTGTCTCTTCTCTTGCACTCAGATGCATGGCAGCTCACAGCAAGTGTTGAAGCAGGATCATTGAACATGTAGATCCTCACGATCTAGCCCTCTAAGCTGACTACTATCTTCTTGCTTTCGAATTTCCACTTTCCTTTCCTCTTTACTATTTCTCTGATTTTTCTCCCAACGAATTAAACCACAGGTGAGCATGCCCTCCAAGCAAGTCATGAATCAGATCTGCTACCCATCTCCAACATAGTTGGTAATTCGTAGCTGACCATCAAGCACACAAAAAGGTAATCAAACAAGAATTCACCAAACAACAGTCATATATACATCCCACCGTGTTGTATCTGTTTGCTAGTTACAGTGCACAAATATTTCGCCAAGTTGTTCTCCGCTTTAACCATTAACAAAAGGATTTTCAAGGGATGGTACTATATTCATCCCCTTCTATCCTCTGTCAACCCCCTTTGGTGATGCAGATCCTACCTGTAACATTTTTATATTTTCTGTCTATACATCTCAATAAGGGGGCAGTTCATCTCTTCTAAAATTTGATTTCCCTTTTTGTTCTCTCACAAGCAATTTCTCGTTGCTCGCTCTTGTATATTTTGTGGTTGCCCACTTGCCCTGTTTTCATCCTATGGAGGAGTTTAGAACTCTTACCAGTAACTATATGCATGTGGAAACTGCATAAACTTTGTTTTTTTTTTCATTCCAGTAACAAATGAATATTTTTTTTATAATATATGTCTACATAGGATTTCTTGAATTATCTTTAGTACAAAATCTGACTTATCTAGAAGTTGCTATTTTATTCTCTACAAGAGTTCTCTGTTTATTCCCTCATTCGTTTCCATACTCCTGTATCTATTCATTCAAAACGGCCCATGTCAATCTGGTAGCCCACAATAGCTCTTGTTTCTTATTGTGCAGCGTGCATTTGTGAGAAATTGTTTCACAAGTTGGAGCAACCACACATTTGTTTTTCCTATAAAAGTTCCTGAGTAATCAGGAATGGGTAGTGGAGCTACTAAACGTGAAATATTGGAAAGAAAATTGGAGAACAGGCTGCAGGATCCAAAAACAGAACCATTAATATCTTTGCCTCTAGATTTTTTGGAAGACATCACATGCAGTTTTTCCACTGAACGAGAACTTGGCAGGGGTGCATGTGGAGTCGTATACAAGGTAGATGACCATTCCTCTTTCACTCCAATTTCCAACCAATGGCAACAGAAAGATAATAAATTGTAACCTACATGGTATGAAGGGGGTTCTCCGGAGTGGCAAAGCTGTTGCTGTAAAGAAGATTCGTGATGAGCATCTGCTGGGAAATCAAGTCGAGAATGAGATCATTTATCTTAAGGAGGTCAGTCACCAAAATGTCGTACAACTTGTAGGTTACTGTGTCGAAGCCAAGTCGGAAGTGATGGAAGATAGTGGGAAACTTGTTATGGTTGAAAAACGTACATGTTTGCTCTGCTTTGAATTTCTTTGTGATGGAAGCCTTGACAAGCATCTTTCTGGTATGTTGAAGTACAATTAAGATCTATCTTTTTCTTTTCCTTTGCATTGTTTACCTGATTAGAAGTTTAGAACACACACACAACCGTGTCATTATATCAATAGCCACAAAGTCCAATTATATTTTCTCTGTTTCTTGATATATTTCTACAGATAAAACCTCGGTCCTTGACTGGGACAAGAGATATAAGATAATTAGGGGAATCTGCAAAGGTTTGCATTATCTTCAAGATGAATGTCATATTGTTCACCTGGACCTTAAACCTCAAAACATATTGATGGATGCCACGAGAATGCCAAAAATTGCGGATTTTGGTTTGTCAAGACTTTTGGGTGAACAAACATCCAAAATTGTTACTGAAAATCGTGCAGGAACACTGTAAGTTAGCTATGCCCCTTGCTAGATCTTTATCTTTTTATTATTTTCTACCGCTGATTATACAAATTCTTCTGCAGTGGATATATGGCCAAAGAATACATAGACCATGGAATTATCTCTTCTAAGGCAGATATATTCAGTTTGGGTGTCATAATGGTAGAGATAATCTCAGGTCGCAGGGACTATCCCAGTATTGGTGAGAGTACTGAAATGTCTCTCAAGCACTATAGAGACAAAGTAAGATTATTCAGTACTACATACCATTATTTCCTACCTGACTTATGCAAATGTTTTTTGTTTAAATTACTTATGCAAATGTTTAGGTAATTGGAAGTTGGAGGAGCAGAACACCCACACATATGTTACCGGAAATGCATATCCAACAAGTGGAAAAATGCATCTCTATTGCCCTGATGTGTGTGGAACCTGAATCGAAGAAAAGGCCTACTTCACTGGACATAGTTCAAGGTCTAGATGCACTAGAACCAGAATCTAGGTCTCCTGGAAACTCCCCCGGTGATTCTGAGGAGGTACGATCTCTCAATGTGCACCTTTGCCTCTCCACAGTTAATTTCATAAGATTGTCCAAATTAATATGCATGTTTGGACAAAATAAAGACTGCTCCATTTTTCTGATCTTAAATAGAGTCCACTTATAGTTATAGTGCATTATCTATATCTATTGTTAGCAATTATAATCCACAGTGACAAGTTATTCACTAATCTCCATGCGCGGAGGCATCACTTGGATTTACCGAGATACATGCAAGATCATTAGATCAATCACATATGACACCAGTGGCTTGATAGTTGTTGATGAGGTCCAGCCCCCAAGTGTTGGTTGGCACCCTCCAAATTGGGATTCCAGTTGGCCGTAGCACCCCTTAGTTACGACGGTCATAAGCCAATTAGTTGGACTAACCTTTCTTTTAGTGTTGGTAATAGGGTTCGTGAGGATATATGGGTTTATACACTTATCAATCATATTATTTTTCTATGACAAAAAATGTGACATGTTTTATGTCTTAACTGCAATATCGTAATTATACCTTTTACTTATGTTGGAATCTAACCGCAAGATATACATCCACTGGTCAATCATATTATTTTTCTATGACAAAAAATGTGACATATTTGACTTGTTAACTACAATATCATATTTATGCATTTTACAAACCTTGAAAATCTGATCACAAGATGTACTTCTCTAATGCTTGATACATCCACTGTCCAGGAAAGGAGAAACCAAAATCTTCATAGTCAAGTAAATGCCAACATAATCAACATACCAAAGACCACCAGTGCCATTAATGGCCTGAATGAGTGCACCACTTTGTTCCAGTGGGTTACGTCGGCCATTTCATCTTCAAAACTTGAGCTGAATGAAACACAAAACGAAAAACTTCATAGAATTGTAAGACAGTTGCAGGGTGATCTTCAATGCCTTACTGATACTCTACCAGTAATGTACAACCTCATTGATCGAGCAGAGTGGAGGATCCATCATGATTCTGTGGCTGACCTCCTTTCAAGACTCAAAGATGCAGTGTATGATGCAGAAGACCTTCTAGATGAGTTCAGATGGTATGAGACAAAGCTTTTTGTAGAGGGCAATGCTATCTCAGTGGAACCAGTTATTGAATTCTTTCACAGTGTCACTCAAGGCAGCTTCAATAAGGTGAGTGATATCCAGAAGAGGCTCAATCATCTTTCTGGACAGCTCAAAAAAATTGGCTTTCTTCAAGCAGTTCCACGGTTTGACAGATCATTTAGGCCCGAGACCACCTCTTTCCCCATGGAGGCAAAGATTTTTGGCCGTGATGAGGAAAAGAAGAAGCTGATCAGGTTGCTTGGTGTACCAACAAATAATAGCGTGGGTCCTTCTCTACACAAGAGAAAAAGAAGTGGAGTCTCTTCATCGAAAGGCAACCAAATTTGTCCTACCATTGATACTAATGAAGCAATAGTAACGAGTGCTCCAGTTTTGCCAATTGTTGGAATTGGGGGTGTTGGAAAAACCACCCTGGCTCAAGATATTTGCAACCATTCAAAAGTGAAACGTCACTTTGACTTGATAATTTGATTCTGTGTGTCGGATGATTTTGATGTCAAGAGATTAACTAAAGAAGCCATAGAACAATCCTGTGGGAAAGTGCTAAAAAATGATAATCTGAATTTTCTTCAGAGTGCACTTGCAAATAGTCTGAACACTAAAAGATTCTTAATTGTCCTTGATGACATGTGGGATGAAAATGAGCTGGCTTGGAAGCGCTTCCGTGCACCTTTTAGAAATGTACTTCAAGGAAGCATGATGCTCGTCACCACTAGGTCGCCAAAGGTTGCTAATGTAGTGCGCACAGTGGATCCCTTCCCCTTAGAGGGTTTGAAAGAAGATGTCTTTCGGGAGTTCTTTAAACTATGTGTGTTTGGTTCTAATAGCTCCAACAATTGTCCTGAGTTGGAACAAATTAGTGAAAAAATACTCCCAAAGTTGAAAGGCTCTCCTTTGGCTACAAAAACTCTTGGGCGGCTGCTAGGAATGAGCCTTGAGCTAGCACATTGGGATAGGATTCTCAAGAGTCAGCTGTGGGAGCTTAGACAAGAGGAGACCGACATTTTGCCGGCACTTCGGTTGAGCTACATGTATTTACCATTCCCTTTAAAGCGGTGTTTCTCGTTCTGTGCTGTCTACCCAAAAGATTACATTTTCAGGAAGAAAGATTTAACTGAAATTTGGGTGGCAGAAGGCTTCGTAGAAAATCAACATAGTGGTGAACAGTATTTTGAAGAACTTGCACATCTGTCATTTTTTCAGAAATATCAATGGTCCCGGGAGATATATGTAATACATGATTTGATGCATGACATGGCACAACTGGTTTCAAAGGATGATTGCTTTATAGTAAAAGACAATAAGGATATTATGAAGATCCCTCAGAATGTTCGCCATTTGATGGTCCTCAGAGGCGGAGATGTTCAATGCTCTGACTTATTGAAGCATGACATGACACAGCATAGAAAGCTACGCACCCTACTGTGTGAGCTATCTTTAAAGAGTACAATTGGCAATTCTGTGATGGAGAAATGGTGTGCTGAACTTTTGTGCATGCGTGTCATGGTCTGTTCCTCTATCTCTCCGTGGGGATTGCCAGGTAGTATCAGCAATATGAAGCATCTTCGGTACCTTAAAATCTTGCACTCATTCTTTTGCAGGAGCCTTCCTGCTGGATTCTGTCGCCTTTATAATATGCAGATATTGTATGCTTTGAGAAATGGGAGATTGATGACATGCCTAGTGTCTTTGGTATGCCGATCAATCTGCGAGAAATTTGAATCAGCAAAATGCCAATTTCATCATATACCTTCATTGGATATTCGTGGAGGTGCAAGCTGTGCAACGACAAAGGGCCGGAGGGGAAATTATTTTTCAAAACTATAATGTTGAATCCCTTCCAATCTTCTTTTATCCACAAAACTTGCCAAATGAAACATCAAGGGGTTGATCATCGGGAGAATGTCAAGAGAATATCATTACACGGCTACGAGAGCACCGGTAGCACTTTCTTGTTGCTGACCAATGTACTAATTGAAGGTTGCCAAAACTTATCAAGCGTTGAACAATTGCTACAACCTTATTGTGTGCCTAACATCAAGAAAATAAAAATTCTCGGTTGCGGCAATTTGGAACATGTACCAACTGAGAAGTTTGGAGGTTTGCGTTTCCTAGAAGTACTGGATGTGTTCAGATGTCCAAAGATCAAAGCTAAACACCTTTTTGCCCCGTCCCTGAAAAAGCTGTACCTGCAAAACTCCGGGAATCTTGGATACAACATTGATTGTTGTTCTCTCACCAGATTTCATTTATGGGGATATCCTACGAATCCATTGAACTAAAAATGTGGAATCTTCCATCAACTGCAGGAGCTCCGGATCGATTATTGCTATTCTCTGATTATTATTAGAGATTCGGAACCTTTATCCACAGACCTTTTCCAAAGCGGTACCAGAAGCAGAATGGGAAAGTTCCCCTTACTCACTCACCTAACCATTAGCTCCTGCTGGGAGCTTAAAAGTATGGATGACCTCCTATATCTCCCTGCAATTGAGAGTATTAAGATTTGGAACTGTGGCTTGCAGTCCCTGCCAGCTAATAGATTAGGAGGTTCTTCTCGTCTGAAAGATTTGGAGATTTCAGATTGTTCAAGTCTTGACTGGCAAAGCGGATTCTTGTTACCATTGTCTCTTGAAAATCTCACATTATGTAGTTGTGGGGATTTCTCTGGCTCGTTCCCTAGTTGTCTGGAGAACCTCACCTCCCTTGGGTCACTGGAGATTCATGACTGCGAATGCATAGTGTCAGTTCCTGGTCACCTGTGGAGCAGTAATCTCAAATCACTTCAGAGTTTGGAGTTTGTCAGTTGTCCAAAGCTTAAATCAATTGGTGGACCAGATGCAATTGCACACATAAGACATTTATTAGTTAAGAAATGCCCAGAGTTGAAGGAAATTGACCAACCAATGAGGAAGGGCTCATTTTCCTTTCCTATGGTACGCATATGCCACTTGGTTGCAGTATAAAATATTGTTACACATACAGATTCATGCTAGGACACATTCCTTGGCCATGTTTTCATGAGTTATTTCATATTTATGTCTTAGCCAGTTATTGTTATCGTTAAGCTGCTAATTGTTTATGAAAGCATGGCAGTCCCACTGCTGATTGCAGTTACACTACTACTTTCTGGGTAACTCGGTGGGTTAGGTTCATGCATGAGTGTGCTTACATTTTAAGTTTTAGGAAAATGTTATCTTCTTTTTTTTTTTTCCCTCATTGTGTTGGCTTCCTGATGACAACAGATGAAAATTAAAGCCGGCTGAGATGGAGCAAATATGTGCAGTGCAGGCTGTAGGGCTCGACCCAGCGGGAGCAAATGAAACATCTCACTTCTGCCTGAATGGTTGAATCTGGTTCTGATGCTCTTACGGCTGTGTTTTCTTCCCTTGTTGCAAGATGACACGAAAACCATTCATAGATTGTGTGTTATTCCTACCTTTTTGCAATTCTTGTTTTCCAGGTGGGGCAGAACATAAACATAATTGTACCCTTAGTTATGTTTTTTTTTGTACCAAACGTTATTTAAATGCACTCTATTAATATCATCGGAACACAGCGGCTTCCCTTCACATGCTCCATTAGTTTTGTTGGGTGTTTGGTTTACTAATAATTTATTTATCACTGGAGAGGATCCAGAACTGGAGTAGCCTGTGCATCTCCTATGTCTGAAAACTCTGGCGGAAAAGCATCACGGGATTTCAGCTATTTTAGATGCTCGTCTGATGAGCGGTAAATTTTTTTTATTTTATTATTTTTTTTATTTTCCAATTAAGATAGGACTACATCGGGGTCCGCATTGAGCCCTTATCTCTTGGTGATGGATGAGGTCACAAGAGACATACAAGGTGATGTACCTTGGTGTATGCTCTTCGCGGATGATGTGGTGCTAGTTGATGAGAGTAGGGCAGGGGTTAATAGGAAGTTAGAACTATGGAGGCACACGTTAGAATCAAAAGGGTTCAAGCTTAGTAGGACTAAGACCGAGTACATGAGGTGTGATTTCAGCACGACTAGGCACGAGTCGGGAGACGTTTGTCTCGATGGACAAGTGGTGGCCAAGAAGGATACTTTTCGGTATCTAGGATCAATGCTTCAAAAGGATGGAGACATTGATGAGGATGTTAGACATAGAATTTCAGCCGGCTGGTTGAAATGGCATCAAGCTTCTGGCATCCTCTTTGACGAAAGGGTGCCACAGAAGCTAAAAGGTAAGTTCTATTAGGACGGCGATACGCCCGGCGATGTTATACGGTGCAGAATGTTGGCCTACAAAAAGGAGACATGTCCAGCAGAGTGTAGCGGAGATGCGTATGTTGCGTTGGATTTGTGGGCACACTAGGAGGGATAGAGTCCGGAATGACGATATTCGGGATAGAGTTGGGGTTGTACCAATTGAGAAGAAACTGATTCAACATCGGTTGAGATGGTTTGGACATGTTTAGCGGAGGCCTCCTGAGGCGCCGGTGCATAGTGAGGTTCTAAAGCGGGTCGATAATGTAAAGATCGGTAGAGGTCGACCTAAACTGACTTTGGGATGAGTCGGTTAAGCGAGACCTTAAGGAGTGGAATATCTCCAAGGATTTAGCTACTGATAGGAGCGCTTGGAGACTAGCTATCAACGTCCCTGAACCATGACCTTTGTGTGTTGTGTTGTGTTGTGTTGTGTTGGGTGTGTTGTGTTGTGTTGTGTTGCTTTGTGACTTGTCTCCTTTGGGTTTCACCTCTAGCCTACCCCAACTTGCTTGGGACAAAAGGCTATATTGTTGTTGTTGTGTTGTTGTTTTTTTTTTGTTGACCACAGAGAGAACACACACAAGTTCTGCCTAATTTTCTACCAGATGCGAGCTTTCAAATTAAGCAGGCCTAGATTTCCCTCTACCAGTTCAGAGAAAGGTTATGGGGAAGAAGGGCTACTAGCTAGCTCAGCGATGCACCAGTTGGTGGAGCCAACCTCCCAAAATGGACAGGAGTGTGTGGGTACATGAGTAAATTTCATCAGGGATTATTAAACTTGTCCCATACTCCTCATATAGCTTACACTACTATCAAAATAAATTTTTACTCTATTGTTGCTACTTATGCTATATAAGGTCATCATAATCATATTTTACACTAAATTGCCCATCTGGCATATGCTACATATGTGATGACATGACCCAGACATGTAGAGCTAGTGAGCAAATTTTATTTGTTTATTTGTGGTCCTTAAACTTGGGTTACATTTTCATCAATGTTTTAGAACTCTCACAATATATTTTTGGCATCCTAAACTTTCTAATTATTCTAGATATAATATTTAAATCCTTAGAAATTCTCTAAAACCGCTGTGTGGCATCTTACACCAAGCAGTTTCCACGATGGGTAACTAATAGTCAGAGCACCTTCGGTACCTTAAAATCTTGGACTCATGCGTTTGCAAGAGCCTTCCTTCAGCAATCTGTTGCCTATATAGCATGCAGATATTTTGCGCTAAGAAATGGGAGATTGATGACATTCCTAGCAGCTTTGATATGCTGATCAATCTGCTGAAATTTGAATCAGCGAGAATCCAATTTCATCATATACAGTCAGGAACTGAAATTGTTTTTCAAAAGTTGCCATATGTGACATCACTTGGGGTTGATCATCAGAAGAATGTTAAGAATATATCATTTCACAGCTACAACAACACTGGCATTTTCTTGTCCCTGACTCATGTACGAATTGAACTTTGCCACTTATCAAGCGTGGAACAATTTCTACAACCTGCTTATGTGCCTAACATCAAGAATATAAAAATTCACAATTGCAGCAATTTGGAATGTGTACCAACTGAGAAGTTTGGACATTTGATTTTCCTTGAAGTACTGGATGTGTCCTTCTGTCCAAAGATAAAATCACGATGCCTGTTTGCCCCGTCCCTAAAGAAGCTGTATCTGAAAATGTCTGGAAATCTCGGGTACAAGATTGAGTGTAGTTCTCTCAGCTTCTTTAATTTATCAAACTACCTTCTTGAATCCATCGAACTGCAAATGTGGAATCTTCCGTCATTGCGGGAGCTCTTGATTTGTCAGTGTCCCTCTCTAAGAACCATTAAACATTCATCAGAACTTATATCCACTGACCTTTCCCTTTGTGGGGCCCTTTCACACATCGATAAGCCAAGGTTCCTGTTTCTCACTCAGCTAAGCATTGGCTACTGCGATAGGCTTCAAACTATCGACGACCTCCTTTATCTCCCTGCCATTGAGAAAATTTCGATTTGTTACTGTGGCTTTCTGTCCCTGCCAACTAATAGATTGGGAGGTTTTCCTTGTCCGAAGGATTTGAACATTTCATTTTGTCAAAGTCTCAACTGGCAAAGTGGAATGCTGTTGCCATCATCCCTCCAAAACCTCTTTTACGAGTTGTGGGGATTTCTCCACCTGGTTTTCTAGTTGCCTCGAGAATCTCACCTCCCTCAAGTCACTGGAGATTTATGACTGTGAATGCATAGTGTCCGTTCCTGGCCACCTGTGGAGCAGTAATCTCAAATCACTTCAGAGATTGAAGTTTGTTCATTGTCCAAAGCTTAAATCAATTGGTGGACCAGACGCAATTGCACACATAAAAGATTTATTTATTCATGACTGCCCGAGTTGAAGGAAATTGACCAGCCACTGAGAAAAGACTCAGAATTTTTCTACTAGATTGCTTGCACGCGAAAGTGGGCTTGCCCCTTTTTTCAAAGGTACGTATGCCACTTGTGTTTGAAGTATAAACTATGTTACATTTACAGAACTATGTTAGGACACTCGTGAGTGTTTTTCTATGTCATGGTTTCATGAGTCAGATCATCTTTATTTATTTCCTAGCCAGTTATTGTTACACTTAAGATTCTAGTTTTTTTCCTGAAAGCATAGCAGTCCTTTTTTTTCCCATCGTGTTTTCTTTTGGATGCCAGCAGGTAGAAATTAAAGCCGGTTGAGATGGAGCAAAAATATGCAGTGCAGGACTCCAGGACACACGAGAACAAACAAAACATATCACTCATCCCTGAATGGCTGAGTGTGCTTCCTAACTTCCTATGCCTGCAAAAGATTACACGAAAAAACATTCATGTATTGTGTTTTAGTCATACATATATAGCGTGCCATTCCTATACTGTTAAAATACTGTCTTTTGGACTAACTATGATATAATAAGGTCCGTATCATAGTATTTTGTACTAAATTGCCCATGTGGCATACTAAGTATGCGCTGAGATGGCCCAAACATGTATTGGCAATAAGTGAATTTTATTAACGGTCTTTAAACCTGGCTTGCATTTTCATATTTTTACTCTCAAAATATTTTTAGCATGCTAAACTTTTGTAACGGTTATGCATAATATTCAAATCTTCAGAACGTGCGTGGCATACCGATGACAATTAACAAACATCAGAGAGGCTAATTCGATGCCAAATATTACTGCCTCAGTTTTAATTGTACGCACTATGATATGCAATTTTCTAGCATCAATATAGGTCTCAAAAAAAATCTGAATATTGTGGACTGGTGACAACAATTGAGATGACATGGCTAAGCCCAAAGGTATTTGGATGCAACGGTGGCACATAATTTTTCTACGGTTTTCAATAAGGTTTGAGTTACCGCACAACGACAAGTGGGCCACGACCCAACAGAATTTTCGTAACCAAGTCCGTTCAAGTGGGCCCAAAAACAGAGGACGCACTGTCAGTGACTCTTATCCCCGTGGTCCCCTGCTTCTCCGGTCATCTCTCTGCCGCCGCTCTTCCTCGGCGAACTCCCACCTCCACGCAGACCCAGAGCCGGCACCGCTGCGGCGCTGGTCCAAGCCGAGCTCCGATTCCTCCCCGCTCACAACAGCGCAATCCTGTCCATGGCGCGCGCAGTGAGGCGGCGAGCTCCCGTGCTTTCCCGCCGCCGGCGTGCAACGATTCGCGTCCGTCGGACCCCCTCTCCCTCTCGTAAACCCACCCCACGCGTCCTCATGGGTCTGCCGGCCTACGCCGGCTCTCGGACTCAGCTCCCGGAAAGTAAGCGGCTCTGGAAGGCGGGGTAGTTCCCGGGGACACCTACTGGCTACTGCCTACGCCGGCTGCCGGCCTCAGCTCCCGGGGACACAGTTTGCACTTCTCAGCCAGCACTGGTTTGACATCAGGCACGCAAAAAAGGTAATCGAACAAGACATCACCAGACACCAGTCATACATCCCATCTTGTATTTGTTTGCTAAGTATTTTAAAGTTATTATTATTGCTTCGTTTTCTTAAGGTCGCCAAGTATTCTCAGCTTTAACCATTGCACTTTAATTTATAGATGGGCGGTAGTCTGGACTCTGGATTGCTGAGGCGTATACTACTCTGGTTACCTAACAATTAGCAAAAAGATTTTCAGAGGATGGGACTGGTTTCTATCCCCTTCTGTCTTCTGTCAATCTCCTTTGTTGAAGCAGAACCTACCTCTATAGCCTGTGTGGCATCTTACACCAAGCAGTTTCCACGAAGGGTAGCAAATAGTCAGAGGTTTCTGGATAGCTTTAGAAAATCAAACTACTTCAAGCAAGCATTTCCACGGTTTAACAAGTCATTCCGCCCCTAGACCACCTCTTTTGGCACTCAGGCAAAGATTTTTGGTCGAGTGAAAGAAAAGAATATGCTATGAGCCTATGTGGTTGTAGTGTTGTACGATTGCTTTCAAAGCATGAAGCACACCAACTAATTTATTATAATGATTTTTGAGATGTCAGATCTTCTAAAAACATGTCTATTTCAACCTAGAATGCCAATACGAGCAGAAATTTCGCTGCAGATATTTTTGGCTCTAGAAGGATGACAGAAGCAACATCAAATCGGGGGTAAGTTGGTAATTCCTCTGGCCTGGAATGGAATGAGTGGACACGATGCAGGAAGACTGCTCACTGTTGACTACTGCACTTCCAGGAAGATTACATGCATAAAGCCTCTTGAGAGAGTTGAAACTTCAGTGATAATCAATATAGTCTAGCCTGTAAGCTTCTCTATTCCGTATTCTGTTCTCTCGCACATACCCAATAAGCAGCAATTGCATCGAAGCTCACAGGGAGGGCTGGAGCAGAACCGCTGAAGTAACATGTCAATCCCTGCAATCGAGCCTGTAAGCCAACAACTATCTTGATTGGGCCTTTCCACTTTCATTTCATCTTTATCTTAATTAAATTTGTGGAAAGGATACATGGGAAGACTGCCACTGTTGACTACTGCACTTCCAGGAAGATTACATGCATGAAGCCTCTTGAGAGAGTTGAAACTTCAGTGACAGTCAATATAGTCTAGCCTGTAATCTTCTCTGTTCGGTGTTCTCCTCTTCTCTACCGCATACCCAGCAAGCAGCAATTGCATGGAAGCTCACAGGAAGAGCTGGAGCAGAACAGCTGAAGTAACATGTCCATCCCTGCAATTGAGCCTGTAAGCCAACAACTCTCTTGATTGGCCCTTTCCACTTTCCTTTCATCCTTTTCTTAATTTTCTCCTAACAAACACAGGTGAGTATGCCCTCCCAGTAAGCCATGAATCAGATCTGCTACTAATTGAGCACAGTTCACTCTTCGCAGTCACTACTTGATTGACATAAGGCACACAAAAAGGTAATCAAGACATCACCAAACATCATTCATCTACATCGCCCTCGTCTTGTATTTGTTTGCTATTTTACAGTTCATATTAATTTGTTTTCTGTTAAGATGCATGATCATTTCACTAGGTATTCTCTGTTTTAGCCATTGCATTGCATGTTGAAACTTCATTCTGTCATATTCATTGTTGATTATCCTCTCCTGATTTGGTGAGGAAATATCCATCTATAAAGCTTCAGGTGAAACATTATCTTTCTCTAGGATAAAAACATGTGACGATGTTTGCCTTTTTGAATTTATACCTTTTGCTAACATTAAAATCCACAAAATATACTCCTTCTCCATGCTCAATACGTCCACTGTTTGTCTAGGACAGAGGGCAAAACACAAATCTCCAGCTCCAGGCAATATGAACATAATCAACATACCGAAAACCATTGGAGTGATCAGCAACCTCAATGAGTGCGCCAATTTATTCCAATGGGTTACATCTGTCATTCCATCTCGAAAATCCCAACAAAAGGAAAACCTTGATGGAGATGTAAGTCAATTGCAGGGTGACCTTCAATGCCTTAGCGATACTCTACCAGCAATGTACAACCTCATTGATCGAGCAGAGTGGAGGATCCATGATCATTATGTGGCTGACCTCCTTTCAAGACTCAAAGATGCAGTATATGATGCGGAAGACCTTCTAGATGAGTTTAGATGGTATGAGACAAAGGCTTCAGTAGAGAGAAATATGAACTCAGTGGAACCAATCATTGACTTTGTTCAGAGTGTCACTCAAGGCAGCTTCAACAGAGTGTATGATATCCAGAAGAGGCTCAATAATCTTTCTGGGCAGCTCAAGAAAATGGGCCTACTTCAAACAGTTCCATGGTTTGACAAATCATACAGACCTGAGACCACCTCTTTCCCCACTGAGGCAAAGATTTTTGGTCGAAATAAGGAAAAGAAGAAGCTGGTCAGGCTGCTTGGTGTTTCAATAAATAATACACGGGTCCTTCTGGATGTAAGAGAACAAGAAGTGGAGTTCCGGTTTTGGCAATTGTTGGAATTGGGGGTGTTGGAAAAACTGCCTTGGCTCAAGATATTTGCAACAATTCCAAAGTTAAATGTCACTTTGACACGATAATTTGGATTTGTGTCTCGAGATGATTTTGATGTCAAGAGGTTAACTAAAGAAGCCATAGAACAATCTTCTGGCAAAGTTCCAAGAAATGATAATTTGAATTTTCTTCAAGTTGCTCTTGCAAATAGCCTTAACACCAGAAGATTCTTAATTGTTCTTGATGACTTGTGGGATGACAATGAGCAGCATTGGAAGCACTTCTGTGCACCGTTTCAAAATGTACTTCAGGGAAGCATGATCCTTGTCACCACTAGGTCTCCAAAGGTTGCTAATGTGGTGCGTACTGTAGATCCCTTTCCCTTAGATGGTTTGAATGAAGATGTCTTTCGTGAGTTCTTTAAATTGTGTGTGTTTGGATCAGATAGTTCCAACAATGTTCCTGAGTTGGAACGGATTGGTGATAAAATACTCCCAAAGTTGAGAGGCTCTCCTTTAGCTGCAAAAACAGTTGGAAGGTTGTTAGAATGAGCCTTGACCCCGCACATTGGGATGGGATTCTTAAGAGTCATCTATGGGAGCTTCACCAAGAGGAGACTGACATTTTGCCAGCTCTTCGTTTGAGCTACATGTATTTACCATTATATTTAAAGAGATGTTTCTCATTCTGTGCTGTGTACCCGAAAGACTACAATTTCAAAAAGGAAGATTTAGCTGAAATTTGGGCAGCAGAAGGCTTTGTGGAAGAGCAACCTAACATTCCACTTCAACGCGCTGGTGGTCAGTACTTTGAAGAACTTGCACATCTGTCTTTCTTTCAGAAACATCCATGGTTGAATGGGAAATATGTAATCCATGATTTGATGCATGATATGGCACAGCTGGTTTCAAAGGACGAGTGTTTTGCAATAAAAGACACAAATGATCTTCCAAAGGTCCCTCAGAATGTCCGCCATCTATTTGTGCTCAGAGGTGGAGATGTTAAATGTTCTGACTTATTGAATCTATGCAAGCATAGAAAGTTGCGTACTCTACTTTGTGCCATGCCTTTAAAGAGTGAAACTAGCAATACTGTGATGGAAAAATGGTGCACTGAGCTTTTGTGCATGCGTGTCATGGTCTATTCCTCTCTATCTAAGTTGGAGTTGCCAAATACTATTAGCAATATGAAGCATCTTCGGTACCTTCAAATCCTCAACTCTTGCCTTTGCAAGAGGTTTCCTGCAACATTTTGTTGCCTCTACAATATGCAGATATTATATGCTAAGTGTTGGTGTAAATATTAATATGTAAGAGGACTATTATGTAAAAAGTGAGAAGGAATGAATAGAGAAGGGGTGTGCTGTTAGCACACTCCAGTGTGTTCTCCCCCAAATTTCATCATGGTATACAGAGCTAGGTTTAGGGCTACCTCGAGCTCAAGCTGCGGCGGCGCCTCGATCTGCGGTGGCGCGCGCGGATGAATGCAGGAGGAGTCCGTGCGTGTGTGTGCGGGCACACACGAGCAGGCGGAGGAGCAAGTTCTCGGCGGCAGCGAGCTTCGGCGTGAGGCAGCGTGCGGTGCAGGCGAGCGGGCGGCGCGGTGTGTGCGGAGGCGCGCGGCGAGGCTACGAGAGGAGCAGGCGGCGGCCTACTGCTGCGTGGGGAGCAGGTGTGACGCTCGCGCGAGTGTACGGACAAGCCCGTGCTGCGGGCCAAGCTCGAGCGCGAGCGGAGGTGCGGCTGCGGGACGAGCGCGAGCAGAGGAGCGGCTGCGGGCCAGGCTCCGCACGGGAGGAAGCCCCTGCGGGTGAGTGGGCCAGCGGAGCAGAGGAGTTGGCGTGCTGGTGACCTGCAGAGGAGTTGGCGTGCTGGTGACCTGCAGAGTCGCAGAGGAGGTGGCTATGCCGTTGGGAAGCAGAGTAATTGGTTTTGCTCGTTTGCCTGTACACAGAGGAGGTGGTGTTTTGCCTGTACGCAGAGAAGGTGGTGTTGCTGTACTGAAGGAAGAAGAGAGTAAGGTTGCTGGCAGTGGTGTGTGGTGCTGCGATTTGGTGATTGAGTGAAAGGAGAAGGGGCTGCGGCTGCTATGTAAGTGAAGGGAGAAGAGCATTGGTGTTTGTGGCTGCTCTGTCGGTGAAGGAAGAAGAGGATTGGCTGCTGTTGTGTGCCCGTGAAGGAGAAGGAAGAGCTGATTGGAGGTCAGCTCTGCTAGTGCCGTGAAGTTGCTTCCGGTGTGTACTCTGAAGGGAAGCTGTGTGCTACTGCTGAGTGGTGAAAGGGGAGAAGAGACGTGGTGTTTTTGGTTGGCCTGTATAGGGAGTCCACCACTGGTTTGGAGAAGTGTCGATGCCCTGATCTGGAGGGGAGAAGATGTGCTGAGGTGTTGTGGGTAGCTGCGCTGGACAGCAGGTGTCAGTGACCTATTGTACGTGTTGTTGCATGTTTGTGAGAAAGGAAAAAGGAAAGGAGAAGAAGCAGGAGCTGTTGCACTGGTGGTGTCCGCAAGTAGTGGAAAGGTGAGGATTGCAGCTTCCGTGGTCCTAGCTGAGTCCGATTGAAAAGGAGTTGAGAGGAAGAAAGCAACAGTGTTGTTGTTGGTTGTGGTGCTGTGAGGTGTGTATAAAGAGATGGGATTAATTGGGCCCAGGATGGCAGCTGCGGTGCCTGAGCTAAAGCTGGAACTAATGCCAGGTGATGTGAAGTTTGAGGGAAGCAGAAACTATAGAGGACGAGGTGGATCTCGTGGAGGTTGTGGAGGTGCCTGTGGTGATAGTGCAAGGGGTCATGGCAGAGGGCGTGGTGTCCCCCAAGCCAATGCTGCTACCATGGAGAGTGGATCCCAAGTTAATGCTTCTATGACAAATGAGGTTCCATCTCTTACTTTGACAGGGGAGCAGATCAAGCAATGGGAACAATGGCAGAAGTTCAGAGCATATGAGATCTCTAAACCCACTCCAGCTGGTCCTCTGATGGCCACCTCCAGTCTGATGGCCACCTCCAGTCACTGTGGTAACTTTGCCAACTATGCCCACTTGGGCAAAGGTACTCAGGCACAGGCACTTGCATCCACATATAGGCATAACATAGAATGGGTCATTGATTCAGGAGCTTCGAAACATGTTACAGGCATATCTAGTTCTTTTAAGACATACACTCCACATTCATTCTCTGAGACCATTCAAACTGCTGATGGCACCTCCCAACCCATTCATGGTGTAGGATCTGTAGAGTGCACTCCATTTCTTTGTCTATCATCTGTTTTGCATGTTCCTTCCTTCCCAGTCAATCTCCTCTCTGTCAGTTCCCTTATTGATCAGTTCAAATGCACTGTTACGTTTGATGAAAATTCTTGTATCTTTCAGGAGAAGAGGATGGGGAAAGTGCTTGGGACTGGAGTCAGGCGTGATGGGTTGTGGTTGATCAACCATGCAGAGTCAGCATTGGCAGCAGCTGCTGGAGCAAAGGAGAGGGAGATTGTCTTGCTTCATCGTCGGTTAGGACATTTCCATTTTGAAGGTTTGAGTAAACTATATCCTGATGATTTTAAGGACATGGATAGAAGCAAACTTGTGTGTGATGCACTGAACTTGGGAAGCATACAAGATCAACTTATCCTAGCATTGGTCTTCGGAGTTGTGAACCCTTTATGTTAATACATTCTGATGTTTGGGGTCCCTGCTCAGTCACATCGGTGAGTGGATTTAAGTGGTTTGTCACATTTATTGACTGCTATACTCGTATGACATGGATATATATGTTGAGGGGTAAGCATGAGGTACTTAAATGCTTCCAAGACTTCCATAAGTTAGTCACAAATCAATTTGATGCTAAGATACGGATTATCCGTATTGATAATGGAAAGGAGTATGTGAACAATGACTTTGGGGCATACCTCTCAGATCATGGGATTATACATCAAACCACTTGCCCCAATACTCCACCCCAAAATGGTGTAGCTGAGAGGAAGAATCGACATTTATTGGAAGTAGCAAGGTCACTAATGTTTCAGATGAATGTACCAAAATATCTATGGAGTGAGGCGGTAATGACAGCGGCATATCTCATTAATCGGATGCCATCCAGGATCCTTGGCATGAAGTCACCAGCTGAGCTTCTTTTAGGACAACGAGAGTTTAAAGTACCTCCTAGGGTATTTGGTTGTGTTTGCTTTGTCAGGGACCATAGGCCTTCAGTGGGAAAATTGGATCCTCAAGCGGTGAAGTGTGTTTTTGTTGGATACTCATCTACACAAAAGGGTTACAAGTGTTGGGACCCTATTGGAAAGAAATTGTTTGTTAGTATGGATGTGACATTTCGTGAGTTTGAACCATACTATACAAAAGCATGTGATCTTGATCCGTTCTTGGAGGAATTCTCTACAGTCACTGAGGGTGACAGTAGAGAGGGGGAGAATAGAGGAGCTGCTCAACAGGAAGTTCTTGTTGGTACTATCCCGTGTCCAATGGATATGTCTGAAAGCAAGAAGGGAGTTCGTGAGGATGATGGTGCAGATATGGGGAATGATGATTGTGAAGGTGAAGAGGAAATTGGTGATGGGAATGAGGAAGAGGCAGTTGGCGCCAGGAATGAGGAGGTAATTGATGTACAGAATGGAGAGGTGATTGCCAAGGAGTCAATAGTGCACCAAAGGGAACAATCCAGGAGTCAGGGGGAGCAAACAGTTACAAAAGAGCCAATAGTGTACCAAAGGAGGTGGTTTAGAAGTCAGGGGGAGCAAATTAGTGCACCACAGTCACAGCAGCCTGCTACACCAGTCCCAAATCTCTCCTCAGACCTCTCTCCATCAAGTGGTAATGTCCTCCCTAACTCTGAACATGTAGAGTTACCTCTTGCACAACGTAGGGATACTAGATCCAATTTTGGAAAACCTCCTGTTCGTTATGGTTTTGAGCATCCTAGTACAAATCATGACATTGCCAACTTCCTCTCATACTCTCGCCTTTCACCTGCATATAGAGCATTTGTTGCATCTTTACAAACGTGCCTATTCCAAGGGGTGGAGGTGTGCAAAATAGGACCCTAAGTGGAAGGCAGCAATGGAGGAAGAGATGCATGCTCTGCAAAAGAACAAAACATGGGAACTGGTTCCACTTCCAAAAGGAAAAAGAGATGTGGGTTGTAAGTGGGTCTTTACTGTGAAGCAAAACCCAAAAGGGGAGGTGGACAGATACAAGGCAAGGTTGGTTGCAAAAGGGTATAGTCAAACATATGGCATTGATTATGATGAGACCTTTGCTCCTGTGGCAAAGATGGGTACTGTTAGGACCCTAATCTCTTGTGCAGTTAACTTTGGTTGGCCTCTACATCAGATGGATGTGAAGAATGCATTTCTTCATGGTGACTTACAGGAAGAAGTCTATATGGAAATTCCATCGGGGTTTGCTAATAGTCAAACTGTTGGCAAGGTGTGCAGACTTAAAAAATCACTCTATGGACTAAAGCATTCACCCCGGGCAAGGTTTGACAAACTTAGGAGGGCAGTCTGTGGTATGGGATACACTCAATGCAATGGTGATCATACGGTCTTCTATAAGCATAGAGGAACATTTATCACTATTATGGTGGTGTATGTGGATGATATTGTGATTACAGGAGATGATGTGGAGGAAATCAAATGCTTGAAGGAGAACCTAGGAAAAGCTTTCGAGGTAAAGGATCTTGGACCACTTAGGTATTTCCTTGGGATTGAAATTGCTAGGTCACCTAAGGGGATAGTTCTTTCTCAAAGGAAATATGTTCTTGATCTGTTAGCTGAAACCGGCATGATGGGATGTCGGCCTTGCAGTACACCTATTGATAAAAATCATCAAATCAGTGCCCAGTGTGGAGATTCTGTGGACAAAGAAAGATATCAAAGATTGGTGGGAAGACTGATATACCTATGTCATACAAGGCCTGACATTTCTTATGCAGTGAGTGTGGTAAGCAGATATATGCATGATCCTAGAACAGGGCATATGGAGGCTGTCTACAGAATTTTGAGATACCTAAAGGGAACCCCTGGGAGAGGGTTATGGTTTAGAAAAAACATGCACCTGGATTTGGAGGGATATTGTGATGCCGATTGGGCAAGTTGCAGGGATGATAGGAGATCTACCTCTGGTTATTGTGTATTTGTGGGAGGTAATCTTGTCTCATGGCGAAGCAAGAAGCAAGCAGTTGTTGCTCGGTCTACTGCAAAAGCTGAATATAGGGCAATGGCATTGAGCCTGTGTGAGATGTTTGTGGCTAAAAGGCTTGTTGAAGGAGCTGCGGGTGTTGAGAAATGAGACCATGATGCTTCATTGTGACAATGTTGCTGCAATCAATATTGCAAATAATCCGATCCGGTTTGATCGTACCAAGCATGTTGAGATTGATAGGTTCTTCATCAAGGAAAAGTTAGATAGTGGGGTCCTAAAGTTGAAGTATGTAAAATCACGTGATCAACTAGCGGATTGTCTTACAAAGGGTTTAGGACCTAGTGAAAATGAGTTGAGTTGTAGCAAGATGGGCATGCTAGATATTTTTAGCCCATCTTGAGGGGGAGTGTTGGTGTAAATATTAATATGTAAGAGGACTATTATGTAAAAAGTGAGAAGGAATGAATAGAGAAGGGGTGTGCTGTTAGCACACTCCAGAGTGTTCTCCCCAAATTTCATCACTAAGAGATGGGAGATTGATGACATTCCTAGTGGGTTTAATATCTTGATCAATCTGCAGAAATTTGAATCGATAAAATATCAATTTCATCGTCTACATTCAGTGGATATTCGTGAAGTCGCCAACTCGATAAAGGACAGATAAGGCAATTAAAGTTCCCAAAAAATAACGGTGAACATCTTCCAAGAGGGTTTCATCCACAAAACTTGACAAATATAACGTCACTTTGGTTTGAGTATTGGGACAACATCGGGAGCATAACTTATTCTATGAGTTCAATGCAGATTCATAGTTATGATGACACTTTCTCATCCCCGATCGATGTACAAATTAGAAATTGCCAAAACTTAGCAAGCCTCGAACAATTTCTAGAACCAGCTTATGTGCCTATCATCAAGAAAATAGAAATTTCCTATTGCAGAAGTTTACAATCTGTACCAACAGATAGGTTTGGAGATTTGTGTTTCCTTGAAGTATTGCGTGTATCCCATTGTCCAATGATCAAATCACAGAGCCTGTTTGTCCCATCCCTAAAGAAGTTGTATCTGACGAACTCTGGGAATCTCGGAGACAACATCGAGTGTAGTTCCCTCACCATCTTGCATTTATCAAACTACCCTCTAGGATCCATCGAACTGCATATGTGGAATGTTCCATTACTACAAGAGCTCCGGATCATTTTTTGTTCTTCTCTAACAATTATTAGAGATTCAGAACCTATATCCACTGATCTTTTACATGGCAGGGCTAGAAGCAGAATGGGAAAGTTCCCATTACTCAGTCAGCTAACCATTGATGATTGCGATAAGCTTCAAAGTATCGATGACCTCCTATATCTCCCTGCCATTGAGAGAATTTTGATTAGGAGATGTGGCTTGCTGTCCCTGACAGTTAATAGATTGAGAAGTTTTCCCCATCTGATGGGTTTGGACATTTCAATGTGTCAAAATCTTGATTGGCAATTTGGAATGTTGTTACCATCCTCCCTCCAAAAGCTCAAGTTATGGAATTGTGGGGATTTCTCTGTTGTGTTTCCCAGTTGCCTAGAGAACCTCACCTCCCTTGAGTCACTGGAGATTTTTTTCTATGAATGCATAGTGTCCATTCCTGGTCACCTGTGGAGTAGTAATCTCAAATCACTTCAGAGATTGAAGTTTCTTGGTTGTTCAGGGCTTAAATCAATTGGTGGACCAGATGCAATTGCGCATATAAGAGATTTATTTATTGACAAATGCTCAGAGTTGAAGGAAATTGACCAACCATTGAGGAGAGGCTCATTGTTCTAGATTGCTTGCACGAGAGAGTGGGCTCGCATTCTTTTTTCTATGGTACGTATATGCCACTTATTTGCAATATAAACTATGGCTACATTTAAAGAACCATGTTAGGACAGTAGGACACTTGTGAATGTTTCTATATGGCATGTTTTCATGAGTTAGATCATATTTATGTCTTAGCCAGTTATTGTTACCCTGATACTTGTTTCTGAAAGTGTAGCAGTCCCGCTACCGCTTTTTGTGTAACTAGTGACTTTGGATTAGGTTCACGAGTGTATTTGTGTGTGCACAATGACTAATGCAAGCTTTTGCGTATTAAAAAAAAGTTTGATTGGATTTACATTTTTTAAGAAGATTAATTTCCTTTTTCCTCATCATGTATTATCTTCTTGATGATAGGTGGAAATTAGAGATGGTTGAGACAGAGCATGCTGGTCCTCAAGGCACACCGAACAAACAGAACATATCACTTCTCCCTGAATGACTGAATCCAGTTCTTATGTTCTTACGGCTGTTTTCTTCCCTTGGCTGCAAGATGACATGAAAAACAATCATTTATTTGTGTAATGTGTCACATCTGTACAGGAATTCCTGTTTCCGTGCAAAATAAGCAGGGCAGAACACAAAACATAATTTGTATCCTCTGTTGTATTTTTTGTATACCATGTGACTTACTACATTATATCAAAATTTTATTCTATAGTTGCAACATGGCAGTTTCACACACTCCCTTAGAAGTTTGAGATCTTCATCCAGAATATCAATTATTTGTTTTACTGATTACTACCAGAGAGGAGTAAGAGCCTGAGTAACCCCCCTCCTTATTTGTTGGGTGTGTTGGTTCATGGAAAATATATGCCTAAGGTGCTACGTGTTGATGTCTATTAAGTGCAACTGAAATAAGGGGGGTTCCGCAAGCGCACAGAATATATCATCGTAGCATTTTAACCAGGAGTAATCCAGGTATCGTTATTTATAATTTTACCACTAGGAAGGGAATGCACTGGATAATGAGTGATGAGCAATGCACATGGATAATGGAGAGCTTAACCTTGTCTGTATCGATCATCTCATACAGGGTAAGTGTCACATAAAATATAGGAATGAATGATAATTGACATAAGATAAATGAGAGCATTTAGCCACATAAAATGATAGTAAACATCTCAACTTAGCACTCTAAGCTTATAACACTAGCATGGGCTAGGACGATCTAGGGTATAATCCTATGTTATTCTAACTATAAAGTCAAAGCATACAATGATTAGTGCAAGAACATCTAGCAATCATGGCGGGAAAAGGTTACATCTATGCATAGTGATATTACCAGAGAAGACTAGAGACATAGCAATGACTTCAATGTAATAGGGTTGTTCTGCTAGACCTATACTCGGGAGAAGGGCTACAAAGGACTCAACAGGACTATCACTCCCGCGATCTACCTCACGATCCAGAATATAGGGTGCAATCGCAGATAAATACGGTCTAGGCACCATGCCTACACAATATTTACCACTCACCCATTGGCCTAATGAGCAAGCGCTATACGATCCTATGCATAAACATAATTCTAGTCCAACTACGCTAAACATATAATCAAAGTAGACTAAGAACGATATAATTGAGAACATAATCAAATAGAGCAAAGTCAATTCTGATATAATAGAATAGAATAAAGTACTATTCATAGTATCACGAACAATGATGAATATTACAAGAATGTAGAGGGAAATTACCAAGAACCCCGACAGATCCGGACTCCAAGCTAGGCTTGATTCCCTCTAGATCTATTCCTATATAGCTATGCTACTAAACTATGGAGCTCTAATTGAGATGGAGGCTCTGGCTTCTCTGAATTCTCTCAGATGAATGAATGGAGAATGAATTAGGGTTTTACCCAGGGGCCAGGGGCTCTGAATATATAGCCCCCTAGGATGCACCACAGCCCTCGGATCAAACCGACCTAAATGGACGATAATTATTCATCCTCAAAGGCGGTGGAAGCAGGATCTGCGAGACTCCACCTCATTGGTTGAGGTGGAGGGGCGGCCGACTCATGGACAGGGGCGGCCGCCTCTGGTCAATGACAGGTGGGCCCCCGGCTTCAGGTGTCGCCTTCTGGAGTCTTCTAGAGTATACAATTTTACCCGTTCGGTCTTTATCTCTATGTAATCCTGACATGTGGGTCTCCTTTGGTTCTCTTTCTGGTAACCCCCTGCAGAAATAGACAATCACCAAAACTCGTGGAATTCTGTCAGTGTAACCCCTATATCTAACAGGTGAACTCATTTTAGTCCTTTCTCTTGCTGCGTTGACGGTATAAAATTGATACTTAACTACCGTCAACACTACGCCAAAATTTGACATATTGACCAATTTTTAGCTGTTATTTGATTATGTGAAAAGATTTAGCATGAGTTTGTGAACAAGATTTTGCCCGTTGTGTATGGGAGAGGCAGGGTTCACGGGTTTCCTTGATCTACGTGATAAGATCTTCGTCTTAAGCAAAATGCCCAGGGGCAAGTCTTAGACCCCACGGGTCGAGATTTTTGCCATGTGGAAAGAAAGATTTAAATTTAATGGCAGGACTTTCTCTGTCTTTCGATTAAGCAAAGAAGAGAGAATTTATGTACAGAGAAAGAAAGATTTTTTTTTTCAAAATAGAGAGAAAGAGGGTTTTTATGTACCACCAGCATGTTTGTGCAAAGGGCTCGCCCACCAGGCCACCACAGAGCCGCCCCCAAACATAACACAAGTGGTTTTGGATTAGCTTTTGAAATTTTGCAAAAGGTGGTTGAAACATCTGTATCGCACTGATCGTTCATCTATTTTTCCACCACCTGCTGCACGATTAAGTTTCTATTATAAAGAAATTGTGATTTCGCTTTCTAGAAATTTCACAGGCTGTGACGCGTCAATGGTCTCAGCAGGCCCCACCGACAAGTTCATTGATTTTTTTATTTATTATTTTAGTGACCGTGAAGTGGAAGTAGACAGCCTACCTACTTTCGTTAATAATTTTTGAACGACTTAGAAAATGAATACGGTAGTAGTGGAGAGATGATCAAATTTTTATGGGAATGAAAGTAGTAATGAGGGGCATAACCTGGTTTAAGAGGCAGGAGGTAGGCTAAATCTAGAGTGATATAGAATCGCATCATCTATCTAAGTGGGGGTGACAAACTGATGACACTTGAAGACAACGTTCCAAAATATAGAGAGCAAATTAGTCGATCCAAATATTTCACACGTTGTAAAATGAACAAGCATAAAGACAGTTATCAAACTGGTTGAAAATAACAATTTATATTAAAAATAAAATGGTACATAATATGGAAAATGTCATCTCGGTCAGTATGAGATTTGTCATTCATTTTCATCCATCCCACCCCTAGGGTGGCTCTGCCAGTTTTTGGTCCATGCTTTGTTCTTTATGAAACTAGCTTGACGATTTTGTTTTTTTTTTTCCTTCTCACCATGTCCTAGAGTGGTAAGCTATATTTTGTTGGGGTCCCATGAGGCATTAAGCCAATTATGGTTCTAAAAATTTGTATCTCTGCAGAAACCATTAGCAACAACCCCAAATGGATGGATGTATGCCGGGCATGTAAATTTGGCTAGGACTATTTGGGGTACTGAGTATCGTGGTACGGAACTAAACACATGAGTCTGAGTGATATCGTTGACCATAGATCATTTGTCACGTCACCTATTGTAGTCTCTTTTGGCATGGCTTCGGCTTCTTGTGACTCTTGTCGTGGAGCTGCGCACAAAATGGCCATCTAAGGAAATTTAAGATAAATTATTATTAAGTAAACCAAATGATGCATTTAGCCCTTACTTAATTTTAAAGGGATTTTTTGCTTATCATATTTTGAGTGAAGGATCAACAATTATGGTTGAGTTAATTTACCTAGAATACCTTATAATTTGAGATAGATGTTTGAACTCTTTGATTATTTATATTTAAGCACAGAGGGAGTATGAAAAGAGAAGCAGAGCCTGGCAAACTGGCTTATAAAAATATTTGAGATAGGTTTGAGTTTCAGCTCGATGACAAGTGTTTTTTTTTTTTTTTTTTTTTTTTTTTTTTTTTTTTTTTTTTTTTTTTTTTTTTTTTTTTTTTGAGAAACAGCTCGAGAAGCAGAGCCTGGCAAACTGGCTTATAAAAATATTTGAGATAGGTCTGAGTTTCAGCTCGATGACAAGTTTTTTTTTTTGAGAAACAGCTCGATGACAAGTGGACCATGAGCCAACAGAAATTTTCGTAAACAAAATCGTCCCCTGATGTCACTGATTGTCGGGCCCACTCTCACCAATCTGTCCCCACTCCCCGGTGACCATCTTCTCTGGCCCCACCTCTTCTTCCCCGAGCTCCACGCCGACCCGGAGCTGGCAATGCGCGCGCGGTGCGGCGGCGAGCTCCCCCTGCGTTCCCGCCGCCGGCGCGCGCCCATTCATTCCTCTCCCGCCCGCCCCCTCCCTCGGTAAACCCACCCACTCGTCCTCATGGCGGGTCCGCCGGCCTACACCGCTTCCCCCTCTGCCCGGGATCTGCTCCTTTTTCCAAATCTAGAGTGGCACCGCCGCGGTGTTTTCTTATCTGGCGGTGGCTTGGGGTGCCGTCGGCCGCGTAGCCCCGTCACAGGAGAGGCCACCCCGCACCGGCGCAGGAGAAGCGCCGCTCCTCGGAGTCGTCGTCCCGGACCCAGCTCCCGGAACGGAAGCGGCACTGGAAGTAAGGCCGGTGGAGGCGGCGGACGGCTCACAGCAAAACGAAACCCATACATACCCAGCTGCGAATATTCTACACGGTGCAGGTGCGTTTTGGCATACTTTCGGCTTTGGATGAGTTGAGCGAACAAGGGTCCTCGTCAGAGCTGTGTATACATATCATTGTCGTTGCCCAAGTCCAATTTGCTTGTGTCTAGGCTGGTTTGGCGGATCATTTGTCTGGTTGTTACCTAGCAATGGAATCCAAGGCTTGTTACTCCAATTTGATATAATCTACTAGTCTGTTTGATGAATCAGGAAAGGTGGTGATTTCTCGGTCTGGATTGGAATAAGATAAATAAAGACGGAATAAAGTCGATAAAGTGAAAATTAAAGTATACAAGGGAAGACCGACTCAACCCAAAGTTGCCTACGGCACTTCCAGGAAGTTTACATGTATGAAGCCTCCAGATCTGGGAGAGTTCAGAGTCAGTCTATCTAGCCAGTAAGCCCCTAGCTCGGTTCTCCTCCTCTCAAGCACATAGACATAGCAAGTAAGCAGAAGGTGCATGAGAGCTCACAGTCACAGGAACTGTTGAAGCAGAACTAGTGAAGTCGTAACATGTCGACCTCCACAATCGACGGAGCCTGTAAGCTGAACTACTCTCTTGCTTTGCCATTTCCACTTTCCTTCTGTCATCTTTTCAAGTTATCTGATTTCTTTCATCAAATTAAACCACAGGTGGCGCACGCTTCTAGCAAGTCATAAATCAGATCTCAAGCACAGCTGGCACCTTGCAGTCAGAATTTGGTTCAAACACGTGAGGCACACAAAAAGGTAATCAAATACTAAGACATGACCAAGCATCAGTCATACACCCCATTGTGTTGTATTTTTTTCTATTTACAGTTGCTATTACTTCATTTCCTGTTAAAGGTTGCCAAATATTCTCTGCTTTGACCATTGCACTGCTCAGTATGGTATTCATTTATAGATGGGTAGTTTAGATTGCTGAGGTGTATACATACTGCTGTGGTTACCTAATCATTAGCAAAAAAGGATTTTCGGAGGACAGGAATGGATTCACCCTGTGAACCCCCTTTATTGAAGCAGATGCTACCTGTGACCTATCCCATTTTCATATTTTCTCTCTATACATCTCAATAAGGGGTTAGTCCATCTCCTAAAATTTGATTTCCCTTTTTGTTCTCTCGCAAGAAAATTTCTCGTTGCTTGCTCTTACATTTTTCATGGTTGCTCACTTGCTCTGTTTTCATCCTATGGAGAAGTTTAGAACTCTCTTTTTGAGCAAAAACCGTGGGGGCAAAGCCCCCCGGCAACAAGGAATTATATTAATAAAACAACATAAGGAGTACAAGTTAGAGGGAGCACTTACAAAGGTCTATTTACAACACACTACAGAGCATCAAGCCAAAGCAAAATGCAGGAATGCAAGTTAGGTTTGATTCTAACAAGGTGATCAGCCACTAGGGACTTGAAAGAGGCTTTCCACGAAGCAAAACATGGTGGCCTATTGTTGAAGATAAGACCATTCCTCTCATTCCAAATACACCAGGCACCCACCAGGAAGACCTCCATGAAGAAAGGTTGCCCGAAGACCTTAGCCAAATATAGCCTCTGATGAATGCTAACATTATCGGCCCAGACAATGCCCAAGGCAAACCAGCGACTAACAGCCGAAGGAATAACTTCTTATATACGAGAAGTTTAGAACTCTTACCGATAATTATTATACATCTGGACACTATATAAACTATATTTAGTTTTTCTATCCAGTAATCATGTGAATATATTTTTATAATATTTTACTGTTACATTTATATATAAGAACTAGCAGGAGCCCCGCGCACTTGCGCGGGTTAGCAAGTGTATAAAAATTTTAGTATGAAAAGATACAAACAATGCAAAGTATTGACTGGAATATTGTCCGGATTACAAAGTTAGTAACAAAACAGGAAAGACACTCTTGATTGCCGCTCTGCTGTTTCCATACCTTTAAATACTCAGATTAACAAAGCTGGAACTTTACTGCAGTTTGTTTGAGTATGCCATGGGGGACGCATCTGTTCGAACAGTAACACAGACAAGTACTGAAATTTCATAATTGATATCATCTATCCGTCCTTGTTCTAAGGCCTGCTATCATCTATCCGCCCTTGTTCTAAGGCCGTACAGTAGGCTGTAGAACAATGTTGTCGTATGTTAATTGGACCTTGGAGTGGCAAAAAACCTGTAAGCAGAAAACAAATGATCCTGTATTATTGTGCAATGAACTTTTATGTAACAGGGATTCCTTCTTAAGCATAACACAGCACCAATTCAGATGGGGAGAAATCAATAGGCATGAACTGAAATTTGTACAGGATAAATAACTTGCAGCATGAATGAAGACCACGTAGCAGTTCCATGTGGTTAGTAAATAAAACCGAAGTCCAAAGCCAGTGCAATAATGCATTCAGTGAAACATTAGGACCCATACCCTTTGGTAACGCCACATTAAGGTTCTGAATTAAAACTTGTAAAAAAAAGGTTCTGAATTTTAATGGATCAATTAAGTTGAGGATACAGTCATCTATTGAGTATCATATATGAACAAAAGTTTGAAGTTGCAAAGTAATAAGAAATGTTGGAATATTGGAAAATGCAAGTGGGCCAGTTAAAATAGAAAGTAATATATTTTGCTGCAATCAAGGTAGAAGGAACACAATATGTGAAATTCTTAATACATCATGTGCATAATTTAACATACAGATGCCTTTTTCTCATGTATATGATGTACCTATGCAGAATGTAGCCAGAATATCCCTTATTGCAAAAAGATAAATGCATACTGAAAGGAACCAAGATTCCGAGTTGGCTTTATCATCAAAGATTGAAGAAACGAAGAGGGAGCAATCATTGGCAAGGGCTAAATGGAGAGAACACATCTTTCAACCCAGGATTGTTATGCTGCTACAAATTAAGGAACCGTCCACTATGAGCTTGTTTTGGAGAAGGCGTAACCCCAAATAACCAACAGAAACATATAAAGATTTGCACAGAAGATCTCTAAGCAATTATGCATGGAACTCGAACACAACAAACAGTATATCTTACAAATTAATTTGTCAATGTGTGTGATAAGATAAAGCAGTTTTGGATGATACCTCAGATTAGCTGATGCATGACAACAATTTAGTCCCTACCCAAATAAGCAACAGAAACATATGAACCATTTTCTTTGGACCTGCAAAAAAAATATCCATGAGGAAAGGACGTTATGTGGTGTGCAATGCACCAATTTGCAGAGGAGATATTTAAGCAATTATAGCTTGAACTCAAACAGAACAAAGAGTATATATTGAAAAGATGAAACTCATTAAGGTACACATAGGCAACGGAAAGGAATAGCAGAAGGCACCGAATTGGCGAGTTGGCACAAAATTAACAGGGAGGGCCGTTTCGCGCATTCCATCAAACACTTGAAGAGCACACCACACCAACAGCAAAATAAACAACATGGTTGTCCACGTTGGTTGGAGATGGAGAAGAAGATATCCAAGGCACATCACCACGGCATGTACGGTAGGAGATCGAAGCGAAATAGAGAGGAAATGACACTTTACCTCGTCGTGCATGCTAGATCGGAGGCCCGCTGTTACCGACGCCGTTTGGAGAGTTGCTCTGTCGCATGGACTTCACTGCAGCACACGGGAGACCCACGTCGACGGCGCGTCAACCCTAAGGCATGCCGAAGAGTCAGCGTGGAGCAGGCCCTAGGGCATGGCAAGACAGCGGTGTACATGGCTGAGCGGCCGACGAAGCGGCGGATGTGGACGCATGGAAGTTGCGACGCCGTGCCGGTGTGCCGTGACGCAACAGTAGGGCAGCGCGGGAGAAGACTCGGTGGCGCGAGGAGGAGGAGCAGGGCTGGGGGCGGCGCTGGCAGGGGCAGCGGCAGAGGGCGGCGTGGGGAGGGAGGCAGCAAAGCAAGTGGCGTTGTCGGGCGGGGCGCTTCGAGGAGATGGCACTTTCTTTTTTTTATTACAGTGGCACAGTTTGTATCAATTTGCTAGCCCACAAGAGCGCTTGTTACTTGTCCTGCTGTATGCTTTTGTGAGAAATTATTTCGCAAGTTGGGGCACCCACATTGATTTTCCTATTAAAGCACTTGACTAGGAATGGATAGTGGAGCTACTGACCGTGAAGTATTGGAGAAAAAATTGGAGAAAAATCTGCAGGATCCAGCTGCAGAACCAATGCCCTTGCCATTGGAATTTTTGGAAGTCTTTACATGCAATTTTTCCACTGAACAAGAACTTGGCAGGGGTATGTTTGGAGTCTCCCACAAATAAAAAGAAAGAAACTAAGACTACCGTTTCATGCGTAAAAAAATTTCCGTCTGCCCCCCATGGTTTCATGCGATCCATCCCGCGGAAGCCTCCGGTACGATAGAGTACATGTAAGGAAATTAATAATCATGCATGGAATGGAAAGAAATAATCGTGCGCTCCATTGAAGGAAATAGTCTGCGGTTTCACCGTTTGCTTCTCCTCCGTCCGCTACGATAGAGTGCATGTAAGGAAATTAATGCATGCATGGAAAGAAGGAAATAATCCGCGGTCAATATTTTGGTTCTGACTGTGCGTCCGGCCATTTTAAAAAAGGAAAGAAAAAAATCTCCGTAATCTCATTCTCCTCCGCACGCCGGCAGTTTACCTTGTGCAGCTCCTTCGCTCGCCATATCGTCCTCGCCCACATCCATCGCGTCGCATCGTCGCCTTCACCGTGCGCCGCGCGCCCGGCTCCTGCGCCCGCTCGCAACTAGGCATGCCGCCACCACCCGCGCGGCCACGGTGATCACGACGCCTTCCCTCGGTCGCACTTCCACCGCTCGCGCCCAGAAGGCAACAAGACCGCGCGGTCGATCTCACCGTGGTGTGTACGTTGTGATCTGTCATCTCGCTAGCTGCTCCTCCACGAGATCTCCTCCCGTTCCGGCCTCCCACTCTCGGCGGTGCGGATGTGGTGACCTAGCCCGGGACGGAGCCGGGGTTGGGGTCACGGTGGCGGCGGGACGTGGTGACCTAGCAAGATCACCGAAGGAGGCGGGCGTCGCTCGATCGGCGGCACAAGATCACTGCATACAGATCATCAGCTTCGTCCTCGCCCGCATCCACCGCGTCGCATCATCGCCTTCACCGTACGCCGCGCGCCCGGCTCCTGCGCCTGCTCGCAACTAGGCATGCCGCCACCACCCGCGCGGCCACGGTGATCACGACGCCTTCCTCGGTCGCACTTCCACCGCTCGCGCCCGAAAGGCAACAAGACCGCGCGGTCGATCTCACCGTGGCGTGTACGTTGCGATCTGTCATCTCGCTAGCTGCTCCTCCACGAGATCTCCTCCCGTTCCGGCCTCCCACTCTCGGCGGTGCGGACGTGGTGACCTAGCTGCGGGACGGAGCCGGGGTTGGGGTCACGGTGGCGGCGGGACGTGGTGACCTAGCAAGATCACCGAAGCCGAGCGGGCGTCGCTCGATCTGGCGGCACAAGATCACTGCATACGAGATCATCGGCTTCGTCCGGGTTTTCCTCACGTCTCTAAGTGTCTCTTTGTAGTAGTTCTTTTCTGCAATTTCTAGAGAGCATTCCATATTGTCAAGCTAATTCCCCGATAGAGTGATTTCTTATCTTTTTTAATGAATGCAGAATTAGCATGATTATTTTTTACTTTCCCACATGGATTGACATCGAGAATATTTTTGACATTACACAGGTAGTGTTGATGGACACACCAAGTTCACTGTGATCGAGTACCTTTGGATGACCTTACAAATACAACCCATTGAGATATATAAAATTTTACAACATCTCTACATGTTTTGTGTTCATTTGTTTGCAACTCCTCACCAAAATTCATTGAAGTGAATCATAACCAACCGGAATTGGTGCAACTAGACGGGGATCATAAAGAGAAGAAGAGGCGAGAGGGATAGAGAACAGTATGCAACAATGTCGATAAAACGAGAGGGCACTATGAAATAAAAGACAACGTGAATTGTATGCGACCAAAAAGGCCACAAATATGCAACAAATGACTCCAAATGAGACTGTCCAGTCAATTACCGGTATCGTAATAAATATATTTCTTCCTCACATAAAACATCTTGAGACTGTTTCATGCGTAAAAAAATTTCCGTCTGCCCCCCATGGTTTCATGCGATCCATCCCGCGGAAGCCTCCGGTACGATAGAGTACATGTAAGGAAATTAATAATCATGCATGGAATGGAAAGAAATAATCGTGCGCTCCATTGAAGGAAATAGTCTGCGGTTTCACCGTTTGCTTCTCCTCCGTCCGGTACGATAGAGTGCATGTAAGGAAATTAATGCATGCATGGAAAGAAGGAAATAATCCGCGGTCAATATTTTGGTTCTCGACGTGCGTCCGGCCATTTTAAAAAGGAAAGAAAAAAAAATCTCCGTAATCTCATTCTCCTCCGCACGCCGGCGGTTTACCTTGTGCAGCTCCTTCGCTCGCCATATCGTCCTCGCCCACATCCATCGCGTCGCATCGTCGCCTTCACCGTGCGCCGCGCGCCCGGCTCCTGCGCCCGCTCGCAACTAGGCATGCCGCCACCACCCGCGCGGCCACGGTGATCACGACGCCTTCCCTCGGTCGCACTTCCACCGCTCGCGCCCAGAAGGCAACAAGACCGCGCGGTCGATCTCACCGTGGCGTGTACGTTGTGATCTGTCATCTCGCTAGCTGCTCCTCCACGAGATCTCCTCCCGTTCCGGCCTCCCACTCTCGGCGGTGCGGATGTGGTGACCTAGCTGCGGGACGGCCGGGGTTGGGGTCACCGGTGGCGGCAGGACGTGGTGACCTAGCAAGATCACCGAAGCCGAGCAGGGCGTCGCTCTGATCTGGCGGCACAAGATCACTGCATACAGATCATCAGCTTCGTCCTCGCCCGCATCCACCGCGTCGCATCATCGCCTTCACCGTACGCCGCGCGCCCGGCTCCTGCGCCTGCTCGCAACTAGGCATGCCGCCACCACCCGCGCGGCCACGGTGATCACGACGCCTTCCCTCGGTCGCACTTCCACCGCTCGCGCCCAGAAGGCAACAAGACCGCGCGGTCGATCTCACCGTGGCGTGTACGTTGCGTCTGTCATCTCGCTAGCTGCTCCTCCATGAGATCTCCTCCCGTTCCGGCCTCCCACTCTCGGCGGTGCGGACGTGGTGACCTAGCCTGCGGGACGGAGCCGGGGTTGGGGTCACCGGTGGCGGCAGGACGTGGTGACCTAGCAAGATCACCGAAGCCGAGCGGGCGTCGCTCGATCTCGGCGGCACAAGATCACTGCATACAGATCATCAGCTTCGTCCGGTTTTCCTCACGTCTCTAAGTGTCTCTTTGTAGTAGTTCTTTTCTGCAATTTCTAGAGAGCATTCCATATTGTCAAGCTAATTCCCCGATAGAGTGATTTCTTATCTTTTTTAATGAATGCAGAATTAGCATGATTATTTTTTACTTTCCCACATGGATTGACATCGAGAATATTTTTGACATTACACGGGTAGTGTTGATGGACACACCAAGTTCACTGTGATCGAGTACCTTTGGATGACCTTACAAATACAACCCATTGAGATATATAAAATTTTACAACATCTCTACATGTTTTGTGTTCATTTGTTTGCAACTCCTCACCAAAATTCATTGAAGTGAATCATAACCAACCGGAATTGGTGCAACTAGACGGGGATCATAAAGAGAAGAAGAGGCGAGGGATAGAGAACAGTATGCAACAATGTCTGATAAACGAGAGGGCACTATGAAATAAAAGACAACGTGAATTGTATGCGACCAAAAAGGCCACAAATATGCAACAAATGACTCCAAATGAGACTGTCCAGTCAATTACCGGTATCGTAATAAATATATTTCTTCCTCACATAAAACATCTTGAGACTGTTTGATACTTATTATATGAATTGATGTTTAGACGGTTCTGCTCCTTTAACCATTGAAGTTCCCGGTGATATTGATGACCGTTTAACAAATATGGATATGAACAATGTCCACGAATCGGGTATGCCCTTAGAATTATGGCTTTTGTTAATTACAAATAGAGTTTTAACACCATCGTAGCTGAAAGTGTTGTGTAAAGTTTATTATTATATAATTAAGACATTCGAGACTGTACTTTTTTTATTAATATATAGGTGCTAGCAATGCATCTTTTTCCGTTGACAATATTGTCATGTGTCCAAAACAACGTGGAATTGAGCGAGATAGAGCACGAAGGGCTACAATGTCTCTTGAACAAAAAGCGCAAATGAACAAGAGGCAGCGTGAGTTGTATGTGGCATGAAATGCATCCAACAATGTTGCAAAAAAACTGCAAATGACTCCACAAGAGAAGATGTTGAAACGAAAAGAGATCAACAAAAAAAAAAATACAACACGATGGTGAGGGAACACCGGGCCAACAATCTGCATCCGGACTCCATAGCCATGGAGAGCCTTCACTTCAGCCCTCAGCCTATTTTTCCTTCACCTCCATCGCCTAGAATGGGTTCACCATATATGGAACATACCCGAACTGATGGGCATGCCTAGAACGGGTCCAGAAGTAGAGACCCTGAATTATCTGCGACACATACCATACACGAGCATCGAGTGACTGCTGGAGACAAAATGCCCTTTTATCGCGTCGCAATTGGGATTCGAAGAAAACATTGGGAGAAGTGCTAGAGGTTGTGCTTTGATGGAGAGTGCAATGAAACGAACGACCCGACTATGATGTGGATGTCGTATTTGAGGATGACAACGAAGATGATGAGGCCTGCTTTATCGCCGAACAAGGTACACCGTGATAGAGCCAAAACATTCATTCTTAAACTATTTTTCAATGCGTAACATGTCAACATTTTGGTAGAATACGACGAGGATGGAACTGATGTTGAGCACAATGACGACATGGATAAGAAAGAGAACAGTGAGCGATGTCCCGCATCCATACGACCGGGTTTACGCTAATGTCCCATCGAGCCGCACTTGTCGGTGCGAACCGTGTGCACCGCACCGCAAAGAAATTCGAGGATGAATCACCTGGATTCTGTTGTCGGGGTGAAAAGATTCAACTTTCAACTCCCGATACACCACCAGCGCTCATGAGGCTGTGGACAAGCTTTAGAGCCCGATGCTAGGCACTTTCATGCAAACATCGATATTTCAACGACCACTTCTCTTTCACTTCCCGTCTTGCCATCTAGATCGTGTGACCACTAACATGCGAATCTGCGGTGATAGACAAAGTATTGCCTATGTCATTGGAACTAATATTTATACCTATATTTATGCGTATAGGATGTTACGAGATGAGTCGAAACTTATTTGTAGATTTGTCGGCGCATCTGAAGATATAAACACTATCTTAGGTGAATCACGGAAAAATCTATAGTAGAGTTTATGAGCCTACAACGTCGTGATCTATGTGACCGTGTTAATTTCACAAACTTCACTTGTTTAGATTAAATGTATCTTTAATGCGTTACTTAATTTCGTAACATTATTTTTTTATCGTGTGTTCCGTGTACTTTTATATAAAAGTTTTGCCAACCCGTAGCAACGCACGGGTACGATACTAGTAGTATACAAGGTATGAACATTCCTCTTACACTATAATTTTCAACCGATGGCAACAGTAGCAGATAATGAATGGTTCACCTACATGTTTTTAATTTTTTATGAAGGGAGTTTTCAAGAGCGGCAAAGTTATTGCTGTAAAGAAGATTTTTGATGTACATCTGTTGGACTTGGAAACAACAGAAATAATAAGCAATTTGAGAATGAGATCCTGTGCCTTATGGGGGTCAAGCACCAAAATGCCGTACAACTTGTAGGTTACTGTGTACAAACCAGGTCGGAAGTGATGAAGCTACCGAGTGGCGAACATGTTATGGCTCAACGTCATGTATGTTTGCTCTGCTTTGAATTTCTATGTAAGGGAAGCTTTGCGAAGCATGTATCTGGTATGTTGAAATACAATACTATGATATTTCCTTTGCAAACTTTATACACACACACAACTGTGCCATTATATCAATGTATGCACAATTCAATTATGCGATACAAATATATCACCCGTCCACAGAGGTGCTGGTTTTTATGGCACCATTACAGTATGCGCTATTCATACCTTTTTTCTGTTTGTTGATGTATTTTTACAGATGACTTTCTGGTCCTTGATTGGGATACGAGATATGAGATAATTAGGGGAGTTTGCAGAGGCTTGCATTATCTTCATGATAAATGTCATATTGTTCACCTGGACCTTAAACCAGAAAACATACTGATGGATGCATGATGATGCCGAAAATTGTGGATTTTGGTTTGTCAAGGCTTTTGGGTGAACAAAAATCCAAAATTTTTACTGAAAGTCGTGCAGGAACATTGTAAGCTAGTTGTGCCCCTTTCTAGAGCTTTATAATTTTACTATTTTCTACAGCTGATTATGCAAATTCTTCTGCAGTGGATATATGGCCAAAGAATACGTAGACCACGGAATTATCTCTTCCAAGGCAGATATATTCAGTTTGGGTGTCATAATCATAGGGATAATCACAGGTCGCAGGGACTATCCCGATATCAGCAACACACCTGAAACATCTCTCAAGCACTATACAGACAAAGTAAGATTATTTAGTATGATTAGATACTGTAATTTTCTAAGTACATATTCAAATGTCTTTTTACGATAAATTACTTATGCAAATGTTTAGGTGGGCAGCCCTAGCAGCCCAAAGGACTCCTTTCCAAAAAGGAGAAGCACCAATATCAGAACAGCAGAACAAGTTAGGCTTGTCCAATCTGTACTTTGAGTTCACAATATCAGTCCAAACAGCATTTGAATGTAAATGATATCTAAATATCCAAGCACTCAGTAAAGATAGATTCAAACTTCTTAAATCCAGAATCCCCAAACCCCCCATGTCTTTTTTCTGGGACACCAGCTGCCAATTGGCCAGGTGGTACTTATGATGATCTTCAATGTCACCCCAGAGAAAATGCCCCATATGGGAATTGAGCAACTTAATTGCTCATTTTGGAAACTTAATAACAGAAAGTAAATAAATGGGTATGCTAGACAGACAGGCTTTAAGCAAAGTCAATCTACCTGCATAGGAAAGCAATCGATGACTTGGTGGATTAGGTTCACGAGTGTTTGTGCAAAAAGAAGTTCGGTTCTATTTACATCTTTTGATATGTATGGAAGAAGAATTTCTTTTTTCCTTCATCATACTATCTTCTTGATGACAGGTGGAAACTGGGGATGGTTGGGACGGAGCAAATAGCTGCTGGGCCTGAAGACACACCGGACAAACAAACACATATCAGTTCTTCCTGAATGGCTGAATCTGCTTCTTATGTTCTTATGGCTATTTTTCTTCCCTTCTCTGCAAGATGACATGAAAACCATTCATAGATTGTGTTCCTCGTTATATGCCTAACGTGTTACATCTATTCATTTGGAATTCCTGTTTCTGTTCAAAATAAGTGGTGCAGAACACAGAATTGTACCCTCTGTTAAGCTTTCTGTATACCATGTAACTTACTAGATTATGTCACAATTTTATTGCATACATGCAAACAGGAGAGTTTCGCACACTCCCTTAGAAGTTTAAGGTCTTCGTGTGAAATAGTGAAAATGATTCATTTTACTACTTTGCTACTAGAGAGGAGTAAGAGCCAGAGTAATCCCCCTTCTTCTTTGTGGTGTGTTTGGTTCATGGACCATATATGCCTAAGGTCGCTAAGCATGTCAAAAGAAGAAGAAAAGTGAAACTTAATGGCAGGATTGGTCTTTTGATTGATTTTGAGAGAGAGAGAGAGAGAGAGAGAGAGAGAGAGAGAGAGAGAGAGAGAGAGAGAGAGAGAGAGATGTTTTCTCTGTAGCAATGTAGATTATTCATTTAACTGCAAAAGGTGTTTGGCGTGCAGATTCAGTGGCATGTAATTTTCCAAACATTTGAGTAAAGTAGTACTACACATAAGCCTTTTTTTAGCACAGTACTACACATAAGGGTGCTGCTAGCGATCAAACGTTCTATGATAGAACGTCGACGCTAGCAGGGCCCAGCCCATCGTCCCCGCACATCCCCGCAGCGCCCAATCGCACCCCGCAAATGTACACACACGCACACGCATGCCCTCCTGCCCCTCCTCCATGCGGCCTTCGCCACCGGCTCGCACGCCACGAGCCCCCTGCCTCCTTCAGCCAAAAGTCCAGTCCACCCCTCGTCGGAGACTTGCCGGAGCATCGCCGAAAATCCCTATGAAACAAAAACAAAAACGAAATCGAAACACATGAAACAATCAGTTTGAAACATAGGAAAATTTCAATTTGAAACACAAACAAAACGCAATTGAAACACATGAAAAATTCAGTTTGAAACACATGAAAAATTCAGTTTGAAAACCGAGAACATCGCCCGCAACTACCGTAACATCGCCTTGCTTTGCTAGCGGGAACATCAACCCGCAACTACTAGAACATCGCCCTGCTGCTAGCGGGACATCGCCCTGCTGCTAGCGGGACATCGCCCTGCTGCTACCCGAACATCAATTTTGTACTAGCAAAACATCAACGACATACTAACAGAACATCGACTTTGTGATAGTAGAACATCAACCATATAATATCTGGACATCAAATACAAGAGGTGAAATGCAGTTGAAACAAATCGGAACTGCAATTTGAAACATTTGAAACAAAACACAAATGTAGGGTTTTGAAACACACAATGCGAGGGAAGCGCATGAACACATTTGAAACACACACCGCGAAACATCACCTAAAATGCTGCTAAAACAAAAGAAGCTATTGGCAAAAATACACAAAAGCAGGGGAGCGCATGAACACATCTGAAAACACACCCCCGAAACATCAACTAAAACGCTGCTGAAACAAAAGAAGCGGCACAATCGAAATAGAGAGATGGAGGAGAAAAAAGGGGTAGAGATGAGAGAGGAGGAGCAGAAGGCATACCTGTGTCGATCCGACCAGAGCTGAAGACGAAAGCGCGACGGATCCATGGCCATGCGGGTTCGCCGGAGCCCGCCACGACCGCCGGCACCGCCAAGGTTGGGGCCCGCTCCACCGCCGTCGCCATGGGCAGGAGGAAGCAACGGACCGCAGCAGGGAGGAGGACGGGCTTCTCTCTCACCGGATCCGACCGAATCCGTGACCGTCGCGGCCGGAACCTGTAGATCCGGGCACAATGACGCCGGATTCGGGCCTGGAAGGCAGGAAGGCAGCGGGTTCTCGCCGGAGAGCTGCCACCGTCGTCTTCGATTCCAGCGCCATGGTCGTGAGGGAGGCATGGAGGAAGGGAGGGGAGCGCGGGCAAGGGAGGCGGCGGGTGGAGAGCGCGTGCGCTGGTGGCTGTTCCCCATCCCGGTGCGTGCAAACCGGCGGGAGAGGTAGGCCAGGAAGACGGCGGCGAGGTGAGAAGACATAACTGAAGAAACGAGTGGACAAGGCCACGTTGTTTACTCCGGGGCGGAACACACGAGGAAGAGCGTTGTCGTCCAGCATTTAGGCCCCGTGACACATGGCCCACGAAGCCATGTTCAATGCGTCGAACGTTTCACCACAAGCATTACCGTACACATAAGCGTTTTTTTGGCCAATGACAAATGGGCCACGACCCAACAAAGTTCATAACCGATCTCGTTTGTTCAATTCGCTGACCTATGGGCCCAACAAAACAGAGGGCCCACTATCCCGTGTCCCCTGCTTCTCCGGCCATCTCTCTGCCGCCGCTCTTCCCCGGCGACCTCCACGTCGGCACCGCTGCGGCGGAGGTCCAAGCCAAGCTCCGATTCCTCCCCGCTCCCAACCGCACAACCTCATGTCCATGGCGCGCGCGGTGCGGCGGCGAGCTCCCCGTGCATTTCCGCCACCGGTGCGCGACTATTCCTTTCCGCCCGACCCCTCTTCGTCTCATAAACCACCCCACCCATGCGTCCTCATGGGTTCAGAACCTAGGAATCTAGGAAACAAGATTGAGCGTAGTTCTCTCACCATCTTGCATTTATCAAATTGCCCTCTTGAATCCATTGAACTGCAAATGTGCAATCTCCCATTACTGCAGGAGCTAGAGATCAGTTCTTGTCCCTCTCTGACAGTTATTAGAGATTCAGAACCTATGTCCCCCTCTAACAGATTGGGAAGTTTTCCTCTTTTGAAGGATTTTGGAGATTTTCAACTGTCCAAGATTAGGCTGGCAAACTGGAATGTTGTTATCATCATCTCTCCAAAAACTTATCTTATCGAGTTGTGGGGATTTCTCTGCCTGGTTCCCCTCCCTCGAGTCACTGCAGATTTGTTATAGTGAATGCATAGTGTCCGTTCCTGGCCACCTGTGGAGCAGTAGTCTCAAAACACTTCGGAGTTTGAAGTTTGATCGTTGTTCAAAGCTTAAATCAATTGGTGGACCAGACTCAATTGCACACTTGAGAGATGTATGGATTGATGACTGCCCGGAATTGAAAGAAATTGACCAACCACTGTGGAGGATAGGCTCAATGGCAATAGTTTTATAGATTGCTTGCACAAGAAAGCGGCCTCACTCTCTTTTTCAAAGGTATGTGCGCCACTTCTTTGCAGTGTAAACTATGGTTACAGTCAGAGAACTATGTTAGGATATTTGTGTGTGTTTCTAAATGTCATATTTATGTCTTAGCTAGGTATTGTTACTCAGTGAGTTAGGTTCATGAGTGTCGTACATTTTCCATTATAGAATAAAAGTTTTTTTTTCCTCATCGTGTTATCTTCTTGATGACAGCAGATTGAATTTAAAGCCAGTTGAGATGGAGCAAATATGTGCAGTGCTGGACTCAAAGACCCAAACGAGAACAAACGGAACATATCACTTCTCCATGAATGGTGGAATCCACATGTTATGCTATTACGGCTGTGTTTTCTTCCCTTCTCTGCAAAATAAAACGCAGAACCATTCATATATTTGTGTTTTTGTCATATGCCTAGTGTGATGTTCCTATCATTTTGCAATTCTTGTTTCCCTTGTGAAATAAGTGGAGCAGAACAGAACACAAACATTGCATGGTTGCTCCCTCGGTTAAGCACTTTTTTTATCTCAATAATGTGCAGACTTAATACACTATGTTACAATCATATTCTAAGATTGCAACATGAGAGCTTCTCACGATCCATTAGTTTTGTTTGGTGTGTTTGGTTTTACTAATATTTACTGGAGAGGGGCCAGAGCCATAGTGGACTCTGCTTCTCCACTAGAGTCTGGAGTCTTATTTTAGAAGCCCGTCCGATGAGCATATTTGTACATTTTCATACTCTCAAAAATATATTTTTTTTGGATCAATATCATCATATTTTGTACTAAATTGCCCACGTAGCATGCTAATTATGCAGTGACATGGCCCAGGGCCAATAGTCTTTAAACCTCACTTGGGTTTTTATCAAGATATTAGTATTCTGAAAATATATTTTTAGCATGCTAAATTTTCTAATTGTTATGCATAATGTTTAAATATTTAGAATCTCGGCAAGAACGAGGCGATCCAATCCCTCGAGGAGAAGCGCATGCTCGGCTACGAGGTCCTCATCCACCTGAGGGCGGTGGCTGACTACACCCCGCCTCCGACGTCGCCCGGGGGGCCGGGCGGTCCGTCGGCACGGGAGGACGACGATGGTGGTGACGACGACTTCGGCGGACCACCACCAGGCTGGGGCCCCACCCCGCGCTGCTCCTACGGCTTCACCTGCGAGCGCGGGATCAGGGACGGCACCGTGCAAGCCGATCTGCGCCACCTCAGGCGGGTTGCGGACAGGCGGCGGGGGCGCTCCGACGCAGTCCCGGCGGCCTCCGGTGGGGTTGAGCGGGCTACCGACCACCGCAGCGGGCAGCGACAAGGCGCACCACCTCGTCAGCACGCTGGGCCCGAACACCGCGACGCCACCACCACGTCCACCCGCAAGACGTACCGGGCGGCCGTGACCGGCCGCGAGGGGGGGGGTCCTCGGCGGTGCCGCCGGCGGCGGGGCCGGCCGAGCAAGCGAGCCCCCGGCGCACCGCCCGTCCTCCTCCGGCGCCGTGGGGCGGGCGCGGAACGCCAACGTCGCACCCGTGAGCCGGTGGCCGGTGGCGATCCAGGAGTCCGGTTTCGACCGAGCGCGGGTACCGGCCAAGACTTCCGCAGGCGCGCAGCAGAGCCGGGTCTGGCGGCCGCGCGTGCGAGCCGCGCCAGGCTCCGGCGCGGGGCTCGAAGAGGAGGCCGGAAAGACGGCCCCCAGCAACCCGGCGTCCGCGGGCACCAAGCCTTCAGGGGCGGCCGGGGGGTTCGGTCTGGGGCCCGACAGTGGTGCCACGGCCACGACCACCGAGCCGGCGCCGTCGGTCACGCGCCACTCTCACAGGGCGCGGGACGAGTACTCGGCAGCGTGGGCGCTTGCCCTCGAGGGACCCCTGCCCGCACCTTCACGCTCGGAGTCCGCGCGGACGGGAGGCACAGAGGGCACCGCCGCGGCCGGCGGGTGCGAGTACCTGGAGCCGCCAAGGGAGTCTGAGAAGGCGGTGCGGGGCTCGCTAGCGCTGCTAGCCCTGTGGGGAGAGGGCACGCAGGCGGCACGTGAGGCGGCCGCCACGGCGCAGAACACGGACTCCATGGCCGGCTCGGTGGGGAACCTGGAGCCGCCATTGGAGACTGAGGAGGCAAGCCGTGGCTCACTTGCGCTACTCACCCTTTGGGGGGAGGAGCGCCAGACTGGACATCTGGGATGTGCGGCACCGCTCGACCCCGACCATGCGGGTGCCGCTGACGTGGACACAGAGGCGGCTGCGGGGGATGCAGAGCCACCGGAGGAGGATCCCGCCACGCCGGTGCACGGTGGAGAAGGCTTGCCGGAGGGCACGCTCACCCTGCTCGCCCACTGGGGAGCTGTAAGGTCCTAGATGGCTAGGGGGGTGAATAGCCTATAAAAATTTCTACAAACTCACTAAGCAAACTTCGTTAGATACACAAACGGCGGAAAGCAAGTTATGCTTAGCCTACTAGGTGTTGCAAGCCTCCTATCCAAACAATTCTAGTAAATGATCACTAGTACACACAAGAGCTACCACTAGTGTTCAAGAGTTCTACCCACGGGATTTAGTCTACACAAGATGTGGTTCCCGACCGACCACGCAAGCAATTCTACTTTGCAAGAAAGTAATCAAAGTAATACAAGAGAGGGTAGGAGCTTGTTATACCGACGTAGAGTCGAGGTTGCCAATCACCAAGAAATGAACAATCAATCAATCGGCAACACACAAAGGATGATGACCAATCACCGGGAGACAAGATGAACACAATGATTTATCCCCGGATGTTCACTTGGGCACCGCCAAGCTACGTCACCCGTTGTGTCGATCAACACCTAGATGGTCCTTTGGTGTGACCCTCAAGCCACTTGCCCCGCAAGGAAACCACAAGGCGCCACTCTCAAGTGAGGTACTCAATGACACGCGCAATCCAATAGAGTTACTCTTCGCGATCCCCGCGAGGTGAGCACAAGAACCTCTTACAAATCAACCGGAGGTGGCCAAGAACATACACCTTCTCTTGCCAACGCCTCCAACAATCTCCAAGCCGGCTAGAAGCGGTACTCTCCAAGAGTAACAAGAAATCCACCGGCTAAACCACCCACAAGTGCCACTAGAATGCTCTCAAGCAATGCAATGCACTAGGTGATCTCTCAATCTCACTTTGGATGAGCAACAAGCAAGAGATGAGAGGGAGAGTGTTTCTCTAGCACAAAGGATGAGCAAGTGAGTAGAAATAGGCAAGAGAGCCTCCCATGGCCGGCCAAGGGGCTATTTATAAGCCCAAGGCGAAATCCAACCGTTACCCCTCGGGCAGGCCGATTTCAACCCGCCGGACGCGTCCGCGGCTCAAGCGCCGGACGCGTCCGGCGCCTCCTCGCGTGCCCGTGACAGCTGACCGTTGGCGGCCCAACGTTCAAATCACCTCGCGTCCGGCCCGCGTTCGGCCTGCGTCCGGCGGCCCGCGTCCGGAGGAAACGCTCGCGCTCAGAAACTTTCTGGTCTGCATCCGGCCCACGCCGGACGCGGCCAGCCCGCGTCCGCCGCCCTCAGACGGCCCAGCAGCCTCGCGACGAAGCCCAAGACGCGCCGGACTCTGCACAGTGAATGGCCCGCGTCTGCCGCGTGCGTCCGGCGTGCGTCCAACGCGTGACACTCGCTCACGCCAAGTCACAATGCGCCGGACGCGTCCGGCGCCCAAGCCCTGCGCGTCTGGCGCTGTCAAAACTTCGTTTTTCAGCCCATCGTGACGCCAACTTCTCAGACATGCTATCCAACAAGCATACCAACTTGATCAACAAAGAGAGCATGAATTCAACCAAATTTTGCATCCGGCGCAATAGAAAATATGCATCCATTTTTCTCGAAAATGCCGAATCCCGCCTCACAGGCTCGGCGGGAGGAAGAGAGGGACCCAAACCCATCTCTACCCCGCAAACCACAAGACCAAAATGCCACCTTTGTAAATGTGCCAACACCACCAAGTGTACATCTCTATGTGCTTGTGTGTTAGCTTTTCACAAACATTTCCAAAAGGTTAGGTTAGCTCACTAGGCCCTACATGCAATGCACTTCATGAATTCACCTAGTGGCACCCGTGCGTCGAATAGCCGATAAGACTTCCCCTCTTAATAGTGTGGCTATCGAAACTAAACCACTCACACCCTCTATGGTGTCTTGAGTGCAAAACAAAATGGCCCTATCGGTTATACCTTTGCCTTGAGCCCATTTTGTTCCTCCAAATGATATGAGCACTTCACACCATCATGTGACCGTCTCGATCCATCGACCTCGACTTCACTTGCCCTTCACCGTGCATTGGTCCATCGGCGCCTAGTCTTGCCCGAGCTTCACCATCGCATGGTCCTTCACTCCGAAGCCTCGACTAGCCCTTCACCTTCAACACCGGTCCATGGAGCCAAGCATCGTCTTGATCTTCATCTTTGATCACATGACATGTGTCATGCTTCATATGCAATAAGCTCATCATGTGGACAACCTTTCTCTAAATCAACCACTTTAGATAAACAAGGTTAGTCCTAGGTTTTATCAATTAGCCAAAACCAAACTAGGGACTTTCAGGAGCGGACCTCGACGACGCGCCACCCGGCTTCCCCATCCCGGGGGCCTTCCCACGGCCGGGGGTGGCCACCCCGCCCCAGTGGGACGCCTTGGGGGACGAGGACGACGACTGGACCACGGCACTTGGGGGTCTTTCCCCACAGCGCAGCGCCCGCTACACCCAGGGGGATGCTCCGGCAGAGGCCGTTGAGCTCCCTGGGTTCCTCGACTTGGACGACACACCACCTGCGGGGTAGTAGTCGGCAGGGAGACGGGCGACCGGTGGATTCGACCCAGCAGGGAGCTTGGTGTCATCCGCCGGTCGCCAGGCGAGCCGAGGCAGTGCCGATATGCAGGGGCCCCTGGGCAGGGCATACCTTTGCGGTGCCTCGGGGAGCCCGCCCAGGCACGCAACCACGGGCGACGACGCCCCCCCGGGGTTCTCCACGCCCGTACACAGGAGGCCCCCCCCGGGCTCGACGCCTGGGGAGGAAGGCACCCCGGCCGAGGACGGCTCTCTCACGGGACGGCTTAAGAAGTTCACCAAGAAGTGCTTCCACAAGGCGGCCACCCCTCTCCTCCCGGCCAGGGTCGCCGACTCCAGCTCCATCAAGTTGCCCACGCGGAGCAGGCGTATCGCGGCAAATCCCCTCTCCAAGTACTCGGTCGCAAAGCGAGGAGAGATCATCGCCATGCAGAAGATGGAGTTCATCGAGTCACAGCCGACTGAGGAGGGGCAGCTGAAGCTGGACGCGATATTCGAGGGAAGACCTGGAGACGCGCGGGCCCTGCAGGAGTTGCTGTCAGATGAGGTGTGACAGCAGCGTCCGCGGAGACGCCGCGGAGCCGGCGACCGCGCCTGAGTGTCGGCCACCACCTGTGAATGTAATGTGTAATGAATAACACAACCATTGTATGCTGGAACACGCGGGGGCTTAACTCAGGAGCCCGGCGCGATGCTGTTCGCACGATGGTGCTGAATGAGAGGCCCAACATAGCTTGTATTGTAGAAACTAAGCTCCACTCTGTACCGTAATTCCTTGTATCATCTTTGCCCGGAATGGACTTTGTTGACTACGCCTTCGTTCCTGCAAATGGCACCCGGGGAGGGATTCTTCTTGCAGGGCGACGACCGGACATTCAGCTCGACGATGTACACATCGGTTGCTACTCGGCAACGGTGCAAGTACACACCGTTGGAGACACGGGGCGGGGGCTGTTGACGGTTGTTAATGATCAATTTTATATGTCAACCAGAGAGAGAAAGAGGGGTATAATCTGTTCACCATCATAGACTTAGGGTTTAAACCGACAGATTCCACAAGTTTTGGTGAATATGTGTTTTCATAGGATTATCGGAAAACATCCAAGGAGGCCCACATGTCATGATTACATAGAGAGAAAGACCGAACGGGTAAAATTGTATATTCTAGAAGACTCCGAGGAAGGCAAACCCCGGAAGCGGGGACCCACCTCGCATTGTGGTGGGTCGGCCGACTCCCTCCTTGGGTCGGCCGACTCCCCACCTCCACCAATCGTGGAGGCTCGCGGATCCGCCTCCACCGCCTTTGAGGATGAATAATTATCGTCCGTTTAGGTCGGTTTGATCCGATGGCCGTGGTGTATCCTAGGGGACTATATATTCAGAGCCCCCGGCCCCCGGGCCGGAGGAGAATTCATTCAAGAATTCATTATTCGTAGGGTAGCCATCGCAAAGCTAGGGTTTAGAGAGAGATCTCCACCGAGAATTAGAATAGATACTCTAGATCTTCAAGTTCTACATAGGTTTAGACTAGATAGAGGAAGAATCGGGCGCCGTGCTCGGAATTCCGGATCTTCATCATCGAATTGGTATTATCTTGTATCTATTCTTGTGACTTTATTCTAAATATCATTATGTTTCTATTTATTATGTTCCTAGTTTATTCTAGTTCTATATTTGATATGGTTATGATTGGTAATAAGTTTATGTATATGTTTGCAAAGCGCTTAGCTCTCTTCCCGGGGGGTTAGGTGGTAGATTTCATGTAAGCATGGTGCTTAGATGCCGTTTACTGCAAATGCACCCTATTGGCCGGGTCGTGTGGTAGATCGCGGAAGTGACAGCTTCGTGAGTCCTCTCGTATTCCATCCCCGTTGGTAGGTCTAGCGAACCAAAGTTGCGTAGTAAGTCCCGCTATGTCTTGGCTTGTTATAGCAATGATCCTTATACATAGATGAAGAGTCTTTTGTGCTATATATGATAGTGTAGAGTTGGAGTAGATGAATGACTTAGTAGATTAGAACCTACATAGGATTTATATTTCTTGCACTAATCGATGTCAACCTACCTTTGTGAGTAGTCTATATCTAATCTCTCGTGTGATTTATACCCCGAGCTTATTACTTTATATTCCCTTATTTATCATGGTTTACCCCTCTCGCCAAAGTATGTGATCGTGTAATCAATCACTCATAAGTAGTCGTGTTTAGCAAGTTCATCTCATAGTTTAAGTCCGTAGTTCTTTCCTTTGAGCTAAATATAAATAACGATACCCGGAATACTTCCCGGTAAAATGCTACGATGGTGTATTATCTCGTTCGCTTGGGATCCCATATTTTTCTTGATTAGAGGAGCAGTTTCTATACCAACACTTCGGCGCCATGCTAGGGATGACAACTTAGCGTGAGTGGTGTTAGAGGTGTCAACAAGCATTTTTGGCGCCGTTGTTGGGGAACGGAATAAACTTTTAGAGAAAAATTGCTTAAGCGGATACTTAGAAAATGAGTGATTGTCACTAGTCACCTCTACTTTGGCGAGTTCACCCCCGTTGTTTTTCTTTGTCTATATTTTATACGGGGTATTAGCGGGATTGAATCTCGATTCATTCAAAACTCTCGATCATCGTGAGACGGTTCAATCAAGAAGGAAGCTCGTCACCAATCAAGATGGTCGAGAAGACCTTCTTTGGAGTTCTCTCGCTCCAACAATAGAGAACGTCCGCACTGGTCCAAATACACAATAATATGGAGTTTGAGCTCAAGCCAAGTCTCATCAACATGGTGCAAGCTATCCAATTCGGTGGAAAGGTACATGAAGATGCAAGTACACATCTACGGGACTTCATGGAGATTGGAAACACCATCGCCATAGATGGAGTTAAAGAAGACCTCATACTTCTTCGCCTCTTTCCATTCTCACTAGTGGGAAGAGCGAAGCAAAGGTTCTATGCCAATAAAGAAGATATCAATACATGGGCGAAGTGTTCCAAGGCCTTTCTAGCAAAATTCTTCCCAATAGGCAAAACCAATGCCTTAAGAGGAAAGATTACCAATTTCCAACAGCAGAAGACGGAGACCATGTCAGAAGCATGGGAGCGTTTGCAAGGATATATCCAAGATTGTCCCCATCATGGAATGGAAGAATGGTTACTCATGCAAGGTTTCTATCACGGATTAACTCCGAAGACGCGTGAGCACCTAGATGCAACTGCTGAAGGATCATTCTTATCACTCACTCTTGGGAGAGCTAAAAGACTCATGGAGAAGATAGCAGATAATCAAAGCTGGTCCCAAGACAACATTCAAGATTGTCACCAGAGTGAAGAAGCAATTGAAGAAGTGAATGCATTATCAACCAAGATGGACACCTTACTCCATTGGCTTGACCAGAGGGCCAAGTACAAAGAAGATCAAAGAGCAATTGAAGCAACATATAAGCGGAAATTCAAGTCCCATCATGAGAAAGGTTCCACATTGGGTGCAACCATCCATTAATCAAGGTACTCGGTCGTAATTATGCAAAGCAACCTACTTTAAGAGAGTTGGTTCTACAACAGTCCAAGATCAACTCATCTATGGAGGATAGGTTTGCTTTGCTAATAACAAAATCTTGGAAAACTTAAGTATTAAAATGGATAGTTTCTCCTCCGCCATTAATGATCAACTAGAGTTCAATAAAAAGATAGAAGAAAAGATAGCCAAGTTGGCCGTTGCATTGCCTGTTGCCACTAACCCCGAAAGCGGTGAGATCTATTACTACAAGAAGAGGGAGTTCCACGAGAGATCCTCCCTACCCAAAAGGAGCAAAAAGGCCAACCGTGCTACCACCGGTGGCGAAGAAGAAGACTTCCAACCCGAGCTAGAAGTATTACCACAAGAATCAGTACGAAGCCGGTACAAGATCGGAAGCAAGACAACAATTTCGAGATACAAACTACCTACCATTCCCTAGGAGGAAGAGAGGACCACAAATGCATGACGGATGAGCGGTTTGGTAAGTTCGTGGAGGTAATTCAAAAGTTATATGTCAATATACCTCTCGTTTGGATGCCATACAGTCCCCACTTATGCCAAGTACATACGAGATATTCTTAACAAGAAGAGACCACTTTGCCATCCAATGAAGTGATCAAGCTAACCGAAGAATGTAGTGCGGCCATCCTCAACCAACTACCGAGAAAAAAAAAAAAGATCCAGGATGTCCCACTATCGATTGCACAATTGGAGATCAACATTTCAATAACGCACTCGTGATCTTGGAGCAAGTGTCGTGTAATGCCCGCAGCAGTCTACTACAAGCTCAACCACACTGCACTAGAGCCAACATCAATGTGTCTACAACTAGCCGACCAATCGGTCCGTTATCCGTTGGGCATTGCTGAAAACATCCCGGTCAAGATAAGAGAATTCTTCGTGCCAGTAGACTTTGTAGTACTGGATATGCATCCAGACTCAAAGGTGTCACTTATACTTGGAAGACCCTTCTTAAGCACCGCCAATGCACACATTGATGTCGGGAAGGGAGAAATCAAGTTCACTATAAATGGGCAAGAAGAGCAATTCGCATTCAAGTCGAAACAAGAGCTCAACAAATCCACGAAGATGGTAGAAGAAGATCGAGACAAGTACAACCACCGAGAGACGAGGATGCATCTCTCGGGATCATCGACGGAATAAATATTTTGGAAGGTCCAATTCGGAGGACTTTAAAATCCGAATCCTCGCCGGAAGGTAACTCGGTATTTATCCGTATTTCAAATTTCATCTCTTATAATTTTCTTAGGCATATTTATTTCCAGCATTGCATTATAAAATTCTACGCCCCACATAAATAATTTTACGGTGTGTGACAACCCGTCGAAAATATTTTATCGTGGTGGCACAAAAATCTATCATTTCATGCATTTAAATTAGTTTACCTTCATTTAAATTTCTGCATTGTTTATTTTTATCATGGCATTTAGTGCTTGGTGGGTCCCTCACCATAGGTCCCACATGTCATAGACTACACCTCACATACATCAAATCACATAATTTCATCCACTTCCACTCACCTCCACTATCCTCTCTTTTCCACCGCCAAAACCACTCAACCGACCAAAATTTCTCGGATGAAGGAAAGATCACGCAATAGCATGTGAAGTGGCAGCCATATTGGCCAATATGGTGGGTCGGCCGACCCCACCATTGAGTCGGCCGACTCTCCCCTCCTCCTCTATAAATAGGCCTCCTCCCATGGCTTCCATGCACCACCCACATTCCAGAATTTTAGCCAAACCACCTGCTCTCGACTTCGAGTTTCCTGGAGAGAAGAGGAGAAGAGTAGGAAGAGAGAAGAAGTGAGAAGAGTGAGCAAGAGTTTGTAGCAAGTGAAGGGAAGGTGTAGTGCTGAGTAGATCATCACAAAATTAGTGGAGATGCTGTCCAAATAGGATAAAGAAAATTTAAAATTTAGGGGAGGTTCTGTCAAAATCAAGACCCGAAGTTTAGAGCTTTTTGTCATGAAGAACGACTAACCTCCGGACCGCCGACTGACGGACTAACCACTAACCTTGTGCTAATCCTTCTCTCCACCAGTGTTTGTTTGTTTTGAGCAACTTGCAGGATGAAGAGCGTCTTCAAGGGGATCTCGGGAACCATCCGGAACATCAGGACAAGAAGTGCCTCTCGCCAGAACTCGGTGGCTGGTTCCGACATGAGTGTCGACCCACCACCAGAAGCACCAGAAGCACCTGCAGCAGCGCCTGCACCACCACCAGCATCTCAGAGAGTTCTCATGAGAACATCTGATCTTGCCCTGAGAACTACTCAGGAGAAGGATGTATACAAGAAGCTCAAAAACAAGCGTTTCATCCACACACCGGTCATCGATCCGACACTTCGCTAGCGACGTGTATGGCTCAAGAATTCGATACAATTTTTCCACTAGTTGGTTGGACTTCCTTTGCAAACCTCACCGAGAAGGGGATTAGGCTCTTGACCATAGAATTCCTTAGCACCCTTCGATACACGGACAATGGAGTTTATTTTAGAATGTTTGCTCGAATATTCTGTTTCTTGGAGAAACCTTAGTGACCTCCTAGGTTTCCCTCAAGATACCCTCATAGATTTAAATGCAGCACTAGGTGATTTTGATGCACATAGGTTTTGGAGCAAAGCATTTCTAGAGTACCGTACCACTTAGCGCAACGTACCGCAGCCATAGAGCATCCTACGCTTAGGTTTTTGCACCGTTGGATAGGAGCCACCTTTTTCCCACGATTTGATGAAAGCAAGATCGAGTAGCCGACTTGCGGTTGCTATACGCAGCCGTGTCAAGAAACGAAAGTGTCTCCCGTCCATCTCCTAGTGAACCATTGGATGAGTGTCCCCGGTTACAAAGTAGGAAGTGTGGCCATTTGCTCGCTTATCACTCGCATTGCCACAAGCTTGAAATTATTAGAGGGAGCTACTTTTGAGTACATTGAACATCATAGAGAATTTTATGACCTCTATACTTTTGGCCAAGGTCACTTATCAAGAAAGTGAATGATGTTTATTATGCAAAATATGGTGATGCTTTGCGATCCGGTTACCTAACCCGAACCGGCTTTGTATCATGTGCAAAACTATCATATTGAGTTGCGGGCGAACCGGTGAATGAGAGAGCACCTCGAAGAGTTCGCTCGGAGAGGGTAACAGGAAATCGTGAACCGGTTTGGCGTGGTGCCGAAACCGCCCGAGAAGAACCGGCGCATGCCGGTTTCAATGAGTGGAATGTACCTCGGCACCACTCACTAAACTCATGGGTGTACCCACCACAAAACCAACCACATCAACCATTCTATGGTTACTACCCATCGAGCCGACCATCCGAGCCAGGGACCCTCACAGTAGCCAAGATACTCTTATGACCCCTTTGGTACCACCGATGAAGAAGAAGAACCCCACCATGACTTTGAGTCACGTCGCCACTCCGATGCCACCAGTTTCATTTTCACCCAACAGCACTATGATGAACAAGTAGCCTTTCGGACAACACCACCGCCACTCGAATCGTCATGATCGAGGTGGAATGACCAGCCCAGTGGAACCGTAACACCACCCGCACAATCGGGCACCATTCAAGAGAACCGGAAGAAGCCGCCTCCATGTTGCATGGCTTGGTGGACCCGTTGCACATCCACTATCCACCGCCACCGCCGCAAGGCTAGCTTGGGGAGGACCCCCATTATCAAGATAAGTATTTCTTTCCTTTTGTTTCAGTTTGTTTGTTTTCGTTTGTTTATTTTTTCTTTGGTTTGTTTTATGCATTGAAAAAAAAAAAAAAAAAAACCAATAAAAATTTTTGCTTGCTGTTTTAAGTGTGTCTACATTTCAAGTTTGCCTTAAGATGAAAACCAAATAAAAAGAGTGTGCAAGTTTGTTTTCAATTCAGTTTGTTATAAATAAAATTGTGTAGACTTGAGGATTGTATGATGGAAATGATGAATAGTTGCTCGCTCTAAATTCTTTGCAAGTACCTAGCTTTAAATTTGAGTTCTCCCAAGATTTGGATACACTTTGTTTGACAACCGGATTTACTCTACACCTGAAACCCGTGGGAGCATATGCTTAAACTAAGTCTAGGTAGTTGACGGGCATGATATGATAATAGTCTCGAGCCGCTTGTTCATTGTGTTCTAAAGTGCCACTAAATTCGGAGATTTGTTTGTGAAAATTATAAATGTTTCATGATGAGTTCCTTATATGACAGAGAGTTAAAATTCCTACCACAAAAAAACTTGATCATTAGAATAGGAAGCCTCCTCATTTGTTTAGGGCTCGTCTTTGTCCGGTCGTGTTGTATCCTTATGAACTCATCATACAGCTAAATCTTGGTTTTACACACTCACATTCACCCCTGCTACTTCTACCCTGGAAGTACGCACCACAAAAAGCCTATTATAATCCATTGAAATTGTTCTACTCTTACACTGAGAGTGAACACCCAAAAATATTCCCCTGTTCATTTCTGCTAGCCACTTATCCAAAATCAATGCTCCAAGTGTTCCATTTGTTCCCAATGTGAAGTTGTCAAGATTGAGAAGTGTTCCATTCAAGAAGTATTTCATTCCTTTTTGGGCTGCAAGAATTCTAAAAAAAAAAAAAAAAGGAGAAAGAAAAATTTATGAGCCCAGTCTTTGTCAAGTTTCCAAGTTCAAGTTCCAAGAAGATTCAAGTGTTGAAGTAGTTCCAAGTTTCATCCAAATAAAGGAGCATTGATAATTCCTTTGTGCACCCCTTCTCCTACCACAAATATTTCTCTCTATTTTATATATATATCATCCACATATAAAACCACACATGCACACACCGACTGGTTGTATGTTGAGTTCCTTCGGATCCAAGGTTTGATCATGCCAATGCATTAGTTCTCCACACCTATGAGCTCCATATAAACCTTTATTAGAGTAGGGTGAGAGAGAGAGAGAGAGTGAAGGCTCATCTATAAATGCCTTGAACCACAAATACTACATATTCTGAGAGTATGAGAAAAGGCATATCTCCTTTCAATGCCTTAGAGAGGATCCAAAAATACCACATATTGAGAGACTTGAAAGGGTTGTATTAAGGAACTCTGAGTTTTATTGAAAATCTTGTAAAAACTCCAGAATCGAGGTGGAACAACAGAGCATGAGACAACAACGGTGCTTGACTTAATTGTTCTGTCTTTCAACTACTCAAGACCCAAGTGCAGTAAAAGCCCCATGGTTGAAAGAAACATGAGTAAGTTTGGGAGTTATGATAGTTCACTCTAGTCTCGGGATGAATTCTTGTGTTAGAGCATGTGTGTTTGTTAAGCATGAAAGCATTGCAAGCAACTCCCGATCCATCTTACGTAGCTATTTGCTCAGGGACGAGCAAAGGGTAAGCTTGGGGGAGTTTGTTGACGGTTGTTAATGATCAATTTTATATGTCAACCAGAGAGAGAAAGAGGGGTATAATCTGTTCACCATCATAGACTTAGGGTTTAAACTGACAGATTCCACAAGTTTTGGTGAATATGTGTTTTCGCAGGGGATTATCAGGAAAACATCCAAGGAGGCCCACATGTCATGATTACATAGAGAGAAAGACCGAACGGGTAAAATTGTATATTCTAGAAGACTCCGGAAGGCAAACCCCGGAAGCGGGACCCACCGGCATTGTGGTGGGTCGGCCGACTCCCTCCTTGGGTCGGCCGACTCCCCACCTCCACCAATCGGTGGAGGCTCGCGGATCCCGCCTCCACCGCCTTTGAGGATGAATAATTATCGTCCGTTTAGGTCGGTTTGATCCGATGGCTGTGGTGTATCCTAGGGGACTATATATTCGAGCCCCGGCCCCCTCGGGCCGGAGGAGAATTCATTCAAGAATTCATTATTCGAGAGGTAGCCATCGGCAAAGCTAGGGTTTAGAGAGAGATCTCCACCGAGAGAATTAGAATAGATACTCTAGATCTTCAAGTTCTACATAGGTTTAGACTAGATAGAGGAAGAATCGGGCGCTGTGCTCGGAATTCCGGATCTTCATCATCGAATTGGTATTATCTTGTATCTATTCTTGTGACTTTATTCTAAATATCATTATGTTTCTATTTATTATGTTCCTAGTTTATTCTAGTTCTATATTTGATATGGTTATGATTGGTAATAAGTTTATGTATATGTTTGCAAAGCGCTTAGCTCTCTTCCCGGGGGGTTAGGTGGTAGATTTCATGTAAGCATGGTGCTTAGATGCCGTTTACCCGCAAATGCACCCTATTGGCCGGTCGTGTGGTAGATCGCGGAAGTGACAGCCCCGTTGAGTCCTCTCGTATTCCATCCCCCGTTGGTAGGTCTAGCGGGAACCAAAGTTGCGTAGTAAGTCCCGCTATGTCTTGGCTTGTTATAGCAATGATCCTTATACATAGATGAAGAGTCTTTTGTGCTATATATGATAGTGTAGAGTTGGAGTAGATGAATGACTTAGTAGATTAGAACCTACATAGGATTTATATTTCTTGCACTAATCGATGTCAACCTACCTTTGTGAGTAGTCTATATCTAATCTCTGTGTGATTTATACCCTGAGCTTATTACTTTATATTCCCTTATTTATCATGGTTTACCCCTCTGCCAAAGTATGTGACTGTGTAATCAATCACTCATAAGTAGTCGTGTTTAGCAAGTTCATCTCATAGTTTAAGTCCGTAGTTCTTTCCTTTGAGCTAAATATAAATAACGATACCTGGAATACTTCCTGGTAAAATGCTACGATGGTGTATTATCTGTTCGCTTGCGGATCCCATATTTTTCTTGATTAGAGGAGCAGTTTCTATACCAACACTTCTGGCGCCATGCTAGGGATGACAACTTAGCGTGAGTGGTGTTAGAGGTGTCAACAGGGGCCTTGGTGGCTCATGGTGGTGTACGGCCCACAGGACGACGGCGACAAAGATCTCTTCCTCGAGGAGATCGCAGCCATCAGGGATGCTTGCGTGGGACCGTGGGCGATCATCGGAGACTTCAACCTCATCCTCGACGAGGCGGACAAGAGCAACGGCCCCATCAACAGGCGGAACATGAGCCACTTTCGGCAGACGGTAGCAGACCTGGAGCTCCTTGACATACACTGGCACGGGAGGCGTTACACTTGGAGCAACGAGAGGAGGTCGCCCACGCTGGTGTGGCTTGACCGAGCACTGGTGTCGCTCAACTGGGAGTCGATGCACCCAGACTGCCACCTGCAGGCCCTCTCGTCGGACGTCTCCGACCACTGCCCGATACTGCTTCAGACGAACATGTCGGTCCACTCCAAGCCAAGGTTCCACTTCGAGTCATATTGGCTGAAGTCCAAGGGGTACCAGGAGGCCCTAGCGAGGGGATGGACGTGCTCTCCAGGGATCGCCAACCCACTACGCCGACTAGACGAGTTCTTCAGGAACCTCAAGACTGAGCTGCAGCGGTGGGCGTCCCTGAGCATTGGGAACGTGCGGGAGAAGCTGCTCATGGCGCGAGCCTTCATACTGCGATTCGACCAGGCCTCTGAGCACCGGCTACTCACGGACGAGGAGCACGCGGCACGCAAGGACATGAAGAGGAAGTGCCTGGGCCTCGCGTCACTGGAGAGAACCATAGCCCGACAGAGGTCGAGGGTGCGATACCTTGCAGACGGGGACGCCAACACGAAATACTTCCACCTGCTCGCCCGGGGAAGGAAGAGAAAGATCGGGATCTGCCGCCTTAGGAGAGAGAATGGCGACATGTGCACCGACGCCTAGGACATCAAAGAGGCCATTTATAGGCACTTCAAGGGCGTCTTTGGTGTGGACGGCCCGGGGTCTCCACCTACTTCGCTGCCTTCGGCATCTCCCCGATCGACCTCGCCGCACTTGACCTCCCATTCTCAGGGGATGAGGTGGAGAGGGTAGTGCATGAGATGCCGTCAGACAGGGCACCGGGGCCAGACGGCTTCACAGGGGCCTTCTACAAGTTCGCTTGGACGACCATCAAGGAGGATGTCTTGGCAGCACTGAACGGATTCTTCTTCGGCGACTGCTCACACTTCGGCTCCCTCAACAACGCCCTCATGGTCCTCTTGCCGAAGAGGGCTGAGGCGGCCACATCGGCGGATTACAGGCCGATCACGATGATCCATAGCTTTGGCAAGCTCGTGTCCAAACTGATGGCGAATAGGTTGGCGGCCAGGCTTAATGAAATCATCTCGCCCAACCAAAACGCCTTCATCAGGGGGAGGACGATCCACGACAACTTCAAGTTCATCCAGCGAGCAGCGGTGCACCTAAGAAAGAAGAGGATCTAGAAGGTGCTTCTAAAGCTGGACATCTCCAAGGCCTTTGACACTGTGACATGGCCATTCCTGCTTGATGCCCTCCGCGCTTTCGGGTTCGGGGAGCGTTGGAGACGTTGGGTCTCAACGCTGCTATCCTCTGCCTCCTCTCGCATCCTGGTCAATGGTCGGCCGGGGAGGTCGATCAAGCATTGCCGCGGAGTCAGGCAAGGTGACTCCCTCTCACCAATGCTGTTCATCATAGGGATGGAGGTCTTCGCCAGGCTCATGGCGACAGCGTCCGAGGACCAACTGCTCCAGCCCGTCGGGATGACAGCCATCAGGCACCACTGCAGCCTCTACGCCGACGACGTCAACATCTTTCTGCACCCCAGCGTCCTGAGGCGAGGGCAATCAAGATGATCCTGCAGGTGTTTGGGGACGCCTCGGGTCTAAGGACAAACCTCGCCAAGTGCTCCATCACGGCGATCTTTCCCCCGGACTTCGACCTGCAACCCGTACAGGACATCATAGGTTGCCAGATCTCCGAGTTTCCCATCACCTACCCGGGCCTACCACTCGGCACCAAGAAGATCCCCAAGGCTAGGTACCAGCGGCGGCCGACTCGGTCGCGGACGCCTCCCGGCGTGCCACGGCCCGCTCATGGCAAGGAGCGGGAGATTGGTGGGGGTCAAGTCCGTCCTCTCGCCGATCCCGATCTACACTATCATCGCGGACGGTCTACCCCCTTGGGTGCTGGACGAGATCAACGGCATCTGCAGGAGATTCTTCTGGACGGGGAAGGACGAGGACGTCGGGGGAAGTGCATGGTGGCTTGGCCCGTGGTGTGCGGACTAACCGACCTCGGGGCCCGGGGATCCGGACTCGAGGCGCACCTCCATAGCTCGCAAACGAGGTGGCTTTGGCTGCAAAGAATTGGACGAGGATCGCGCATGGTCGCACTGGAGATCAAGGTGCCAAGAGAGGTGCACGACTTCTTCCAAGCCTCCACGTACACGATCGTCGGCAATGGTCGGACAGCCGTGTTCGGACCCCAAGGTGGATCGATGGTCGATCCGTGACCGACATTGCGCCCGCTACTACAATACGTCGGCACAAGGGAGATCCGGGAGACCACGGTGGTGGAGGGACTTCAGTGGGGTCAGGCGGGGCGAACCTGGGTTCGACAGATTTCTAGGGGGTTGTTGTTGGGAATATGCCCTAGAGGTAATCATAGAGATGATGATATTCTGCCTATATCCATGATATATAAAGTGTCCATTGAATATCCATTAAAGACAACTTGTATTGATTGGCAATTATGTGAATTGCCTGTGGAACTCTTTTACTAGTATGGTTATTCTATATTCGTCCCTGGTCGGAGTTCATGTGAGGACACACATGAATATTAGACTAGCACATTATTAGTTGATGACTATGTTTCACAAGTCATGGACATGGAGATGTCGAACTAATAATGTGGGCACATGTATGACATGTAGGCCGGATCCGACCCGACATGAGATTGTCTCTATACACATCATATACGTTATGTCCTTCGACCCGAGATTGTTGTATGTACTCGAGATGTGTATCGACTTGCTTAGGGACCGACAAACGCTACTCCGTCACCGGGTAGTTATAAAGGATGTCTTCGGGTTTGTCGAGAAGCATGCTGCGAGACATAGACAATCAAGATGGGACTTGCCCCTCTCTAATGAGAGAGATATCACCGGATCACTCAAGTGATTGGATCAACAAATGCATGGCCGTGCTTGGGTTAAGTGTTAACCCACGAGTTGAACCATATATCATGAGGCAAGGGAGTAACTTGTATATGGTCGTAGTGGTTCGTCGATATGATCATTTGCGTACGCATAGGAGTTGTCATGCCTTGCTAGAGGCCGCCGCCGCCTATTGGGTGAATAGGAGTATTCGGCCCATGTCTATGTGTGCGTGAACCCATAGGGTCGCACGCTTAAGAGGCTGGAAGCCTAATTCGAGTTGGACTCGAATTAGACAAGGCTTAGGTTTTCCAATGCGCCTCCAATTCGGAAAGCACATGAGAGACACCTATATAAGAAGAGGGGAGGGGCGTGGCCAAACACAACCAAACACAACCAATCCAAGCCTTTGGCAGCCACCGTCCCCTCCACGCTCCGCCTTCGCTCCTCGCGGACCTAGCAGTCCGGAGGCGCATCGCTTCTCCCTCGTACGTGTGTGACACCTCGGAGGTGCTGCATCTGGAGCACAAGGACGAACCGCACGAACCGCAAGTGGTGGGAGGAGTTGCTGGACGACCACGCAACTGCACGGCACTGCTGCGACGCGTTCGACTACATCGAGTCGTCTTCCGCTGCATCTGCGCGTCTAAAGGTAATCCCGTAATCTGTAACTAGTAGTAGATCCTGGGCGATGAGGTAGAAAAAGTTTTGTTTTCTGGCTAGCGTAGCACCCTCATAACCCAACAGTGGTATCGGAGCTCTATACTGCGTTGTTATAGGTTCTGGATGTCGCATATGTGATATGCATGGTTTTAGATGAGTCTCTGATCTTGGTTCATGATCTTGCCGCGTTGGTCTTGTAACGATCTACTCGTACCGGTCGGAATTCCGCCATCCGAGTTAAGTGATACATGTAAATCCAATCACGGCGAGTTAGAGATCAATCAGATTGATCGAATTGAACCCTAGGTCAAGTGCCGAGCGCATATGATGCGCGGCGGTGGCAGATTGGATCAGCCACCGGGCGCCGGGTTGCTGAGAAAAGTTCTGTTCGTAAAACAGCCGTAACTTTTTAACCGTAACTCGGATCGAGATGATTCTTAAACGAAAGTTGTAGAGAAAAAAATTTTACATACACCCCAAACCATAGGTTTGGTCCGAGCCAGATTTGCGAAAACCGGCTTGGAAGATAGAGTTTTTCACGATTTACTTTTTGTAGTCGGAATCGGTTACCTGCTGTTTTGCAGGTTTTGATGACCGGTATAGCCCTTATGTGTATGTGATGCATGTATGTCATGAGGATGACAATATGGGCTATACCAAGTCATATCTGTGTTTAAGCCGTTCTTACCATGTTCTACTTTCATATGCTATAATGTTTTTGTCTACATTCGTGCGGTAGTGAAGTAGAACGATCCCTCAGTAATGTTTAAGTTTGTGCTCCCCCAAACCTTGCACTGTCGCTGTCTCGTACAATCGATGGTGGGTCTATGAAATTAGGGTGCCATCGATTTTCCTTGACTAGACAGGTTCGTATCGGATACTTACTGCAGAAGGTTTGGTTACTTAAACAAGGTCATCCTAACGGTTAGGGACCTTGGAGCATGAGAAGTTGGTAACCCAAGCATAGAGATGCTATCCAACAACAAGAGTCATATACGATATGATTAGCAAAGAGTTGCTTACCGATCTATCATGTCTTCTAGCGGTGATGCTAAAGCTCACTAGTCGACTTGCTAGTTGTGGGTCTTGAATCACTAAGTTTCAATCGAGGGATATTGATTTTAGTGGGAGTAGATCATATTTGATATTATTTACTCCATCATGGATATTTTGTCTTAGTATTTTGCATTACTTTTGTTGTAGATTAAATAGCGTCTTCTAAGCAACCATTTACTTTGCGTTCGATTCTTGAGAAAGATAAGTTGAATGGAACAAATTATGCGGATTGGATCCGCAATCGAGAATTGTTCTCAAGGCCGAGAAAAAGGAGGAATATCTAGACACCCCCTTACCGGATGAGCCCGCCAAGGTCGGTGGCCAAGTGTTGGCGATCCCGCAACAAGCCTAACTTTAAATAAGGGCTGGGGAAGAAAAGGGCAAGGCTAAAGATGAGATCTCTAAGCCGCCTCCGCCCGCCCCCAAAAGCCGGACCACCGGCGATGCTAAATGCTTTCATTGTGATAAGAATGGTCACCGGAAGAGAAACGCAGCGGTACTTAGCGTCCTTAGAGAAGGACGGCGGTAGTAAAGGTACTCCCGCTCATACGCTTGTTGTTACAGACATCTTCCTCGCTAACTCTTATATCAATTCTTGGGTATTTGATACCGGATCGGTTGCACATATTTGCAATACGATCCAAGGAATGATAAGAAGTAGAAGCGTGAAGAAAGGAGAGGTTGATTTCCGCGTGGGCAACAATGCAAGAGTTGCTGCGTTGAACGTCGGGACGATGCAACTTCACCTGCCGTCAGGATTTGTCATGGAATTGAATAATTGTTATTTTGTTCCTAGTCTAAGTCGAAACATTATGTCACCTTCATGTTTGATGAAGGATGGTTATTCATTTTCGAGTAAAGACAATGGTTGTGTTATCTCGAAAAATGATATGTTTGTGGCTCTTGTATCCATTGTGAATGGATTATTTATTTTAAATCTTGATGATGCACCTGTCTATAATGTTAATGCTAAAAGGCCTCGGCTTAATGAGTTAAGTCCTACATATATGTGGCATTGTCGTTTGGGTCATATAAGTGAAAATCGCATGAAGAGGCTCCATGATGATGGACTTCTAACTTCGTTTGATTTTGAATCTTACGAGACATGTGAGGCTTGCCTTTTAGGCAAGATGACCAAGACGCCTTTCTCGGTTTTCCCGAGAGAGCGTCGACTTATTGGAACTAGTACATAGTGATGTATGTGGACCAATAAGCACGACGCCTAGAGGCGGTTTTCAATACTTCATAACTTTTACTGATGACTTTAGTAGATATGGCTATGTCTACCTAATGAAACATAAGTCTGAAACATTTGAAAAGTTCAAAGAATTTCAGAATGAAGTAGAGAACCAACGTGGCAAGAAAATAAAGGCCTTGCGATCTGATCGTGGAGGCGAATATTTGAGCCATGAGTTTAGCAATCATCTTAAGAGTTGCGGAATTGTTCCACAGCTTACGCCACCTGGAACGCCACAGAGAAATGGCGTGTCTGAGCGGCGTAATCGGACTTTGTTGGACATGGTTCGGTCTATGATGAGCCAGTCGGACCTACCTTTATCGTTTTGGGGATATGCTCTAGAAACAGCCGCTTTCACATTGAATAGAGTACCATCTAAGTCCGTAGTTAAGACACCATATGAGATATGGACTGGGAAGAGTCCTAGTTTGTCTTTTCTAAAAATTTGGGGTTGTGAGGTTTATGTCAAACGGCTTATATCGATAAGCTAACACCCAAATCGGGCAAGTGTTTTTTCGTGGGATATCCAAAGGAAACTTTAGGATATTACTTCTACAACCGCTCGAGGGCAAAGTGTTTGTTGCTCGAAACGGTGTTTTCTTAGAGAAAGAGTTTCTCAAAAGAGAGAAGAGTGGACAAAAGGTGTATCTTGAAGAAGTTCAAGATGAGCCAAGCCGAGAAGGACTCTACGAGTGATGCTAATGTAGCGAGAACAAGTTGAGATGCCCGTGGCCACGAAACACCTCCACAACCACGAAGATCGGTAAGACTTCGCGAGTTGCGTGGGGATCTCGTTATTGTTGGACGATGACGAACCCGCAACATACGCGAAGCTATGATGGACTCGTATTCCGAGCAATGGCAGAGTGCCATGAGATCCGAGATAGATTCCATGGGAAATAATCAAGTTTGGAACTTGGTTGACCCGCCGATGGTGTTAGACCCATCGAGTGCAAATGGATCTATAAAAAGAAGAAAGATATGGACGGAAATGTTCACGTCTATAAAGCTCGACTTGTCGCAAAGGGTTTTCGGCAAGTTCAAGGAATTGACTACGACGAGACATTCTCTCCAAGTAGCGATGCTTAAATCTATCCGGATCATTCTAGCAATAGCTGCCTATTTCGATTATGAAATTTGGCGATGGATGTTAAAACAGCCTTTCTAAATGGAAATTTGGAAGAGGACGTGTATATGATACAGCCAAGGTTTTGTTGATCCAAATAATGCTGGAAAAATATGCAAGCTTAAGAAATCCATTTATGGGTTAAAGCAAGCATCTCGGAGTTGGAACATTCGTTTTGATGAGGTTGTCAAAGGGTTTGGCTTCCGTCGAATGAAGAAGAGCCTTGTGTTTACCAAAAGGCTAGTGGGAGCGCTTGTTGTATTTCTAATCTTGTATGTATATGACATACTATTGATTGGGAATGACATTCCTATGTTGCAATCAGAAAGACTTCACCGAATAATAGTTTTTCTATGAAGGATTTGGGAGATGCAAAGATACATCTTGGGCATTAAGATCTATAGAGATAGGTCGAAAGGCTAATAGGATTATGCCAAGATACATATATTGACAAGGTGTTGAAACGGTTCAACATGGAGCAATCCAAGAAAGGGTTCTTGCCTATGTCATATGGTATGCGCTTTAGCGACAAGCAATGTCCTTCATCGATGAAGAGCGCAAACGCATGAGTAAGGTTCCATATGCTTCGGCAATGTCGGTTCCATCATGTATGCCATGATATGTACTCGCCTGCATGTCTCATATGCTCTAAGTGTTGCGAGCAGGTACCAAGGCAATCCCGGTGAGAGTCACAGACGTCGGTTAAAAACATCCTTAAGTACTTGAGAAGAACTAAGGATGAGTTCCTCGATCTATGGAGGTGAGGAAGAGCTCGTTGTAAATGGTTACACCGATGCTAGCTTCCAAACCGATGTAGATGATTCACAATCTCAATCGGGTTTCGTGTTCACGGTAAATGGTGGTGCGTAAGCTGGAAAAGTTCCAAGCGAGGAGACGGTGTCCGATTCTACAACAAGCCGAGTACATTGCAGCTTCGAAGCCGCAAAGGAAAGGTGAAATTAAAATGTGCAAAATACATACGGATTTGAATGTAGCAGATCCGTTGACAAAGGCTCTTCCACACCTAAGCATGAGGCGCACATGATGTCTATGGGGATTAGACATATTAGAGATTAACTCTAGTGCAAGTGGGAGACTCGTTGGGAATATGCCCTAGAGGTAATCATAGAGATGATGATATTCCGCCTATATCCATGATATATAAAGTGTCCATTGAATATCCATTAAAGACAACTTGTATTGATTGGCAATTATGTGAATTGCCTGTGGAACTCTTTTACTAGTATGGTTATTCTATATTCGTCCCGGTCGGAGTTCATGTGAGGACACACATGAATATTAGACTAGCACATTATTAGTTGATGACTATGTTTCACAAGTCATGGACATGGAGATGTCGAACTAATAATGTGGGCACATGTATGACATGTAGGCCGGATCGACCCGACATGAGATTGTCTCTATACACATCATATACGTTATGTCCTTCGACCCGAGATTGTTGTATGTACTCGAGATGTGTATCGACTTGCTTAGGGACCGACAAACGCTACTCCGTCACCGGGTAGTTATAAAGGATGTCTTCGGGTTTGTCGAGAAGCATGCTTTGCGAGACATAGACAATCAAGATGGGACTTGCCCCTCTCTAATGAGAGATATCACCGGATCACTCAAGTGATTGGATCAACAAATGCATGGCCGTGCTTGGGTTAAGTGTTAACCCACGAGTTGAACCATATATCATGAGGCAAGGGAGTAACTTGTATATGGTCGTAGTGGTTCGTCGATATGATCATTTGCGTACGCATAGGAGTTGTCATGCCTTGCTAGAGGCCGCATCGTCGCCTATTGGGTGAATAGGAGTATTCGGCCCATGTCTATGTGTGCGTGAACCCATAGGGTCGCACGCTTAAGAGGCCGGGAAGCCTAATTCGAGTTGGACTCGAATTAGACAAGGCTTAGGTTTTCCAATGCGCCTCCAATTCGGAAAGCACATGAGAGACACCTATATAAGAAGAGGGGAGGGGCGTGGCCAAACACAACCAAACACAACCAATCCAAGCCTTTGGCAGCCACCGTCCCCCTCCACGCTCTCGCCTTCGCTCCTCGCGGACCTAGCAGTCCGGAGGCGCATCGCTTCTCCCTCGTACGTGTGTGACACCTCGGAGGTGCTGCATCTGGAGCACAAGGACGAACCGCACGAACCGCAAGTGGTGGGAGGAGTTGCTGGACGACCACGCAACCGCACGGCACCGCTGCGACGCGTTCGACTACATCGAGTCGTCTTCCGCCGCATCTGCGCGTCTAAAGGTAATCCCGTAATCTGTAACTAGTAGTAGATCCTGGGCGATGAGGTAGAAAAAGTTTTGTTTTCTGGCTAGCGTAGCACCCTCATAACCCAACAGTTGTGCGTCGCAGCAGCGAATGAGTACCTCACCCTTTGGCACCGGATCGACCAGACCACACTCTCCGCGGCAGAAGACCGTGTAGTCTGGATTTGGACAGCGGACGGGAAGTACACTGCCAAGTTGGCCTATAAGGCTCTCCTTGCGGGATCGCACCCCATTCCAGGCTGCAAGCGAATTTGGAAGACGTGGGCGCCGCTCAGGGTCAGGATCTTCCTCTGGTTGTCCATCCGCAGGCGACATTGGACGGCGGACAGGCGTCACAGGCACGGACTGCAGGCGAATGCCAACTGCTACCTCTGCAACCAAGAGCCAGAAACGATTGACCACATTATTGCAGGCTGCTCCTTCTCCCGCCAGGTATGGTGGGCCATACTCGTCGCGCTGCGAGCGAACACCGCCGGGATTGGGGCCATGTCAATCGAGCAGTGGTGGGACCGCTGGAGAGTGAGATGGCACGGGACCAAACGCAAAGGAGCGGATTCACTCTTCGCCGTCGTCGCCTGGGAGATCTGGAAGGAGAGGAACGCACGGTGCTTCAGAGGCGCGGAGACCACTCTTCCCCCGCATCCTCAACGCCATAAAGCACACCACCGACTTGTGGGTCGAGGTCGGTGCGCGAAGCTTAGAATGTTTAGTGCGTGAGTAATCCGGGTTGTATGCGCTCTGGGGTGGCGAGCTGTGTTTCAAATTTGTAAACACCCTTGGAATCTGTAAAACTCTCTCCTTCTTAATACAATGATGCGCAAACCTTTTGCGTATTCGAGAAAAAAAATATTTAGAATCTGAGTGGCATACCGACAACAAACATCAGAGAAAGGGGACTAATTCGATGCCAAATATTAATGTCTCAGTTTCTATTGTACTTATAAGCACTACTATAAGGACAACAATTGAGATGACATGGCTAAAATAAAATATAATAAAGCCCAAAGGTATTTGGATGCGACAATGGCACGTAATTTTTCTACGATTTTCAACAAGGTTTGAGTTACAGCACAATGGCAAGTGGGCCACCACCCAACAGAAATTTCATAACAAATCTCGTCCCTTCAAGTCACTGACCTGTGGGCCCAAAAAAACAGAGACTGCACTCTCAGTCTCACCTCTGCACCGACCCTTATCCCATGGTCCCCTGCTTCTCCGGCCATCTCGCTGCCCCCCGTTCTTCCTCGGCGATCTCCACGCCGGCTCCGCTGCGCCGCTTCTCCGATTCCTCCCCGCTCCCAACCACGCAACCCTGAAGCCTGTTCCATGGCGAGCTCGGTGCGGCGTCGAGCCCCCCAGCATTCCCGCCGCCGGTGCACGACTATTCCTCCCGCCCGCTCGTAAACCCACCCCACCTGTCCTCTTCGGTCCGCCGGCCTACACCGGCTCCCCTTGCCAGCGGTCTGCTCTCTTCTCCAAATCCCGGTGCTGCCGCCACCGCCGCCGCATCTTCTTCTCTTCCGGGCCGGGGGGGGGAGGTACGGCGGGCGCGTAGGTGTAGCCCTGTCGCAGGAGAGCGCCGCCCGGAACAGAAGCGGCACTGGAAGGCAGGGTAATTCATTCCCCGGGTACCGCTGTCGATGTGGTTAGCGGCGGAAAGAATCTCATACCTACCCAACTCCGAATATTGTGCACAGTGCAGGTCCAATAGTTCACAAATAGAATCTCAATACTCGGCAGTTGTCTCTTGATCAGAGCATCTCCAAGAGTTCCCAGTAAAATCTTCCAATCTAGATGACAGTGATTGAGCAGATGTCTCTTGCTTACACCAGCCCCGCGAAGAAAAAATAAACTGCTGCGGAGAAAAATGGCTGGGGGACTAAAATTATTTTGGCATTTTTGGAGCGAATTATTGGAATCTAGTATTGGAGAAGTTCTTATTTATTCCTTCTAAAACTTTTTGGCGAGCTGGAAAACACCATGGTTTTGGAAAGATATGATTGCAACTCTTGGAGATGCTCTTGCAACTTGTATTTCAGTGGGATGCAGAGCTGGATGGATATATCCTTGCCTTTGCCCGAGTGCGGATGCTTTGCTGGTGCAGTAGAGCTGTCAGGGCAAGGTGGTCATTTCTCTGGTCTGGATGGAAGAAGACCACCATAGTTGACTACGGCACTTCCATGAAGATTAATATACATGTATGAAGCCTCCTGATCTAGTGATCTGAGAGACTTCAGGGACAGTTGATCTAGGCATCTAAGCCAGTAAAACCCCTCTGTTGTCTTCTCTGTCATATAGACATAAGCCAGTAAGCAGCAGATCCCTGGAAGCTCAAAGGAATTGTTGGAGAAGAACAATTGAAGCAATACATGTGGATCCCTGCCTGTAAGCCAACAAATATCTCGCTTCAGCCTTTGCACTTTCCTTTCGTCTTTGCAAGTTCTCTGATTTTTCTACCAGCAAACCACAGGTGGTGACTGGTGAGCTAGCGTGCGTTTCTAGCAAGTCATGAATCCCTGCTGCTCATCGAGCAAGGTTGGAAATTAGTTCACAGTCAGCACTCGATTGATGACATATATCAGACACACAAAAAGGTAACCAAACAAGACATCAGTGACACTTTACATCCCATCGTCTTGTATTTGCTTGCTGTTTTATAGTTTCATTATGACTTTGTTCTCTGTTGAAAGACACACAAAAAGGTAACCAAACAAGACATCAGTGACACTTTACATCCCATCAGGGACTGGTACGGCGGCCCGTAGCCCCGTTGCAGGAGAGGCGTCGCCTCGCTCGCTCCGGCGCAGGAGAAGCGCCGCCCCTTGGAGTCGTCCCAGTCCCATCTCCCGGAACGGGAGAGGCATTGCAAGGCGGGTGGAGTTCCCGGGAACCGGACCGCTACTGCCGATGGGGGCGGCGGCGGACGGCTCACCTCTCACATCTCATAAAAAGATTGTCGTTGCCCAAGTCCGATTTGCTGGTGTCTAGGCTGCTTTGTTTTGGCGGATCATTTGTCTGAGTGAGTTGTGTTACCAGCCTCAATACTTCTTCACTGACAGCACCAACAATCAGATACAATCGAGGTGAAAATTAGGGACAAATAGTAGGAGGAAGGCACTAGAAGCATTGTTCTAGATGGCCTGGAGGTAGGGAGTCTGAGTAGATTTGAGGAAGAAGAAGAATAGTTGAAGACAGAGAGGTGGGGTCTGTTCTCTGAGTATTCTCGGCCTCGTTCACTTCTGTAGCTGAAGCTCTACAGTACTTGACAGCTTGGCTTGAGCCCACACGCCAGCCAAGCCCTATGATTATATGTTGCTAGCCCAATGAGCTCACAGTTGACTTCCAGGAAGACTTGAACATGTCTTAACTCTTAAGCCTCCAGATCTGAGAGAGTTCATAGACAGCCGATCTAGCCAGTAAGTCCCTAGCTCGGTTCTCCTCTTCTCTCCAGCACATAGACATACTAGCCAGTAACAGTGAGCAGCAGGTGCATGGAAGCTCTCATGAAGTCTTGAAGCAGAACTAGTGAAGTCGTAACATGTTGATCTCCGCAATCGATGGAGCCTGTAAGCCAAACTACTCCTCGCTTCTGTATTTCCACTTTCCTCCCGTCATCTTTGCAAGTTATCTGATTTTCCCCCATCAAATTAAACCACAGGTGGCAGGCTCTTCTGTCAAGTTACAAATCAGATCTGCTAGCTACTCATCGAGCGCAGCTAGCATTTCGCAGTCAGCACTCGGTTGGATCGCGCGAGGCACACAAAAAAAGGTAATCAAATACAAAAACATGACCAAGCATCAGCCATACATCCCGTCTCGTTGGATTAATTTATTTGCTATTCTACAGTCGTTATTATTACTTTGTTTCCTCTTATAGGTCGCCAAGTACTCTCTGCTTACTTTAACCATTGCACTGCTCTGCTTGTTATTAATTTGTAGATTTTGGATTGCTGAGGCGTACTGCTCTGGTTCTCTAATCATCAGCAAACCTGCAAAAGGGAGGGTTGTTTTTTTGAGTGCCTGGAATGATTCATCCCCTGCTGTACTCTGGCAATCCTCTTTGTTGAAGCAGATCCTACCTGTGACCTATCCCGTCTTCATATTTCTGTCTATACATACATCTCAATAAGAGGTCAGTCCATCTCTCCTAAAATTTGATTTCCACTTTTGTTCACTAGCAACCAATGTCTCTGTTGCTTGCTCTTGCATTTCTCATGCTTGCTAACTTGCTGTGTTTTCATCCTATGGAGTAGTTTAGGACTCGATCTTATCAATAATTGTGATACATCTGGACACTGCCTAAGCTGTATTTTTTCTTACTGGTAACCGTGCGAATATATTTTTATAATATACGACTGTTACATTTGTGCATAGGATTTTTTAAAAAAAATTATATGTAGCAGAAAATGTGATTTATCTAGAAGTTGTCATTTATATTCTCTACAAGAATTCTCTTTTTATTTGTCCATTTGTTTTATACTCTTTATATTGATTCATTCAAAGCAGCTCGTATCAATTTGCTAGCCAACAAGAGTGCTTGTTTCTTGTACTGCTGTATGCATTTGTGATAAATTAATCGTTCGCAAGTTGGAGCACCCACATTTGTTTTTTCCTATAGAACTGCTTGTGTAATCAGGAATGGATCTTGGAGCTACTGAACATGAAGTATTGGAGAAAAAAATAGAGAAAAGGCTGCAGGATCCAGAAACACAAGAATTAATATCTTTGCCACTACAGTTTTTGGAAAAAATCACAGATAGTTTTTCCACTGAACTTGGCAAGGGTGGGTATGGAGTCGTATACAAGGTATGGGCATTCTTCTTTCACTCTAAGTTCAACAGATTGCGGCAGAAAGATAATGAATGCCTACATGCTATGAAGGGAGTTCTCCGGAGCGGCAGACTTATTGCTGTAAAGAAGATTTTTGATAAACATCTGGTGGACAATTATAATCGAGTCGAGAATGAGATCATTTGTCTTTCGGAGGTTAGTCACCAAAATGTCGTACAACTTGCAGGTTACTGTGTGGAAACCAAGTCAGAAGTGATGGAACATAGTGGGAAACGTTTTATGGTTGAAAAACGTGCATGTTTGCTCTGTTTTGAATTTCTTTGTGATGGGAGCCTTGACAAGCATCTTTCTGGTATGTTGAAATACAATTAAGATCTATCTTTTTTTCTTTAGTCCTTTGCAATGTTTACCTGATTAGAAGTTTAGAACACACATGCAACTGTGTCATTATATCAATAACCACAAAGTGATAAATCCAATTATATTTTCTCTGTTTGTTGATATATTTCTACAGATAAAACCTCGGTCCTTGACTGGGACAAGAGATATAAGATAATTAAGGGAATTTGCAGAGGTTTGCATTATCTTCATGATGAATGTCGTATTGTTCACCTGGACCTTAAACCTCAAAATATACTGATGGATGAGATGATGATGCCAAAAATTGCGGATTTTGGTTTGTCAAGGCTTTTGGAACAAACATCCAAAATTGTTACTGAAAATCCTGCAGGAACACTGTAAGCTAGCTATGCCCCTTGCTAGAGCTTCATCTTTTTACTATTTTCTACCGTTGACTATGCAAATTCTTCTGCAGTGGATTTATGGCCAAAGAATACATAGACCACGGAATTATCTCTTCTAAGGCAGATATATTCAGTTTGGGTGTCATAATCATAGAGATAATCACAGGTCGCAGGGACTATCCCAATATCAGCAACACAACTGAAACATCCCTCAAACACTATACAAATGAAGTAAGATTATTCAGTATTGTTACGTATTGTAATTTTCTACACTATGTATTCAAATGTCTTTTTACGATAAATTACTTATGCTAATGTTTAGGTGGTTGGAAGTTGGAGGAATAGACTTATAGAAATAACACCCACGCATATGACACCTGAAATGTGTATCCGACAAGTGCAACACTGCATCGATATAGCACTGAAGTGCCTGGCTGAGTCGAATAAAAGGCCTACTTCATTGGACATAGTTCAAAGTTTAAATGCAGTAGAATCAAAATGTATGTCTCCTGGAAATCCCCCCCGTGTCATTGAGAAGGTATGATCTCTCAATATGCACTACGCCTCTCTACACTTAATTTCATGTCTGAACAAAATAACCACTCATGATCCATTCTTCTGCTCTTAATTAGTGTCCTCTTATAGTTGTGGTGCATTATCTATATCTGTTGTTACAAATTAGCATGCACAGCGACAAGTTATTCACTAATCTCCATGTGTGGAGCCATCAGTTGGATTTACCAGATGAACATGCAAGATCGATGACATATGACACAAGCAACTTGATATTTCTTGACAAGGTTCGGTCGAGAGCCCCTGAGTGTCGATTGGCGCCCTCCAAGTTGGGATTCCAGTTGCCTGGGGCACCCCTAAGTCACGAGTGTCATAAGCCAGTTGGCCTGTCTTAACCTGTCTTTGAGTGCTGATAATAGGGTTGGTTAGGATATCTGGGGTTTATGCACTCTTCAATCATATTATTTTTCTATGACAAACAAAAATGTGACATATTTGACGTCTTAATTGCAATATCTTACTTATACCTTTTACTAACATTGAAAATCTGACCACAAGATATACTTCTCTAATGCTCAGTATCCACTGTTTGTCCAGGATAGGGGAAACCAAAATCTTCAGAGTCAAGTAAATGTGAACACAATCAACATACCAAAGACTATTAGTGCCATTAATGGCCTGAATGAGTGCGCCAATTTGTTCCAGTGGGTCACATCAGCCATTTCATCTCCAGAACTTCAGCTGAATGAAATACGAAAGGAAAATATTCATGGAAATGTAAGGCAGTTGCATAGTGACCTTCAATGCCTTAGTGATACTCTACCAGCAATGTACAACCTCATTGATCGAGCAGAGTGGAGGATCCATGATGATTGTGTGGCTGAGCTCCTTTCAAGACTTAAAGATGCAGTGTATGATGCAGAAGACATTCTAGATGAGTTCAGATGGTACGAGACAATGCTTTCAGTAGAGGGCACTGCAATCTCAGTGGAACCAGTCATTGACTTCTTTCACAGTGTTACTCAAAGAAGCTTCAACAACTTGACTGATATCCAGAAGAGGCTCAATCTTCTTTCTGAACAGCTCGAGAAAATGGGCTTACTTAAAGCAGTTCCACAGTTTGACAAATCATTTAGGCCTGAGACCACCGCTTTCCCCACTGAGCCAAAGATTTTTGGCCGTGGTGAGGAAAAGAATAAGCTGATCAGGTTGCTTGTTGTACCGACAAATAATAGTGCAGGTCCTTCTGGACACAAGAGGAAAAGAAGTGGAGTCTGTTCATCAGCACGCAAACAAATTTGTGCTACCATTGATACTAATGAAGCAACAGTAACAAGTGTTCCAGTTTTGCCAATTGTTGGAATTGGGGGTGTTGGAAAAACCACCTTGGCTCAAGATATTTGCAACGATTCAAAAGTGACATGCCACTTTAAACTAATAATTTGGATCTGTGTCTCAGACGATTTTGATGTCAAGAGGTTAACTAAAGAAGCCATAGAACAATCTTCCGGGGAAGTGCCAAAAAACGATAATCTGAATTCTCTCCAGGTTACTCTTGCAAATAGCCTGAAAACTAGAAGATTCTTACTTGTTCTTGATGACATGTGGAATGAAAATGAGTTGGATTGGCGGCGTTTCTATGCACCATTTAAAAATGTAGTTCAGGGAAGCATGATGCTTGTCACCACTAGGTCTCCAAAGGTTGCTGATGTAGTGCGTACAATGGATCCATTTCCCTTAGAGGGTTTGAACAAACATGTCATTTGGGAGTTCTTTAAGCTCGTGTGTTTGGATCTGATAGCTCTATCATTGATCCCGAGTTGGAGCGGATTGGTGAGAAAATACTTCCAAAGTTGAGAGGCTCTCCGTTAGCTGCAAAAACCCTAGGACGTCCGTTAAGAAGGAAACTTGACCCATTACATTGGGAAGGGATTCTTAACAGTCAGCTGTGGGAGCTTAGACAAGAGGGGACAGACATTTTGCCAGCTCTTCAGTTGAGCTACATGTATTTGCCATTCTATTTAAAAAGATGCTTCTTGTTCTGTGGTATATATCCGAAAGATTACAATTTCGAAAAGGAAGAATTATCTGAAATCTGGGTGGCTGAAGGCTTTGTGAAACATCAACCTAACGTTTCACTTCAACATACTGGTGGACAGTATTTTGAAGAACTTGCATATCTATCATTTTTTCAAAAACATCCATGGATGAAGGAGAAATATGTAATACATGATTTGATGCATGATATGGCACAGCTGGTTTCAAAAGATGAGTGCTGTGTAATAAGAGATAAAAAGGATTTTCCAAGGATCCCTCAGAATGTCCGCCATCCGTGGGTTCTCAAAGGTGGAGATTTTAAGTGTTCGACTTATTGAATCTATGCAAGCATAGAAAGCTACACACCCTACTTTGCGACCTGTCTTTAGAGAGTAAAACTTGTTATACTGTGATGGATAAATGGTTTACTGAACTTTTGTGCATGCGTGTGGTCTGTTTTTCTATCTCTACTGAGTGGGGCATACCAGACAGTATTAGCAATATGAAGTTACTTCGGTACCTTAAAATCTTCAATTCTACCCACTGCAAGAGCCTTCCTTCAAGAATCTGTTGCCTCTATAACATGCAAATATTTTATGCTCAGAACTGGGAGATTGATGACATTCCTAGCGGCTTTGGTAAGCTGATCAATCTGCAGAAATTTGAATCAGTGAAATGTCAATTGTCCCCGACTGATGTAAAAATTGCATATTGCAGAAATTTACCAAACTTCAAAGAATTTCTACAGCCAGCTTATGTTCCTACCATCAAGAAAATAGAAATTTCCAGTTGCAGAAGCTTAGAATCAGTACAAACTGAAAGGTTCGGAGATTTGCCTTTCCTTGAAGTACTGAGTGTGTCCCATTGTCCAAAGATCAAATCGCGACACCTGTTTGCTCCATCCCTAAAGCAGCTATATCTGGAAGATTCCGGGGATCTTGGATACGAGATTGAGTGTAGTTCTCTCACCGTTTTGCATTTATCAAATTGCTATCTAGAATCCATCGAACTGCAAATGTGGAATCTTCCGTTACTGCAGGAGCTCGAGATCAGTTCTTGTCCCTCTCTCACAGTTATTGGAGATTTGGAACCTATATCCTCTGAAATTTTACATTGTGAGGCTAGAAGCGAGACATTGGTAACATTTTCTCATTCCTGACTGATGTACAAATTAGAAATTGCCAGAACTTATCAAGCCTCGAACAATTTCTTCAACCACCTTATGTGCCTATCATCAAGAAAATAGAAATTTACAATTGCAGAAGTTTGCAATCTGTACCAACAGATAAGTTTGGAGAAATGTATTTCCTTGAAGTACTGCGTGTATTCCAGTGTCCAATGATCAAATCACAGCGCCTATTTGCCCCGTCCCTAAAGAAGTTGTATCTGACAAACTCTGGGAATCTCGGAGGCAACATTGAGTGTAGTTCTCTCACCATTTTGCACTTATCGGACTGCCTCCTAGAAACCATTGAACTGCAAGTGAGGAATCTTCCATTACTACATAATCTCGAGATCATTCGTTGTTCTTCTTTGACAATTATTAGGGATTTGGAATCTATATCCACCGACCTTTTCCACGGTGGTGGGGCTGATAGCAGAATGGGAAAATTCCCCTTACTCACCCACCTAACCATTATCTCCTGTGAGAAGCTTAAAACTATAGATGACCTCCTATATCTCCCTACCGTTGAGAGAATTTGGATTGTGGATTGTGGCTTGCTGTTCCTGCCAGCTCATATATTGGGAACTTTTCCATGTCTGAAGGATTTGAAAATTTCAGCCTGTCAAAGCCTCAATTGGGAGAGTCCAATGGCGTTACCCCAGTCTCTTGAAACCCTCACGTTACATAATTGTGTGGGGATTTCTCTGCGTGGCTTCCCCAGTTGTCTGGAGAACGTCACCTCCCTCAAGTGGCTGGATATTCGTGACTGTGAATGTATAGTGTCCATTCCTGGCCACCTGTGGGGCGGTAATCTCATATCACTTCAGAGTTTGACGTTGCTTGGTTGTTCAAAGCTTAAATCAATTGGTGGACCAGGCGCAATTATGCACATAAAAGATTTATTTATTGGTGACTGCCCAGAGCTGAAGGAAATTGACCAACCAATGAGGACAGGCAGATTTTTGTAGATTGCTTGCATGAGAAAGTGGTCCGCTCTTTTTGCATGGTACGTATGCCACTTGTTTCCAGTATAAACTACGTAGGCAGTTATTGTTACTCATAAGACTTAGCTGTTAATTAATTGTTTCTGAAAGTATAGCAGTCCCACTGCTGATTGCAGTTACACTATTATTTTCTCGGTAACTCGTAGGCGGTTCATGAGGGGTGCCTACATTTTTCGTAATAGAAGAATACTCTTTCTTTTTCCCTCATCTTGTTTTTTTCTTGATGACAGCAGGTGAAAATTGAAGACGGTTGAGATGGGCAATATTTGTAGTGCATGGCTCGAAGACCCAACGAGAACAAACAAAACGTCTCATTTCTTCCTGGACGGTTGAATCCGGTTCTGATGCTCTTATTACAACCGTGTTTTCTTTCCTTCACTAAGATGACACGAAAAAACACCCATTGATTGTGTTTTTTTCACAATGTATAGTTCCCAGTGTGTATTATTCGTATGTTTCTGTAATTCCAATTTTGTGTGCGAAATAAGTGGGGAGAAGAACACAGACATAATTGTAGCCTCGGTTAAGCTCCTTTTTTACGTCAATAATGTGACTTAATACAGTATATTGACAATTGTATTCGTACAATCACAACATGAGAGCTTCGCGCTCCATTAGTTTTCTTCGCGTTTCTGGTTTACTAGCTATCTGCATCTGGTATGAGAAACTCTAGCAGACGCGGCACCGCGGGCATTTCAGATTGGTTCTGCATTATTAAGCATGTGACTAGATTTGTCCTATGCGTCCATACCAGATGAGGGGGAAGGCTATGCAGAAGAAAGGCTGATGAATTGGTGGCGGTTTTTGAAAAATCAGTTCGTGTAGCCAACCTCCCAAAGTGGGCATTGCATTTGGGAGCAGTGCGTTGATAGATGAGTAATAAATTTCATCTGTGGTTTGTAAACCTGTCTGGCATTCTCATGTAGATTCCGATGCTCTCAAAATACAATTTTTTATACTAATTATGATATATAAGGTCCATATATCATCATAATTTTTACTAAATTGCCCAGGTTACATGCTAAGTATGCACCGACATGGACCGATTGAATTTCATTAACGGTCTTTAACACATGGCTTGCATTTTCATCAAGATATTAGTACTCTCAAAATATATTTTTAGAATGCTAAAATTTCTAATTGTTATGCATAATGTTCAAATTTTAGAACATGCGTGGCATATCGATGACAACAACACATTAGAGAAGGGGCTAATTCGATGCCAAATATTACTATCTCAGTTTCTGTTGTAAGCACTAATGCACTATGACATGCGATTTTCTTGCATCAGTATAGGTCTCAATCTGAGTATTGTGGATTGGTTATAACAATTGAGATGGCATGGCTAAAAAAAGACCGTTTCCACAATGGTGTTTGGATGCAACGGTGGCACGTAAGTTTTCTACGATTTCCTAAACACACCAACAAGGTTTGAATTACAGCTCAATGGCAAGTGGGCCATAACCCAACAGATTTTTCATAACCGTTCTCGGCCCTTCACTTCGCTGACCTGTGGGTCCAAAAGAACAGAGGACGCACTGATGGGCCGACACAGATGACTGCCATCTCTCTGCCCCCGCTCTTCCTCGGCGAGCTCAACGCCGGCACCGCTGCGGCGGTGGTCCATACCGAGCTCCGATTCCTCCCCGCTCCCAACCACGCAACATCATCTCATTCCAGCGGTCTCTGGCGAGGCCGGGGGCTGGGGGCGCCGAGGTACGGCGTCCGCGTATCCCCGTTGCAAGAGTTGCTTGATTACTTGACAAGTCATTCAGGCCTCACACCACCGCAAAGATTCTTTGGGTGATAAAGAAAAGAAGATTTTTGGTTGAGACAGTGGTTGCTTTCAAAACCATGAATGTACATTGCTTTCAAACCATGAATGTGCATCCACTGATTTAGGCCGTGTTTGGATCCCTGGCAGAAATAAACTAAACGAGTGGACAGCATACATGAGAAGACCGCCACAGTTGACTACAGAACTTCCAGGAAGATTACATGAAGCCTATTGAGAGAATTCAGAGTTCAGAGACAATCAATCTCCCACTAAGCAGCAGATGCATGGAAGCTCACATCCAGTGTTGGACCAGAACGATTGAAGTAACATTTTGATCCCCAAAATTGAGCCTCTAAGCCGGGAACTCTCTCCCTTCGGCCTTTTCGCTTTCCTTTCGTCTTTACTGGTTATCTGATTTTTTTTTTCCAAAGAAACACAGTTTGCAGAAAGTCAGCCTAAACCAGATCTGCTACTCATCTCCAACGCAGTTAGCGGGCACCACTTGATTGAATTCAGGCACATAAAAAAGGTAATCAAGTACTAAGACATAAACCAAAAACCATCGTGTTGTGTTGCATTTGTTTGCTATTTTACGGCTGTTATTAAGTATTGTCTGCTTTAACCATTGCACTGCCTTCTAGAAACTTCATTTGCCATAATATTCATCTAAAGTAAGCTTCAGAGAACATTATGTTTTTTCTAGCATGATAGGTACTTGCCATATTAACTTCCTTATAGTATTTATAAATACTGTTTACTAAAATTTAAAAGTGACCACAAGGTGTAAGTCCATCTTTCTGAAAACTTGATTTCCCTTTTTGTTCTCATGCGCAGTTTCTCATTGCTTGCTCTTGCATTTTCATTGTTGCTACTTGCTCTGTTTTCATCCTACAAAGGAGTTTGGAACTCTTATCAATAATTAGTACATGCTCTGGTTGCCAAGTATCCCTCGGTGTTGTAATTTTTCACAGTTGTTAACTTGTTATTTATTACTTTGTTTTCTGTTAAAGGTCGCCGCCAAATATTCTCTGCTTTAACCACTGCATTGCTCTGGTTGTTGTATTAATTTGTAGATGGGTTAGTCTAGATTGCTGAGCACTATACTATTCTGTCAATCTCCTTTGTTTTGGAAGAACCTACCTGTACTGTTTTTATATTTTCTTCCTATACATCTCGATAAGGGGTCAGTACATCTCCCCTAAAATTTAATTTCCCTTTTTGTTTACTTGCAATTGCAAGTAATTCTCAGTTGCTTGCTCATGCATTTTCGTGGTAGTTCACTTGCTCTGTTTTCATCATACAGAGGAGTTTAGAACTCTTAGTCTCTTATCAATAATTGTTATACATCTGGACACTGCATATACTTTTTTTCCCTTTCTGGTAACCATGTGAATGTTTCTTTTATAATATGACTGTTACACTTGTACATAGTTGTTTCTTTTGAACTATATTTAGTACAAAATGTTATTTATCTAGATGTTACCATTTTTTATTCTCTACAAGAATTCTCTGTTTAGTGTCAAACCTCACTTGCTTTGGTACTCTTATATTGATTCATTCAAAACAGCTCTTATCAGTTTCCTAGCCCACAAGAGCACTTGTTTCGTGTTCTGCTGTATGTGTTTGTGAGAAATTGCTTCACATATTGGAGTACCCACATTTGTTTTTCCTATAAAAGTGCTTGAGTAATCCGGAATGGACAATGGAGCTACTGGGCGTGAAATATTGGAGAAAAAATTGGAGGAAAAGCTGCAGGATCCAGCTGCAGAACCAATGTCTTTGCCTCTAGAATTTTTGAAAGTCATCACATGCAATTTTTCCACTGAACGAGAACTTGGCAGGGGTGCATACGGAGTAGTATACAAGGTATGACCATTCCCCTTCAAATCCAGTTTTCAACCGATTGCAACACTATCAGATAATAAATGGTTCACATACATGCTATGAAGGGAGTTCTCCAAAGCGGCAAAGTTATAGCTGTAAAGAAGATTTTTGACGCACATCTGTTGGACTTGGACAGCAGCAACAAAAATAAGCAATTCAAGAATGAGATCACTTGTCTTATGGGGGTCAGACACCAAAATGTCATACAACTTGTAGGTTACTGTGTCCAAACCAGATCAGAAGCGATGAAACTACCGAGTGGGGAACATGTTATGGTTGAAACACCTGCATGTTTGCTCTGCTTTGGATTTCAATCTAAGTGAAGCCTTGACAAGCATGTTTCTGGTATGTTGAAATACAATACCTAGATCTTTCCTTTGCGAACTTTACTTGATTAGAACATACACGACTGTGCAATTATATCAATAGCCCCACAATTCAAATAAAATCAAGGTAAAAATATATCACCCATCCACATAGACACAGAAGTAGTGGCTCCCCAGTACCATAACAGTATGTGCTATATACGCACATTTATTTTATGTTTGTTGATCTATTTCTACAGATGACTTTTCACTCCTTGATTGGGATAAGAGATATGAGATAATTAGGGGAGTTTGCAGAGGTTTGCATTATCTTCACCATGAATGTCATATTGTTCACCTGGACCTTAAACCTCAAAACATACTGATGGATGCCATGATGATGCCAAAAATTACGGATTTTGGTTTGTCAAGGCTTTTGGGTGAACAAAAATCCAAAACTGTCACTAAAACGCTTGCAGGAACTCTGTAAGCTAGCTATATCTTCTTGCTAGAGCTTTTTAAAACTATTTTCTATAGCTGATTTATGCACTACTAATTTCTAACCCTTGCGCAATGATGAAAATTTGTTGCAATATGTCCAATTTGGTTGCAAAAGGTAGATGTTGCCACCAAATCGTGTTCGTTGCCAATGGTTGCAAAAAGTCTCGTTGCATTAAGTTATTGCAACAATTGTTAGTTTGGCGTTGCAAGTGTTAGGGTTTCTTGCAACCACATGTCCGTTGCCAAGCATGGCAATAGGACATTGTCGCAACATTCATGGTCGTGGCAATATAAGCACTTGCCACGAACATCATCGTTGCAAGAGATGGTATATGCAACGATCAATGTTGTTGCAATAGTCTATATTGCCACGCTAGAATATTGTTGCCTAAAGTGTTATTGCAATGACCTCCATGCCGTGGCAAGTAGACCATTTGCCACAAAATTTTAATAGTTGCAAGAGATCATATTTATTGCCACGATCTTTGAGTGTGCCCATAGCATCTTTTGCTACGCAATTTTTTTCATTGCAAGAGACCATACACGTTATTGCCACGATCGTTGTGCCATGGCAAAAGTATCATTTGCCACGCAACTTCATTCGTTGCGAGAGATCATATGTTGTTGCCACGGTAGTCATGTCGTTGCAATAGTACCATATGCAACGTAATTTTATTCGTTGTCATATACCATATTGCCACACAAATAAGTTCGTTGCCATATGATCTTATTGCCACACATAGTCGCTCGTTGTGATAGTTTGTATTGCAAGGCGGTAGGAATTGAATTATCATTATTGCAAAAATACAATAAAACTGTATCGAAAGCAATTACCCTCACATATATTAATTATAACGAATCATTCAATAAGTTGACAAAACATTGAAATAGTAGCTGAAATCATTCACAACTTTTAAAATAGTAGCTAAAATCATAAAGGAGTGTACAATTGACTCGTCACTCCACAACTTTTTAAAGCTTGCAGTAGTACAAGACTTCCTAGCTTCTATTCAGCACCTCGAGGTCTCCGTGGCAGCAACATGTCATCACCTCAGCTATGTCATCGTTTGATTATGAGCCACCCACTCAAACCTTGTCCACCTATTGATCAAAAGAACAAGATTGGGATATTAAACAAATATTAGGTAGTCATGCACAAAATGTAAAGATACTAAGATAGAGCATGATCGTAATTAATAAGCAAAAAAAGAATTAATTGCTATCAATTTAATTAAGCAAATGTAGAACTACAAATTAAGAAAAATGATATGCATACAACCATTTGGCTATCAAAGTATCTTAATTTTTAAGGCAGCAGCAGTAGAGTTGCTAGAGAAAATCATTATTAGAGTTTTTGACAACGAATAACTATAATCTTCAACAATAAGGAAAGCCCATGAAATTCTCTAAATCTATTTAGTTATTTGTAAAATCAGATTATGAAATTATCAAGGTCAAAAAAAGATCCATTGATGTAACTAGGTCATCGAAACTAAATAATAAACAATTATACAAGACTCCTAGCACAATCATTAAAGGTTCTTTGTCATAGTAGAATTCTTGATTCAATTCATCCTTCCGAACAGTCCAAGCAATCCTCTTAAGTTCCTGCTCAATAGAAAGTCCAGATGCCATATGCATTTGTAATTAAACTTCTTAATGGTTGTAGGGACAAATAATGTAGCCTACATTAGCAATTTGTATCCTAAAGCCAGTAAATATGAACATACCAGTAAGAACACAACATAGCAGGCAGACTTTATCTAGGAGTGCCTATATGGGTTGATCTCAATGTACTGGCTTAATGTCAATGTCCTATGAAATGGTAAATGGGCTTTTCATTTACAGAGAGCTGCAAACTGGTTGATGTAATTACTATCAAGAGGACACGAGAAATTAAAACTTAAACCATATATTACCTTAAGGGTATTTCAGCAAACACATGGTGAGTGTACATGTCTATTTAATTAGTTTGTACATGATCCTTGTATACCTGTCTAATTAGTAATGTATTAATCTGTACAAGGAGCAATCAGGCATAATAATATTCAATTCAATATTATGGTGGTTGTGGAGTCTAGCAGGAGCTAAGGCTCTGTCCTCTTTGACAGCCCCTCTCCTTGGTGGTTAGCTTAGTGCGAGTCCTTTTGGTTGTTTCCTCTTTTTTTTTGCGGGCGCGAATGTAATTTCTAAGTGCGGGGTTTGTGTCTGGTGTGTGTTGTAGGGCTCTTGCCCCTTTCCTTCTTCTTAATATAATGAAGCGCAGCTCTCCTATGCTTTCGAGAAAAAAAATATTCAATTCAATAGCCTATGTATCGGTATGTAACATGAGTTTGTGTACAATTGCAAGAAACAAGCTAACAAGGAACATATTTTTTAATATTTCAGTCGAACTGGAAAGACATTTTAATATTTCAGCGCCTGTGGGTCTAGAAACTAGCAAGGAAATGTAGTCGGTTACCTGGTAGAATGTGTTGTGGGCGAGCTAGCAAACACTTCTGATTGTAGGTCTGCACAAGCTTCCTCTCTGCTGTAATCAGCTGCAGGTCTTCAGGGTTCTCCAAACCAGCCAGGATTTTCAGCCTCTATCTCTGTGTAGGGCATATTGTTGTCTGCTGGGAATCGTTTCACAAGTAATAATCTATCGCCGGAAAGAAAACCGAATATAGCACACCTGTTATCATTAGTACTATGTATTAACTAGGTGCTAAACTTTGATTCGGCTTTTGCAGATCATAACAATGGTCGGCCCACACATTTTAATTGGCCAATAAACACTCACCAATACTATTCATTACCTAAGAAATCTCTACTGGTGCTCACTAATTAACATGAAAGAAGCACAGATTGCAGAACCTAAATAGCAGCAAAACTGTTATAGTTCACCTGTAGCATTAGTAATGAGAACCACATCGCCTCTAGTAATGACTCACCCCAAAGCAAACAAAAATCACGCAATTAGATGGGCATGATAAGGAATCAACTACAGGCAATCGAGAGGCTCAGCTCATACCTCCAAGTTACAGAACGGATCCCGAACGGGGGCCTCTTCTCGCGAGAATGCCGGCGAACACACAGGATGCATCATGAAGAATATACGTGAGTACCAAGGTCATGAGTACCACCCTTTCACATCACAAATTCACAACCAGAGAAATCACAAATGGTACGCAGGAGGAAGAGGACTACTGACATAGATCCCATATAGGTCGGGAAGAGATGGGGCACCCGTCCCTGTGCCTTGTCGCGGACGAGCACGACCCATGGATCCGCTTGATCCGGCCTGGGCGGCATTCGGTGATGATGAAGGAGCTGCCGGGCGGGACTAACAACGCGAGAGGACGTGCGTGAAGGAAGGCGTGGAGGAGCCACGTGAGGGCGGCGATGGACGAGTGCTCCGGGCGCCGCCTAGAGAGGAAGAAGCGGAACTGCTCGGCGGCGGCCGGGGTGATTGGGTCTTTAGGGTTACGGTGCCACGGGGATGTGGGATTATTTCTCCTCGGTTTCGGCTTTGTCGCTTTGGCGCGCGGAGCCTAAAATTGTGGCGGGCCAATTTCAAACTCACCAAATTTTTCAAAAGCACGTGTACTTCAAAATGTATAAAATAAACAAATCCGTATAGACATATTAAAATTCTAAAAAATACTCTAGCACCAAAAAATAAAATTATTTCGTGATCGGACATGGCAATTTAATTTTTTACTGAAACTTGTTTGGTTTTCATGATGAAACAAATCAACTAATCACCTTCAATCTTAGAAGAGGAGTGGGACTTGACTATAGTCATGTGCTTATGAAGAAAGCAACCCATTATCTCAATTTAGTGTTTTATTGACACTTGTTTAATGAATCATGTAATTTTTCATAAATTCATATTAAATTTACTACTAATCACCTTGATTTTTGCTAAGGTCCATTTGGATCCTGGAATTGAATTTATACAATAAACATAGTCGTGGAAGAAGAATTTAAGATCCTCCAACTTTTCAAAGTTCACATATAAGCTTATTTAAAATTCATAGGGTCGAGAGATGGGAAATGGTTTCTATCATTTTCTACTTTCCACCGACTTAAGTAATGTAGATTTTATTTAATGGATTCTATTCTATAATTTTTTTCTTTCACAGCTACCGTTTATACCACTACGAATTCAATTCTAGAAATTTCTAGCATCCAAATGACCCCAAAAGAGAGTTCACCACATAACTACATAAAAAGCTCAAACGAAGATTCAGAAAGGAGTGAGGAATTGACTAGCAAGATTATTTTTTTTAAAAAAAAATACTCGCTTCGATCAAATTGTAAGTCATTCCAAAAATTTTGGAGAGTCAAAGATTTTTAAGTTTGACCAAAATTATAGAGAAAACTATAATGATTTGTGACATTGAATAGATATACAATGAAAATAAAAGCAAAGAAGAATGTGATGATACTAATTATAAAAAAAAAAATCACAAGGACGGCGAACAGTCCACACCTCTCTTCCATCGGTTTCTCTCTACATCCTTCCCCTCCATGGCTCCTCTACTCCTCCGCCTCGCCGTCCTCCTCGGCCATAGGTCGTTGCGCTGCTCGCACCTGTTCACGTCCTGGCCCACACGCTCGTGCTATCCCCGCCCCTCGTGCGATTCCCAGCAGCAAGCACGACTCACAGTGATCGTGGCTTCTTGACGGTCGCCACCGCCGCTGCCCCGATGGCTAGGCTCGCGGCAGTCTTAGCCTAATGACTGGAGATTGATTTGGGTTGTGGAGAGGGAATGACACTTTTTTGGGTTCCCTCTCTTTTCATATGCGAAATAGGTAGCTCATTCGCCTACTCCATTGGAGGGTTTTTTAACCGTGCACCATGCATTTTGGGTTTAGGTAACCTTATGCATATATTGTCGAAGACAGTCTAAGATCATTTGAGAGGACTATAAAACAGGTATGCATAAATTAAACCAATACAAGGATGCCATCCAAAGTTTGTAAGTAGCAGTTAGGGGTGCTAGGAGGATTACGCTAAACAGTTATATTGCATTCTATTCTTGTATATTATAAGAAAATTAGTGCGTCATTGAGTGTTAATATAAGCTTGTGAGAGAGTGGCAATTATGTGTACTTGTGATTACAGAATTTATGGTTGGCTTATTAATAAAATTATAACCCCTTGTGTTTTATTTTTAATTTTTATCATCGGGTTCATCATTCTTAATACGATACTACAGATTTCTCGGTGAATCGTTCGAGTTTTCAACTCCCAAACCACTCACGCAGCCGCCTCCCGCCATGGCACCACGCTGCGGCCGGAAAATCCCCGCGCGCAAACTCCAGCGGAAAATCCTCTCGCGCACGCAAACTCCAGCTCGCCTCCCGCCCTCCCCTCAGATTGGTTAGATTCTCCAAATTTTCCCATATCTCCCTCGCACTGAACCTGGACCCTAAGCTGCGCAAACGACGGCTGCGCGAAGGGGACCCGCACCGCACACAACCGCTCCTTCACTTGGCGGCGCTGCCTCTCCTCCCCTTCTACATCAACGGGTGCTGCTAGGCCCGGTGCGGCCGCCGACGTAGAGGAGCCGGAGATTACTCTGCACACCGGTGAGCCCATCATCTGTCTCATCTCCACACTTACGCAGTTGGGATCTTTAGAGGTCACCTCTCACCCTTCTCGTGCGCAGGAGGTGCGGTGGCGGTGGGGAGAGTGCGGCCCCGTCCTAGATCCGTTGGAGGTGTGGTTCCGAGTTCGGTACTGTCCTGTCGCCAATTGAATCAGCCTCCATTAATTGATCTTGACAGATAAGCTTCTCTTGTTTTTTTCTTTGTCATCTGGTTCGATCTAGTTTTTCTTCCTATATGTCTCGTTACTAGACCCATGATTAATATGCCAACATGCTACTAAGGCCAGCCGCATATCTTCACATTTTTAATTTGAACAATCCCCATCTAATCTGAACAGATGATAATTAATTTGGCTCGATGTTGAAGCTTGATTTAGGCCTGGATTCACTTAGACTGTTTAAAGTTGGGCCAGCACATGTTCTTTAGTGATAGGCAAATAAATCGGTAAACCTAAGTTAAATAACTGCAAGAACAGATAGCATCCATACATATTGTGCCCATTAGAGTTTTTTATTCTATTTTCTGTATTGAGCAAGTTAGAAAAAAAAAACAGAAGATGTCCTCAAGTTAAGCAATGAAAGCAAATTATGTTGTTCAATCTCTACAAGAGAGATCATGAAGCTTTCATGTCCCTGATCCATCGTGCAGATAGACTGAGCAGGAAAGATAACCCATAAAAATTCTTTTCTACAGGAGAGATCAATAAGCAGATTTTAATGATTTGTGGTTACTGATCTGAATTTGGTTTCCTTTTTGACTTATGGTTGCTAACTACATCTACATGTAGTTCTTTTCCATTAACGTTGTTTCTAATACGTTGCCGAACCATTCTAATATGTTGTTTCTGGGTAAGCATACTGTAGTCGTTTCAGTTGGTCTGGAGCAAGTTGAAGTAGGCATCTTTGTTTGACCAATGTGAAAATTGTGGTAAATTTTCTTTTTGTTCATCTACTGCAGCTTAAACCTGTGACTCCTTTTCAAACTGGCGAACCTGGATACTGTCAAAATTGCATATGAAAGCCTTCAAGATAAACTTTACTACTAATATTAGAACTCTTGTGATACTCTGAATATTCTCTTTTCCTCACAATGTCTATCAGTGCTTGAACTGAATCCAAGTAGTTAATTTTACTGAAGGCTGAACTGATGAAACCAAGCAATTGATTTTACTTTCTGAATTTCGATTTTTACTTAAACTGCAAGTAGATGATTTCTGCAATTTAGTTGCAATAATTGTTAGAGGATGTATTTCTACAGCTGCATGTATCTCTACAATTGGAAACTGTAGAGGATTATCATACATGCTGAAAACTATAGCTTGTGCAGTTTTGATTGGGTGAATTATTGTAGTAAATTACTTTCTCTGCGATACTTGATAATACCGAAGTTGTAGAGGATTTAGAGATGTTTGTCGTCATGGAAGTTCATAATTTTGGCCCTGGAGAATTGGTACGTTGTTATGAATTTCAGATCTAGCCTGTCAGGTTTTGACCTTGCTCTGCACAGGTCTTTTTGATTTTGGACCTTGATAACTGCAGAATTTGATTTTAGAAATAGCTGGAAAGATGTAGAGAATTTTATGGGCTTTCCATGTTAAAGAATGTAATTTTTTCGTTGTCTAAAACTCTAGTTATGACATCTATCGAATTTGGTTGCTATACTGGGATTGTAACAAACTGTGATGAAAGGAAGACGAGAGTCCTGTTCCATTCTCAGTTTAGATATGACAGCATACACAACTATGTTTTCTTGTTTCTATGTGCTTCGTTCAATGTATTTTTTTTTTAATTGAAGGTTCTGAAACAGGGTTGGGGAAGACAAGTCTGGCTCATTTGCTTTGTTCACTGATGACAGTTATAACCTTCCTGAGTTCGAAGAACATCATCATCCTGAAGCCATGGACAAGCTGAAATGGACAATTGAGCCAAAATGACCAAAGGACAAGTATGTGAAGAAGGCAAAGCGTCATGTTGAGAACAGGTTTGATAAGCTCTACATGGAGATAAGCAGATGTATAAGCCGAGGAACTGAAGTGCATGCTGATGTGGTCATTCTCTTTGGCTCTACAAACTGTAATATTAAACTTTTGTACTTCTATTGCAGCAGTGTGTTGCTAATAATATATCTTGTTCATTTGTCAAAAAAAAAAAGCTATGTCATATATGTGTCAGATGTTTTCAAGTAATGAAACAGTACTAGTGTTGTAAGTTTGTGAATTCGATAGCTGTAGTATTTTGAAGTATGCCCTCTTCTTTGTAGAGCCTGCTATGATAATTGAGTAATATACTCTCTCCGTTCCAAAATAAGTGTCACTCTGGCTTCTCGAGAAACAACTGTCGACAATTATAGATTAGAATATATAAACATATATGCTAAGTAATTAGTATCATCGAAAAGATCTTTGCGTCTATTTTTAACAAATTTATTTAAAAATATAAATATTAAACATATTTTCTACAAATCAAGTCAAACTTATGGCACAAAAACCTAAAACGACACTTATTTTGGGACGGATGGAGTAGGTTCGTGTGGCTAGCAATGACACAAAACACATGTATGGTCTTCTGGTAAGTACCTAGCATCAATACATTTAGGTCTTAAGTTCAAACCCCATCACTAACATTTTTTTTCCTTTTTCTGTTCATTATTTTTTGCTATACCTGGTTGAAACTTCCATATTGTAACGATCTATTTTTTTCTTTGTAGGTATAGTTCTTTTGCAACGCAAGTGACTATTACACACAATGAATCATATTCGTTGCAATATAGACGCGCTTTTCGCAACCAACAACTAAAGTGTTGCAATACCACATCGTATTGCAACACCAATATATTCCATATTGCAACGATCTATTTTTCCGTTGCTATAGGTATAGCTCTTTTGCAACGCAAGCGACTATTACATGCAATGAACCATATTCGTTGCAACACAGATGCGATTTCGCAACCAACAACTAAAGCGTTGCAATATCAGATAAATATTGCAACACCAATAAAAATGGCCACAATGTAAATCAAATCGTTGCAACAGTGGGGACTTATTGCAACCACTTTACAATCGGTTGATGTAAAGAGGAATAGAGGCCGGAAAGAGATACCTCTCAGGGTACTCGGGCTTTCATTATATATGGGTACAAGACTTGTACAATAAGTAGATCTCTCGGATCTAGAATACGAATACAAAGAGTACACGTCAAGACAACAACATTGTCCGACCAGGATACAAACACGTATCTTCTAACACTCCCCCTCAATCTCAGCCACTATCAAGGTTGAGATTGACTCTAAAGTCTTTCATCTTGGCTGTACTGAGGGGTTTTGTAAAACCATCTGCAAGCTGATCACAGGAAGGTATAAACCTTATGTCAAGTAACCTCTGTGCCACTCTTTCACGGACAAAGTGAAAGTCTATCTCAATATGCTTTGTCCTAGCATGGAATACTGGATTTTTGGACAAGTATGTGGCACCAATATTGTCACACCATAACTGAGCAACTCGTGGATGAGGAATCTTCAACTCTGTGAGCAGCTTCTGTACCCATATCATCTCAGCTGTAGCATTAGCTAGAGACTTATATTCTGCTTCAGTGCTTGATCTTGACACAGTAGCCTGTTTGCGAGCACTCCATGAAACAAGGTTGGATCCGAGAAACACTGCAAACCCACCAGTGGACCGTCGATCATCAACACAACCTGCCCAATCTGCATCTGAAAAGGCACTAACAATCATGGAGGTCGATCTTCCAATCTTCATCCCAAGCTTAACTGTTCCATGTACATAGCGCAAGATCCTTTTTACAGCAGCCCAATGAACACTGCTTGGAGAATGCAAGAACTGGCATACCTTATTCACAGCAAAGGATATGTCAGGTCTAGTGAGGGTAAGGTACTGCAAAGCTCCTACCACACTCCGGTATCGTGTAGCATCTTCATCACCGAGACGTACTCCATCTGCAGCACTAAGCTTTTCAGTAACCGAAAGTGGAGTATCAACGGGTTTGCTCTTGTCCATGCCAGCTCTTTTAACAACATCAATAGCATAACGCTCTTGAGACAGGCGCAATCCCTCCCTTGATCGCTTGACTTCAATGCCGAGGAAGTAGTGGAGATCACCTAAATCTTTGAGTGCAAAGTCTTGTTCAAGATTCTTGAGCAGGGCTTTGGTGGCATTCACAGAAGAACTAGCAACAATAATGTCATCGACATATACAAGAATAAACATGGCGATCCCACCTTGATTGAAGTAAAATAGAGAGGTGTCGGACTTGGATGGAGCAAAACCGAGAGCCATAAGCTTGCTGCACAAACGAGCATACCAAGCACGAGGAGCTTGTTTGAGTCCATAAATAGCCTTGTCAAGCTTGCACACAAAATCTGGATGTTTGCTACTCTTGAAGCCGGGAGGTTGATGCATGTAGACTTCTTCTTCTAAAACACCATGCAAAAAGGCATTCTGAACATCAAGTTGACGCAAGGACCAATCTTTGGACACAGCAATGGACAAAATAAGTCTGATAGTAGCGGCTTTCACAACAGGACTGAAGGTATCTTCATAATCGAGTCCATACCGCTGCTTGTATCCTTTAGCAACCAGACGAGCTTTGTACCTGTCAATGGTACCATCAGCCTTCTTCTTCACTTTATACACCCACTTGCATCCTATGATGTTTTTGCCTCTGGGTTTTGGTACAAGATGCCAAGTGTTATTTTTTAACAAAGCACCGTACTCATTCTTCATAGCAGAAGTCCACTTGCGATCACCAAGAGCCTCAGAGAGCGAGCCAGGTTCTTCAGCAGCCAAGGCACTATAATTACACCACCTGACAGTGCCATCAGTGCGCGTTTTAGGTTGACGAATACCTTGTTGCAACCTGGTAATTGGCCGGCGTGGTGGTGAAGGCGGCCCTGCCGCACCCTGAGCAACAGGATCAGGCGGAGCAGCAGATCCCGGCGAATCAGCTTGAGTACCAGCATGAGGATCCATCTGTGGCGCGACGGCAGGAGTAGCAACAGCATGTGGCGAGGGTGCACCAGAATTTGCCGCAGCCGATCCGGGGCCAGCAGATTCTGTCGGGGCGCCTGCGGGCGAATCGGGCACCGGGGCCGAGGATGATCCCGACATCCTGGGACTGCCTGCGCCATCTGCTCGCGCGGAAGAATCAGCATCGACGCGCGCGCCCGAGCCGTTGGTGTCTCCCGGGGACGGACACATCCGATAACGAAGCATTGGGGCGCCGTTCTCCGCAGTTTCATCATCATTTTCATCACGATTTTCACCTGTATCATCACCAACAACTGCAGAACTGCGTGAAGCATTAGTAGGTACAGAATTAGACGATGAAGAATCACGCAACAATGCATCCCCAAAACTAGAAGATGGATTCAACAATGAGTTAGGAAGAAGTGTGATTTCCGCACGGAGGCGTGCACCTGCATTGGGATGCAATGAGGCAAAAGGAAAAAGTGATTCATCAAAGACTACATCTCTAGAGATATAGATACGTCCTTCAGAAGGATCGAGACACTTGAAACCTTTATGGAGATTCTTTGTACCCTAGAAAGACACAACGCTTAGACCTAAATTGTAGCTTCTTGGAGTTAAAAGGTCTAAGGTTTGGCCACACAGCACACCCGAACGTACGCAAGAAGGAATAATCGGGTTGATTGCCAAGGAGACGTTCATAGGGTGTTTCATTGTTGATGACTCGTGATGGTAGGCGATTGATGAGAAAGACTGCTGTGAGAAAGGCTTCATCCCAGAATTTGAGAGGCATAGATGCATGAGCTAAGATTGATAAGCCTACTTCGACTATATGTCGATGTTTCCTTTCAGCAGAGCCATTTTGCTGATGTGCATGTGGGCAAGAGACATGATGAGAGATGCCAATGCGAGTAAAGAATGGATTGAGGGATTGATATTCGCCCCCAATCGGTTTGGACAGCTAGGATCTTTCGATTGAATTGACGTTCAACCATATTCGAAAATTACTAAAGCATTGGAACACCTCGGATTTACGACGTAAAAGATATATCCAAGTGAACTTGCTATAATCATCAATGAAGCTTATATAGTAGACATGGCGACCAACAGAAGTTGGTGCTGGACCCCAGACATCAGAAAACACAAGTTCAAAAGGATTTGACGACACGCTAGTAGATTTAGGATAGGGTAATTGATGACTCTTGCCTTGTTGACATGCATCACACACTAATTTATGACTCTTATCTTTGGAAAAGGAAATCTTGTGACGGCTAAGAATTTGCTGGACCACAGGAAGTGAAGCATGTCCTAGCCTATGATGCCACAAGGACTCGGAAGGCTTGTAGACACCAAGCACACTTTTATTTGACTCGAACTTCAAAGGGTAGAGGCCGCCTTGACATCGACCTTTAAAAACCGTTTTCCCCGTTGCCCGTTGCTTGATAAAAAAACGATCGGGATGGAATTCAAGAAAGACGTTATTGTCACGAGTAAGACGGTTAACAGAGACTAAGCTTTTTTTGGCGTTGGGAACATGCAGGATATTTTTAAGATGAAGATTACTATTTTGGGAATGTAAAGTTGTATGACCAACATGACTAATTCTCATACCCGCTCCACTTGCGGTGTGGACTTGTTCACCGCCATTGTACTTGTCTCGAACGGTGAGGTTCTCCAATTCACCGGTCACATGATCCGTGGCACCCGAATCCATGTACCAGTTGGTGTCCACCCCATAAGAGGTGGTTGCTGATGAAACGCTTTTTTTCTTCTGCTGGGGGCCGGTGAAGGAGGCATCAAATCGCTTGAAGCAGCGTAGCACGGTGTGCCCTTCTTTTCCACGGGCCGACATATGTCGTCGGATGCGTTGGAGTTGCCGCGGCCACCACCACGGCCACCGCCACGGCCACCACCGTTCTTCTGTCCGCGTCCTCCTTGTCCACGGCCTCCACGGCCACGGGTGAAGCCTCCACGGCCTCCATGAGCCGCCATGTTTGCTGAAGAATTGGATCCACCACCATGGATCTGCTCGAACGCCGCTCGAAGGCAACGAGTTGAGTGTAGAGATCTCCCACCGAGATGGGCTCAACACGTGCAGGCAATAGCGGAGACGATAGATTCATACTCGGCACCAAGGCCAGTCAGTATGAAGGAGACGAGTTCTTCATCTTCTAGATGCCTTCCTGCTGACGCCATCTCATCACCAAGAGTTTTCATCTTGGTAAAGAACTCGCTCATAGTAGATTCGCCTTTGGACGCTGTAGATAGCGCCATCCTTGTGGAGATCAACCGGGCCCTAGATTGGGACCCGTGCATCCCGGTGATCGCTGCCCAAGCTTCGGCAGCTGTTGTAGCATTAGAGATCTGTTGCAAGATCTCACGCGTGCAGGAGGTGAGGATGTAGCTAAGGACCTGCTGATCCTTTGCCATCCAATCTTGCCACTCGGGATTGATGACGGCAGGGACTTCTTCGCCGTCGGTTGGCTTCTTCGGCAGGAATTGAGCAGGAGGCACAGCATCACCGTCGAGGAGGTGAGCCATGCGAGCACCTCTGATCGCCGAGAGCACCTGAGCCTTCCATATGATGAAGTTGGCGCGGGTGAGTTTCTCGCTCACGGGATAGAACCCGAGGGAGTACGCAGCAACTTGCGCGGCGGAGGAGGAGGACGCCATGATCGGTTTCCGTTAGGAGAGGGCTTTGATACCATGTAAAGAGGAATAGAGGCCGGAAAGAGATACCTCTCAGGGTACTCGGGCTTTCATTATATATGGGTACAAGACTTGTACAATAAGTAGATCTCTCGGATCTAGAATACGAATACAAAGAGTACACGTCAAGACAACAACATTGTCCGACCAGGATACAAACACGTATCTTCTAACAGTTGAAATAGCACTTATTTATTGCAATGATTTTCACACTTAGGGCCACAAAATTATTTGCGTGGCAAAAATTCGACCTATCGCAACCGAAGCCGTAAATGGTTGCGATAGCACCCCTTATTGCAACCAAATCTTACTGTTGTGACAAAAAAGCGTGGCATAAGGGTCAGAATTTAGTAGTGATGCAAAATTCTTCTGCAGTGGATATATGCCTAAAGAATACATAGACAAGGGAATTATCTCCTCTGAGGTATATATATTCGCTTTGGGTGTCATAATAATAGAGGTAATAACAGGTCGGAGGGACTATCCCAATATCAGCGAGAGCACTGAAACATCTAACAATATCACCGAGAGCACTAAAACATCTCTCAAGCATTTTACAGAAGAAGTAAGATGATTCGGTATTATGTAACACAATTTTCCACCTTATGCAAATATTTTTTTTTTTGATAAATTACTTATTCCAATGTTTAGGTGGTTGGAAGTTGGAGGAACACACTTATAGACATGACACCCATGCAGCTGTCACTGGAAATGCGTATCCAACAAGTGGAACAATGCATCTCTATAGCCCTGAAGTGCCTAGAACCTGAGTCGAATAAAAGGCCTACTTCATTGGACATAGTTCAAATTCTAAATGCAATGGAACCAAAATGTACATCTCCAGGAAATCCCACCAGTGTTGTTGAGAAGGTATGATCTCTCAATATGCATTGTGCCTCTCCACACTCAATTTCATAAGACTGTTGAAATTAATATGCATGTCTGAACAAATTAAATAACCACTCATGCTCCATTTGTCTGCTCGGGGAGCAGCTGGATGACATCGAGAGCAACGTCGGGTGCGCGAGATCGTTCATCGACCATGGTCGCGAGCAGCGGCAGGTGGCCAGGACGCACCAGAAGAGCAACTGCATCATCATCTGCATCCACATCCTCGCCGTCGTCGTCTTCCTCGTCATGGTCCTCCCCATCATGCTCAAGAAGAACTAGCCTGACGATGTTCATGGTGATTGATCACTGACAGGTTGGTGCCGTCTTGTGGTGGATACGCATATACAGGGAGAGATGATTGTTGTCGGGTTTTGCCCGAACCTCAAATTCGTTCTAGTTTTTTTTTCGTTTGTGGCGTTTGTATCATATGGTTAGTTCATCCGGCGACTTGATTATAGTAATTTACACCGGTGGTTTTTGTTTATGACACATGGATTTGGAGTCTGGTGCCAATTTATTTTCTTTTGCTGTCGATGTGCGTTGGGGGCGTCTTGGAATTGGATCGGAACTTGCGGGTCAAACCTGCTTTTGTGGTGGTTGTTACTCCGCACTCGCACGCCTGAGACTTGACGCAGTCTCACTCAACAGTAGTCTTGCTGTTGGGTGCTGGCTGGCAGCCCGATCCCTGCAGTTGGGGGCTGGCATGGAATGCACGGTGCGCAGCGCTTCTGCAGATGCAGCGAATTCTACGTTCTAGCTGTCCGAGGCAAGTCTCAAACTCTCAATGGTAAGTTTCATGTTCTGATTTCCAACGATCTATATTTTAGAACCAGTATAGAAGAGTTTCATCTATACGAAACTCTCTCTACTTTTATTAAACTTTTATTATCTCTCTTTTCATTAATACAGTGTCATATCATTATATTTAATGCCTATAAAACTCAAATAAAACTCCATTGAGACTTGCCTGACAGACCACAGACATCCAGAGCGCGGCTGCCAAGCCGCCGCGCCCTGGCAGCCACACGCGAGCACGCTGGCTCTGCCAAAGTGCCAAGTCTGCAAAATGGTCAAGGCGGCGCAGACCCATTTTCTCCAAAGCAACTGGCGCTCCAAAGCAACTGGCGTGTCTGTCCAGTGTCCAGCACTAAATTTCATAAGACTGTCCAAATTAATGTGCATGTGTGAACAAAATAACCACTGCGCCTCTCATATGCTGTAGTGCATTATCTAGTTCTTATTAGAAATTATCCTGCTCATTGACAAGTTATTCACTAATTAATCTTCATGTACGGAGGCATCAATTCGATTTATCAAGATGAAGATGCAAGATCGATCACATATGACACCGGCAGCATGATATTTGTTGACAAAGGTCTACTCAGGAGCCCCCAACTGTTGATTAGCGCCCTCTGTCTTGGGATTCCGGTTTGCTAGAGCACCCCTAAATCATGAGTGTCCATATGGCTTGGCTTAACTTGTGTTACAGTGCTGATAATAGGGTTGGTGAGGATATCTGGGGTTTATGCACTTGTCTTTCAATGAAAAAAATGTGACATATTTGACGTCTTAACTGCAATATCAAATTTGTACCTTTTATTAATGTTGAAAAATCTGACAACAAGATATACTTCTCTAACGCTCAATACATCCGCAGTTTGTCCAGGATAGTTGGAGCCAAATCTTTAGAGTCAAGCAAACGTGAACATAACCAACATTCCAAAGACCATCAGTGTCATTAACAGCCTGAATGAATGCGCCAATTTGTTCCAATTTATTAGCCTAACTCCATACCAGTTCATCTATTTTTTTCCACCACCTGCTACACGATTAGGTGCCTACTATTATAAAGAAATTGTGATTTGCTTTCTAGAAATTTCACAGGCGGTGACGCGTCAATGGGCTCAACAAGCCCCATCGACAAGTTCATTGGTTTATTTTTTTTATAAAAAAATTATTAATAGTGACGGTGAAGTGGAGGCAGATGGCCTACCTAGTTTCGTTAATAATTTTTGACTGACTTTAGAAAATGAATACAGTATTTGTAGAGAGATGATCAAATTATTATGGGAATGAAACTAGTAATAAGGGGCGTAACCTAGTTTAAGAGGTAGCAGGTAGGCTAAATCTAGAATCACAGATTCCTCTACCCACAAATCACTTAATTATAAAGGGACTTGTGCTTATCACATTTTGAGTGTAGGATCGACACTTGTTAGGTATATACATGTGATTGGTGTTTTTGGGAGTTAATTTACCACTTTATAATTTGAGACATTTAGTAACTCTCCGATTCTTTATGCTAGGTGAATACCCTGTGCATTGCTGCGGGAACGTCGGATGTTATAGCTGAGACTCCACATGAAAAATATAGAAAAAATATGACATGATTGCATGTATAGAACATAGGAAAAACGCATGAATTTTATATAAATGGGTCTCTAGTCGGATGTGGCCATAAATAGATTGACGGGTTTTAGTGGATGAAAACTAAATGACTAATGCTTAGTGGAAGAAAAAGCAAACCTTGCATGCATGCTTTAGTGACCACGGTGGAGGTTAATGGATGGATGGGCTAGTGGGGTGTGGATGACATGGCTCAAGAAGATGCTAAAGAAATAATATGTCGGTGGGGCATTAGCTTTATATAGGAGTTTAAAATTTCAGCACGGAGGGAGCATGAAAAGAGGAGGAGAGCCTGGCAAATTGGGGTACTACTTGTACAGATATATTGGTCTGAGTTTCAGCTCGATGACAAGTGGACCATGAGCAACAAAATTTTTAAAATAAAACAAATTCGTCCCGTGAAGGCTGAAGTCACTGATCGTTGGGCCTAGAAAACCGGAAGAAAATTCAGTGGACGACGGGCGCATGCTAAAGCCCATGCGCTCCCAGCCCCGATAGATGACACGTGTCTTGCCGGGAAATCGAGCGTCCGGCGGGAGAGCGGCTCCGCAGCAGGTGGTGTACGCTAAACTGCACCCGGCTTGGCTGAGTCGGCTCCACTTCTCCCCTCCAGAGTTGGAAAAAAATTAGGTGGACTCCGGGTCCATTTGTCCAGGATGCACCCTCTCCTCGGATGCATGACACGTGGTGCGTCTTCTAATCACACGTCCAACATTCACTAGGTTCCCTCGGCTTCAGAGGCACACGTTCCCTCGGCTTCGGAGGCACACGTCGTCGGCTCCACACGGTCCACCTCGGCTTCTCTGTTGTGGACGTGGGTGTGGCTCGCGTAGTTTCTTGACGACAACAAACCGGGCGCTCAGATGTGAATGAGGAGCAGTATGTCGCGGCGGCGCCGGCGCCGGCGAAGCCGGCAGCAGGTGGCTCGCGGCCGCGTCGCACAGCAGCAACAGGTGGTCTAAATCGGCCAGGAGTCATGCCCTAGCACACCTGGATGTTCGTCGCGAAGACCGCACGCAGCTCGATGGCGCCAGCGCCGGCGCCGGCGATAGCAGCGGCCAGCGGGTCCACGGCCGTGCAGAACGGCAGCAAGTTGTCGAGCTCCAATGAAAAGACCTGTGTATCCTCCTAGAAAATTTTCAGAAGGTTCATTGAATTGAAGTATGGCATGTAGAGAGCTGCCGTAGACGGTTGTGATTTCTTCTTGGTCTCCAATGCCGGCCATAGAGGTTGATTAATTCATCTAAGTGCCGCTGCAGCGGTGCCTGCAAGCAGCGGCGGCGTGTGGAACTGCGTGCACGGCGGCGGTGGCGGCGGCGTGCAAATGCACGCACGGCACACGGCGATGAAGGCACAATTCTATTTGCGTAGTTTCTATTTCGATCGTAGGAGCCAGCCTTGTTGGAGGAGCCGAGCCGATAGGAGCTGGCGTGTGCATGCGTATACGAGCTGCCGAGAGGGGCCGAGGAGGGTCGTGCGATTAGAAGCCACACCACGCGTCGTGCAACCGGAAAGGGGTGCATTCTGGACGCAATGGACCCGGAGTCCATCCAATTTTTTTCCCCAGAGTTAGGCTCCAAAAGAAATCAACCTCCGCCGCTCGCCAGATCGGATCGAGGCCGACGAGTGCCGCCGGCAGTGTTGCAGGAGCTGCTCGCTAGCATCGCCGTACCTTCCACACCTGCAGGCTGCTGTCCTCCGGGGTCGCGTGCCGTTGGACCATAGAGATCTACTGATCTACAAAGGCACTAAACTGAGTTGTGCAGTTGGACCATAAGAACATATACAAGTGCTGCAATCCTTGGGTCTACACGCTCATCATCAGTCCAAAACTTGACAGAGAAGAGAACATGCTAAAAGGATTTTAGCTCTTCCGCTGAGCACCACGGCACATGACGATGTGGCCATGCAGGTGTGACGGCGCGAGCGGCGCCTGGGATGCAGCTGGCGGCGCTCGTCTCAATGGAAGATTTCGAGCAGCCAAGGATTGATTTAGGAGCCTAACTTTGTGGCTCGGAACAGGAAAGAGGAGCCGATTCAGCCGAGCCGTGCCTACGCGAGGAGCTGCCGCGGAGCCGCCTCTGCCGTCAGACGTTCGATTTCTTCGCGAGACACGCGTCGGCTATTGGAGCTAGGAGCGCACGGGCTTTAGCATGCGCCCGTCGCCCACTGAAGTTTCAGCCAGAAAACCAGAGGACCCAATTTGACCCTACTCCCCAGTGACCCATATCGCCGCCTCTGCTTCGTCCTGTCTCCGACCACCTCTTCGTCGGAGGTCCTATTCCTCCCGGCTCCCAGCCACACAACCCTGTCCATGGCGCGCCCCCGTGCATTCCAGCCGCCGGCGCCCGACCGTTTCCTGTCCGCCCGCCCCCTTTCCAAACCCACCCCACAGGAGTTCCCTGGGACCGCTGCTGATGGGGTGGCGGCGGACGGCTCACAGCAAACTGAATCTCATACCTGCCCAGCCCAGCTGAGAAAATTGTGCACGGTGCAGGTGAAAATGTCATCGGCCGGCAACGGCGACGTCCCCGTCCCCGTCGGAGGTATATATAATATATACACATATCTTTGTCTTTGTCTCCATGTCCGGATTGCTTTGCTGGTGTGGCATCTACGCTGGTTTTAGTGGAGGTCTGGGTTGCTGGCTACAATGAGATCCAAGGCTTGCTACTCAAATAATTTAATCCGCGTGTTGAATCAGAACGAGGTGGTGATTTCTCTGCCCTGGATGGAATAATAATATATACTAAATGAGTGGAGATTAAAGTATACTACAGTGGAAGACCATCATAGTGCACTTCCGGAAAGGTTACATGTATGAAGCCTCCAGATCTGGGAGAGTTCAGCCCCTAGCTCGGTTCTCCTCTTCTCTCTAGCACACAGCCATACCCAGTAATCAGCAGATGCATGGGAGCTCACAGTCACAGGAAGTGGTGAAGCAGAACTAGCAACAGGTTTTTTCCCCAACCGTATGGCCGGCCTTCTGACTAAACCAGATAGCCTCTGTGCTAGAGTTCTTAAAGGAAGATACTACCATGATGGTGAGTTCATGTCAAGTAGTCGGAAGAAACATGCAAGCCATACTTGGCGAGCATTACTAGCTGGCAGGGATGTTCTCAAGAAGGGTCTCATCAAAAGGATTGGAGATGGAACCTTGACGAACATCTGGTGGGACAGGTGGCTACCAAATCATTTCAACGCCAGGCCTTTGACACCAGCTGATGGCCAAGTAGCTACTCGGGTGTCTGATCTGATGACGGCCAACGGACAGTGGGACGAGGAGTACATCAAGCAGAACTTCATTCCAGTGGACGTGGCAGCCATCATGCGCACACCAGTACGACCGATATGTAACGATGTGTGGGCATGGGAACCTGAAAGACATGGGGTCTATTCTGTTCGCTCAGCGTACAGATTACTAGACAGTGATCGTATCAAAGATGAAGAAGGTGCTGGACCCGGAGGATCAGGGGATAGTGTGTGGAAGAAGATTTGGAAACTGGAAGTTCCACCTAAGATCAAGGTCTTTTGGTGGCGTGTCATCCATGAATTCTTACCGGCAAAGCAAATTCTTCATCAACGACATGTGGAACGTACTCCAAACTGCGAGGTGTGTGGAGCAGCGGAGGAATCGATCAGGCATGTGCTGATCGAATGTACCGTGGCTCGATCTTTCTGGAGCTATCTCAAGACCCTGACTGGAATCAAGATGCCTCCTCTGCACGCTAATACGTGGGCGCACGCAGAACCGAAGTACCTTCTTGATCGGCATGTACTCTCTGTGGATGCAACGGAATAGAACCAGACATGGTGCGCAAGCATTACCAATGCGAGTGGCAGTACAATGGGCAATTGACTTGGCTTTCGATCTTAGCCAGCTCGAGCAACCAAAGGCTGGACCGAAGCAGCTGGGCGGAAACGATGCCCATTGGTGCAGACCACCTGATGGGTGGATCAAATGCAATACTAATGGGGCTTTTTACGAACGACAGTGGAAAGGTGCAACTGGTGCTATACTGCGGAACCACGATGGTGTTTTCTTCAGGGGCAAGGCTCAGTGGTATGATCACTGCCTTGACGCCCTAAGTGTGGAGGCGGCGGCTTCCCGGGATGGTCTAAACTTGGCGCTGCAAGCTGGTGTCCAAAGGATCTGGCTAGAAACAGACTGCCAGGAACTTCTGAAGCTTTGGTCGGCGGGATCAAACCAGCGATCGCCTGTGTCTTCCATGCTGGAGGAGATTCGGGGTTTGAGCAATGAGTTTCAAGATTTTAAGTTTACTTACGTACCAAGATCTTGTAATAGAGTAGCTCACACTTTAGCAAAAGTAGTTTTAGGCGAAACACGAGTTGGGTGGTGGTCTAGAACCCCAGCGTGTGTTTTCGACCTGCTGGTTTCAGACTGTAATTTTGCTACCCCTGAATGAATGAATCTCCTAGTCACAAAAAAAAAAAAAAAAAAAAAAACCGTATGGCCGGCCAGACACTATCCTCCGGCTGTGCATGTTCCAAGATTCGCGCTGGTTAATACCTTCTCTTTTCCCATCTCTTTCCCGACTCTCTTCGATTCCCATCCATTCCGCAGTCATCTTCTCGCCCCCATGCCGCCCTCCGTCGCCCCCATGCCGCCCCTTTCTCCGCCGCCTCCTCTCTTCCGATCCGCCGCTGCCTCCTCTCTCTTCCAATCAGCCGCTCCCTTCTCTCTCCGTGCCTCGTCTCTCTCTACTCTCCCTCGTCTCTCCCAGATCTCCTTCCTCTCTCTATCTCATCCCGCAGCTCTCTTCTCCCTCGTATCTCTTTATCTCTCCCGCAGGAACTCTCTCCCAAATCTGCTCGTTGAAAGGTTTGATTTGATCTACCTCCACCGCTCTTTATACTAATTTGACTTTTTTTTTATTCTCCAGCATCTGAACCAGTATACGATTTGTTTTTGGGGCCGATTTTAATTTTTCTTTCTTCGATTCTCTCATATCTACCCTGTTATATGATTTGTTTCTGCTCGGTTAGCTTAAAGGGTGGATCCAGATCTAGACAATTAGTGAGCTCCTTTATCGCACATTTTTTTTGCCACGAGCCACTAATATACCGGTTCTACCTTTTGACTTCTCTGAAGGATATGGTGTATTTTTCTATTTCTTCGATTCACTGACATCTTTCACCTTTGATTGCTTCCCTTTTTTAATTCTTCTGGTTAGAAATATATTCTTTTTTCAACTGTATGGTAGGCATTTTTGTGCACTTGTCTAAAATGAGATTGTACATTGTGTGCAAGGTACCTGGATTGCCCTGTTTTTTGTAAACAGGTTTCTCTGTTAGCTTAGTTTTTTTTCGCTGAAAACAATTAGTTTTAGGTCCCTTTGTTCTCTGCTGCATGTCAATTCAGATTTTATAGAGCCCTTTTAAAGTATTTTGTTATGCTATATACAAAGTTCCTTTTAATGTATTTTCCAGCACATCAAACATCAAAGGTACACTACAATTTAGATTATTTTGTAAGGCTAGGCATTCAGTTCATGGTATTCTACAGTTCAAATATTTCTTATAATATTTAGTATATGATTTCATTAAAAATGATAATATACTGCAATGGAGACAAGTGATCATCACGACAATTCTTTACTCTTTTAGATTATTATTTTTATTTAGGATAATGATTAGTAGATCCTTGGTTTGATCTGTTGGTTTGATCTGTTTGTATATATATACACAATGCTTTTTTGGTATATACACCTTCTTTTAATCATTTTGTTGGTATATATGTACAGCTTCTTTTTAGGAATTCATATGCAGATCAGGCTTCACTTAGATTTTTTTTTTTTTAATGATGAACATGCAGCTGAGGATATAATAGATCTTCAGGATTCACTTGTTATAATGTGCTGCTCGTCTGCCTTGTTCATTGTTTCTCTGTTCTTTTTTTTTCTAATTCGTAATTTTCTTATAGGTTCTATCTGTTCTGTAAATTCTTTTTGTTTTTTTCTTGGTTCTGCAATTGTTTTCTATTAATATTTTTCTTAAGATCCTACTCTTTTATGCACATCCTTTTATTCTATATTGCAGTCTATGGTTTTGATTTAGATCTTCACTCTAGACAGGGTTAGTAAAGTTTGTTCTAGGTACATAGCAAATTGGATGTACCAAAAAATTCAAAGTGACTTATAATTTGGATGTACCAAAAAGTATGTGTAGTTACTAGTAGTTAGATTTCATTTTATAATTTAGTTCACACAAATCATGTGAATAAAAAGTTCTCTGAAGGCTCAACAGCTCAAGACACTGCTTTTCCTTGGAACACTACCGGTACATTGTTTCGTAGCTTTTCCTGGGAACAATACAACGGCTAGTGCTTTTCAATAGTTTCAAGCTCATTAATCGAAAACCATAAACCATTCACATATGCTGCAAGTTCATTTATGGGTCCGCACTCCATCTTAAACTGAATGATGGATTTCTATTTGAAACTAAAATGTTAAAATATCCTGCCTTTGTTTAGCTTTGCGACGTTAATGGCAAAGTACTGGTCTTTTTAGCTCTGGGAAGGTAACTAACATTTTTGCTTGACAGTATGCCAGCAAGCATGTGCATTGTTTAGTTGTTTCTTCTTTGCGTTACTTAAAAAGTTTATGATCTATTTCATATGCAATAACAATTACCAAGAGATAAAAAAAGGTTTACTGTCACTGACCACTGGTAAAACCTTTTTTGATATGTCCCTGTTATGTTAATTAATTTGTTTCACCGTAAAGTAAGGGAAATGAAAAATCTATGTGATAACTACACCATTCCTACAGCTAATATTTGAATCTACATTTGAAAACAACGTGGCCAAAGCTTTATCTTATCTCCAACTAACATTTTTAAAATGTTTTCCTCTATAATCTTCTTTGCCTATGATCTGGGGCCTTTGCCTTCTAGTCTTCTGTGTTCCTGTGATGATAGTTAACATATCAAAATTGCAGCTGCATAGTTGTCGTTTATTTTAGACAAAGCAGTGTTTATATCTGATCCTTTAGTTTAGCTAGGATTTGATATGTATGTGAAATTCGTTTCAGTGCTTTTAATGTTTATCATTTATTTTTAGTTTGCCTTCAGAATACACAATAGATAGAGTAATTGATAACTTATTGGTATGTTTGGGGTTAATGAGCTCCTCAGGTGTGATATGAATGCGCCATCTTCACAATGCACTTCAGCTTTGTGCCACACAAGAGGCAAAACTAGCTTTTGTTTATGCAACACCTTGCTTTACTAAAAAAATGTGTGCAGGTCATTGAGCACTTGCTTTATGATCATAGATCAAGGTTCTCAGTTTTGGGATAGTTCTTTGGGAGTTGCTGATTGGAAAGGGTATTTTCTCTCACCATCTCACAGCACTAGATATCCACATACACACCACATTTCTCTGCATATGGTCCTATCATTTCATCAAAATGTTGCCTTTGTTTAACCTCATGTTTATCATTTCATCAAAATGTTGCCTTTGTTTAACCTCATGTTTATTTTGCTCATTAACTCCCAATCTGATACTTTTTTAGTTATGATCTCTAAATTTTTAAAGCAGATTGCTAACATGTCCACACTCCCAATACAGTCCAATCAGATGCCACTTGTGGCCGAGGATAATCAGATTTCTAACATGAAGATTGCATTTCAGAATCGACCATCATTTGTCTCAGGAAAATCTAGGCCATGTCATTGAAGTTTATACTAGTTTCTCTTTTGCTTTGGTTTGTTCTCAAATCACCTTCAGATCATGTACACTGATATTTGTATAATACGTATGGATATGTATGAAAAAAGACACCCTGATTCTGAAGGCGAAGCATTCAAGGAACAACTGTAGAAGGCTAGATTCAAGGAAAAATGTTGATCTGTGCCACCTTATGTATATTTAATCCTTATTTTGTTGTCTAGGACAAATTTCACTAGTTCTGTGATAGCAGTTTGCAGTAGAAGGCTAGATTCCATTGCCTGTAACCTATGTCATGCAATGCAGCTTGTAAATGTGAAAATCAGTTTGAACAATTTATCGGACAGCGTGTGAAATAAAAATAGTGGAATGGAAAATGTGGCTGAGCGTTGGAGAAAATAACAAAAAAAATATAAAATAGTCTGAAATATTTATTTACCTACTTATTACGAAAAGGAAATAAATAATTGTATGTGTGAAAGATAAAGTAGTACTAAAGGAGAGAGATAGGGCGGGGGAGAGACTGCACATGGTAATGCAGGTAAAGGTGGGAATGAATGGAGAGGAGCAAAGGCTGGAATGGCAGGGTGGTTGGAAACTGAGAAGGGAATGGGGGGTGCGAATCTTGGAGCAGTTTGGACGTGGCAGATAAGGGCTGGCGGGCCAACCGGTTGGGGTTATGTGATTCTCCAGAACCAGCCAGGTCTTAACATGTCGACCTCTCCAATCGATGGAGCCTGTAAGCTAAACTACTCTCCCACTTTGGCATTTCCACTTGCGTCATCTTCGCAAGTTATCTGATCTCCACCCCCCCAACAAATTAAACCACAGGTGGCAGGCGCTTCTGGCAAATCATAAATCATATCTGCTACCTGCTCATGCTCATCGAGCACAGCTAGCATTTCTCAGTCATCACTTGGTTGAAACGCACTGAGGCACACAAAGGTTGACCTACGTGCTATGAAGGGAGTTCTCCGGAGCGGTAAAACTATTGCTGTTAAGAAGATTTTTTTATACATATTGGAGGGACAATGATAATCGAGTCAAGAATGAGATCATTTGTCTTACGGAGGTCAGGCACCAAAATGTCGTACAACTTATAGGTTACTGTGTCGAAGCTAGATCGGAAGTGATGGAATATAGTGGGAAACATGTTATGGCTGATAAACATGAATGTTTGCTCTGCTTTGAATTTCTTTGTAATGGAAGCCTTGACAAGCATCTTTCTGGTATGTTGAAGTACATACTAACATCTTCTGTCTTTTTTTTTCTTTCCAAAGTTTACCTGGTTAGAAGTTTAGTACACACTTGCAAATGTGTCATTCTATCAACAGCCACAGAGTGATAAACTTAACTATAGGGTTTCTCTATTTGTTGATATATTTCTACACATGACACCTTGGGCCTTGATTGGGATATAAGATACGAGGTAATTAGGGGAGTTTGCAGAGGTTTGCATTATCTTCATGATGAATGTCATATTGTTCATCTCGACTTGAAACCTCAAAACATACTGATGGATGCCACGATGCTGCCGAAAATTGCGGATTTTAGTTTGTCAAGGCTTTTGGAGGAGGCCCGCCGGCTGCGTTGTCGGGGTCTTGTTCCGCTGGCACACGTCACATGAGCGGACGAAGTCGTGCACTAGCTGTCGATCGCCGGGGATATAGAAATCCGCCCGGAGGCGCACCAGGGTCTTCTGAACCCCCTCGTGGCCCGAAGAGTGTGCCAGGCGCACAGCCTGGTGGCGCAAGTCGTCGATGTCCGGCACGTAGAGGCGCTTGACCGTCGCTGGTCCCCCACGGCGCGCCCAAGGTCGCCTCCGTCAGCTGCCGCAGAAGGTCGCCGGCGACCGGATCGGCCGCGGTGGCGCGGCGTATGTCGGTGTAGAGGTCGAAGGAGGGCGCCGAGAGGGCGCAGAGGGCAGCGGCCTCCTCATCGCAGCGAGACAGCGCGTCCGCCGCCGAGTTGAGCCGCCCGGGGCGGTACTCGAAGGTGAAGTCAAACCCGAACAGCTTGCTGAGCCACTGGTGCTGGGGCACGGTGGACAGCCGCTGGTCCAGGAGATAACTTCAGGCTGTAGTGGTCGGTGCGGACGAGGAAGCGGCGCCCCCAGAGGTACGGGCGCCAGTGACGGACCGCCTGCACCAACCCGATGAGCTCGCGCTCGTAGGCCGTGAGCTTGACGTGACGGGCGGCGAACGGGTGGCTGAAGAAGGCCAGGGGTCCCTCCCCCTGGTGTAGCACGGCGCCAAACCCCGTGCATGAGGCGTCGCAGTCCACCACGAACTGGCGGTCGAAGTCCGGCATCTGGAGCACCGGCGCCGAGGAGAGCGCCCCCTTGAGGGCGGCGAAGGCCTCGTCTGCCTCCGCTGTCCAGGCGAACGCCTCCTTCCGTAGGAGGCGTGTGAGGGGCGCCGCGATGGAGCCGAAGTCGCGGATGAACTTCCTGTAGTAGCCGGCGAGCCCCAGGAAGCCGCGCACCCCGCGGGGAGAGCGCGGCGTCGGCCATGCCTCGACGGCCGCCACCTTGTCGCCGTCCATGGCGACGCCGTCAGAGGAGATGACGTGGCCCAGGTAGGTGACGGAACGTGCCCCGAAGGAGCACTTGGACCTCCTCAGGAAGAGGCCGTGGGCGCGAAGGGCGGTGAAGACGAGGCCGACGTGCTGCAAGCTAGTGTGCCTACGTGCTATGAAGGGAGTTCTCTGGAGCGGCAAAACTATTGCTGAAAAGAAGATTTTTGATACATATTGGAGGGACAATGATAATCGAGTCAAGAATGAGATCATTTGTCTTACGGAGGTCAGGCACCAAAATGTCGTACAACTTATAGGTTACTGTGTCGAAGCTAGATCGGAAGTGACGGAATATAGTGGGAAACATGTTATGGCTGATAAACATGAATGTTTGCTCTGCTTTGAATTTCTTTGTAATGGAAGCCTTGACAAGCATCTTTCTGGTATGTTGAAGTACATACTAACATCTTCTGTCTTTTTTTTCTTTCCAAAGTTTACCTGATTAGAAGTTTAGTACACACTTGCAAATGTGTCATTCTATCAACAGCCACAGAGTGATAAACTTAACTATAGGGTTTCTCTATTTGTTGATATATTTCTACAGATGACACCTTGGGCCTTGATTGGGATATAAGATATGAGGTAATTAGGGGAGTTTGCTGAGGTTTGCATTATCTTCATGATAAATGTCGTATTGTTCATCTCGACTTGAAACCTCAAAACATACTGATGGATGCCACGATGCTGCCGAAAATTGCGGATTTTGGTTTGTCAAGGCTTTTGGGTGAACAAAAATAAAAAACGGTCACTAAAACCCTTGCAGGAACGACGTAAGCTAGCTATGCTTCTTTCCAGAGCTTCACATTTTTTTACTATTTTCTACAGCACTGATTATGCAAAATTCTTCTGCAGTGGATATATGGCTAAAGAATACATAGACAAGGGAATTATCTCCTCTAAGGCAGATATATTCAGTTTGGGTGTCATAGTAATAGAGATAATCACAGGTCAAAGGGACTATCCCAATATCGGTGAGAGAACTGAAACATCTCTCAAGGACTATACAGACGAAGTAAGATTATTCAGTATGATTACATACTGTAATTTTCTATCTTATGCAAATGTTTATTATGCTAAATTACTTATGCAAATGTCTTTTATGATGAATTGCTTATGCAAATGTTTAGGTGGTTGGAAGTTGGAGGAACAAACTTATGGAAACAACACCTATGCATTTGTCACTGGAAATGTGTATCCAACAAGTGCAACTTTGCATCTCTATAGCCCTGAAGTGCCTGGAACCTGAGTTGAATAAAAGGCCTACTTCACTGGACTTAGTTCAAAGTCTAAATGCAGTAGAACCAAAATGTATGTCTCCTGGAAATCCCCCCAGTGTCGGTGAGAAGGTATGATCTGTAAATATGCACTGCGTCTCTCCAAATTTAATCCAACTTAATTTCGTACCTCGCAAGACTGTCCAAATTATATGCTTGTCTGAAGAAAATAACAACTCATGCGCCATTTTTCTGTTCCTAGTTGTCTCCTCTTATAGTTGTAGTGCATTATCTATATCTGTTGTTAGAAATTAGCCAGCACAGCGACAAGTTATTCACTAGGCAACACTTGGATTTACCAAGATGAACATGCATATGACACCAGCGGCTTGATATTTATTGACGAGATCCAGTCAGAGCCCCCAAGTGTCAATTGGTGCTGGCCGACTTGGGATTCCAGTTGGCTGGAGCCTGGAGCGCCCCTAAGTTGCGAGTGTCATAACTAATTCGCTTGGCTTAACCTGTTTTTGAGTGCCGATAATAATGTTTGTGAGGGTATCTGGGGTTTATGCATTCGTAAATCATATTATTTTTCTATGACAAAAAAATGTGACATATTTGACTTGTTAGCTACAATATCATATTTGTACATTTTACGAACCTTAAAAATTTGACCACAAGATGTACTTTTCTAATGCTTGATACATCCACTGTTTGTCCAGGATAGGAAAAACCAAAATCTTCAGAGTCAAGTAAATGTGAACATAATCAACATACCAAAGACCACCAATACAATTAATGGCATGAATGAGTGCACCACTTTGTTCCAGTCGGTTACGTCAACCATTTCATCTCCAAAATATCAGCTGCGTGAAACACAAAAAATAAAACTTCATGGAAATGTAAGACGGTTGCAGCGTGACCTTCAATGCCTTAGTGATACTCTACCAGCAATGTACAACCTCGTTGATCTAGCGGAGTGGAGGATCCATTATGATTATGTGGCTGAGCTCCTTTCAAGACTTAAAGATGCAGCGTACGATGCAGAAGACATTCTAGATGAGTTCAGATGGTACGAGACAAAGCTTTCAGTAGAGGGCAATGCAATCTCAGTGGAACCAGTCATGGACTTCTTTCACAGTGTCACTCAAGGCAGCTTCAACAAGGTCACTGATATCCAGAAGAGGCTCAATCATCTTTCTGAACAACTCGAGAAACAGCTCGAGAAAATGGGCTTACTTCAAGCAGTTCCACAGTTTGACAAATTATTTAGGCCTGAGACCACCGCTTTTCCCACTGAGCCAAAGATTTTTGGCCGTGGTGAGGAAAAGAATAAGCTGATCAGGTTGCTTGGTGTACCAACAAATAATAGCGCAGGTCCTTCCTGGACACAAGAGGAAAAGAAGTGGAGTCTGTTCATCAAATAAAACAAATTTGTGCTACCATTGATACTAATGAAGCAACAGTAACAAGTGTTCCAGTTTTGCCAATCGTTGGAATTGGTGGTGTGCCAATTTAAACTGATAATTTGGATTTGTGTCTCGGACGATTTTGATGTCAAAAGGTTAACTAAAGAAGCCATAGAACAATCTTCCTGAAGTGCCAAAAACGATAATATGAATTCTCTCCAGGGTGCTCTTGCAAATAGCCTGAAAACTAGAAGATTCTTACTTGTTCTTGACGACATGTGGAATGAAAATGAGTTGGATTGGAAGCGTTCTATGCACCTTTTAGAAATGTAGTTCAAGGAAGCATGATGCTTGTCACCACTAGGTCTCCAAAGGTTGCTGATGTAGTGCATACAATGGATCCATTTCCCTTAAGAGGGTTTAAACAAACATGTCATTTGGGAGTTCTTTAAGCTCTGTGTGTTTGGATCTGATAGCTCTAACATTGATCCTGAGTTGGAGCGGATTGGTGAGAAAATACTTCCAAAGTTGAGAGGCTCTCCGTTAGCTGCAAAAACCCTGGGACGTCTGTTAAGAAGGAAACTTGACCCATTACATTGGGAAGGGATTCTTAACAGTCAGCTGTGGGAGCTTAGACAGGAGGGGACAGACATTTTGCTAGCTCTTCAGTTGAGCTACATGTATTTGCCATTCTATTTAAAGAGATGCTTCTCGTTCTGTGGTATATATTCGAAAGATTACAATTTCAAAAAGGAAGAATTATCTGAAATCTGGGTGGCTGAAGGCTTTGTGAAACATCAACCTAACATTTCACTTCAACATACTGGTGGACAATACTTTGAAGAACTTTCATATCTATCTTTTTTTCAAAAACATCCATGGATGAACGAGAAATATGTAATACATGATTTGATGCATGATATGGCACAGCTGGTTTCAAAAGATGAGTGCTGTGTAATAAAATATAAAAAGGATTTTCCAAGGATCCCTCAGAATGTCCGCCATCTGTGGGTTCTCAAAGGTGGAGATTTTAAGTGTTCTGACTTATTGAATCTATGCAAGCATAGAAAGCTACACACCCTACTTTGTGACCTGTCTTTAGAAAGTAAAACTTGTTATACCGTGATGGAGAAATGGTGCACTGAACTTTTGCCTCTATAACTTGCAGATATTTTATGCTAAGAAATGGGAGATTGATGATATTCCTAGCGGCTTTGGTATGCTGACCAATCTGCAGAAATTTGAATCATTGAAATTTCAATTTTATCATATACATTCAGTTGTTACTCATAAAGTGCAAGTGACCAAGGACAGAGAATTCAATTTGAGCTGAAAAACTATAATGCTGAGTCTCTTCCAAGCTGGTTTTGTCCACAAAACTCAGAGCAGATTCACAGTAACAATAGCACTAATAGCACTTCCTTGTCCCTGACTGATGTAGAAATTGCAGATTGCATAAACTTATCAACCCAGGAACAATTTCTACGACCAGTTTATATGCCTACCATCATGAAAATAAAAATTTCAGATTGCAGAAACTTAGAATTGGTACCAACAGATAGGTTTGGATATTTTCATTTCCTTGAAGAACTGAGTGTGTCCCATTGTCCAAAGATCAAATCACGACACCTATTTGCTCCATCCCTAAAGAAGCTATATCTGGAAGACTCGGGGAATCTTGGAAACAAGATAGAATGTAGTTCTCTTACCATCTTGCATTTATCAAATTGCCCTCTTGAATCCATTGAACTGCAAATGTGCAATCTCCCATTGCTGCAGGAGCTAGAGATCAGTTCTTGTCCCTCTCTGACAGTTATTAGAGATTCAGAACCTATGTCCCTCTCTAACAGATTGGGAAGTTTTCCTCTTTTGAAGGATTTGGAGATATTCGATTGTCCAAGATTAGGCTGGCATAGTGGAATGTTGTTATCATCATCTCTCCAAAACCTCATCTTATCGAGGTGTGGGGATTTCTCTGCCTGGTTCCCCAGTTGCCTGGAGAACCTCACCTCCCTCCAGTCACTGTGGATTTGTGATAGTGAATTCATAGTGTCCATTCCTGGCCACCTGTGGAGCAGTAATCTCAAATCACTTAGGAGTTTGAAGTTTAACTGTTGTTCGAAGCTTAAATCAATTGGTGGACCAGACTCAGTTGCACACGTGGGAGATATATTCATTGCTGACTGCCCAGAATTGAAGGAAATTGACCAACCACTGTGGAGAGCTCAATACTTTCCTAGATTGGTTGCACGAGAAAGTGGACTCACTCTCTTTTTCAAAGGTATGTACGCCACTTCCTTGCAGTGTAAACTATGGTTACAGTCAGAGAACTATGTTAGGATGTTTGTGTGTGTTTCTATATTTCATATTTATGTCTTCGTCAGGTATTGTTACTGAGTGAATTAGGTTCATGAGTGGCATACATTTTCCATTATAGAATAATATTTTTTCCCTCATCGTGTTGTCTTCTTGATGACTGCAGATTGAATTTAAAGCCGGTTGAGATGGAGCTAATATGTGCAGTGCAGGACTCAAAGACCCAAACGAGAACAAACGGAACATATCACTTCTCCATGAATGGTTGAATCCACATGTTATCCTATTACGGCTGTGTTTTCTTCCCTTCTCTGCAAAATGACATGCTGAACCATTCATATATTTGTGTTTTTGTCATATGCCTAGTGTGATATTCCTATCATTTTGCAATTCTTGTTTTTCCTTGTGAAATAAGTGGAGCAGAACAGAACACAGACATTGCATGGTTGCTCCCTCGGTTAAGCACTTTTTTTTTATCTCAATAATGTGCAGACTTAATGCACTATGTTACAATCATATTGTACGATTCCAACATGAGAGCTTCTCACGATCCATTAATTTTGTTTGGTGTGTTTGGTTTTACTAATATTTACTGGAGAGGGGCCAGAGCCATAGTGGACTCTGCGTCTCCACTAGAGTTTGGAGTCCCGTCGAATGAGCACAAAGACTGGTAATCATGCAAATACAGCAAGGCGTAACCAAACATCAGTCATACATCCCATCGTGCTATAATTATTATTCTTTGCTATGTTGCAGTTGTTATTACTTCGTTTCCTGTTAATGCTGCTCTGCTGCCGAGAATTGTCTGTCAGCAAACCTTGTACATGATAGTTTGTTTGCTTGTTGTTTCTTTTGTTAGCACGTGCACGAGCCACGATTTGTGTGCGTGCCGGAGTTGTAGGTGCAGCGAGAGAATACCTCGCACAGCCTGCTCGCAGTCTCCAGCATCGTGCACCAGCTGGTGACACTCGGTGATCCAGAGTTTGACCAAAAGGTGGCGGCTAAGTACCTAGGATGTGTCACTCAACCCAAGTATAAACAACTTGTCATCTCCGTTAATCAAGACTCTTCTCGATAGCTCCACTTTGTCCACCGAGGAGGTCACAGCAGGGAGACTTTTTTCGAGACCACTGCCACAATCACAGTGGCAACCACAATATGAAGGTCCGAGAAACCATGGGCAATTTCAGATTGGGCTGCCTATAGAGACTTGTCCGATGAGTATAAAGTTTTTTTTTTCTGTTCTTGTTGATTATGATGAAAGATAACATACAGGTTCTGCCTAATTAAGCATGTGCCTAGACTAGATTTGTCCTTTGTCTGTCCACACTAGGTCAAGGGAAGGCTACACAGAAGAAGGGTTTCCCATCAATTGTGGAGGAGTGCATTGATTGATGAGTAATGAATTTGTTGGAAAATTAGGCAATTTCCAGATTAATTTCCAGATTAAAACCAGAATATAGATCATGACAAGGTGATCAACTAGATTGAGCATGACACGATTACTAGCATGGCGATCAGTATATCACATATACTAGCAGGACAAATCATGATATCGCATAGCATGAACATGATAACTAGCGTAAATCCAACTCGTACACTAGTTAGATTTATACCTGTCGATTGTAGAAGTACTTGGTGGTGAAGATGCATACGATGATTGCAACGTGAGCTGGTCGCTGAGCGTCTCCCGTAGACGATCCCACAAGCCTGATGACGACGAGACGACGTGCTGCCGACGACGATGGCACGAGCTTGTAGAGCTTGTCGCTGAGCGTCTCCCGTAGACGATCCCACGAGCCTGACGACGACGAGATGACGTGCTGCCGACGACGATGAGATGACGTGCTGCCGACGACGATGAGATGACGTGCTGCCGACGACGATGGCACGAGCTTGTAGCTAGGCGTCTCCCGTAGACGATCCAGCAAGCTTGATGACGACGAGATGATGATGACACGAGCTTGTAGCTAGGCGTCTCCCGTAGATGACCCAGCAAGCTTGATGACGACGAGACGACGATGTGCCGACGTAGAAGATTTGGGAGCAATCGCACTAAGAGCACTTCCCAAAAACCTTATTCACCTTCTCCCGGTGCAGGATCACAAAGACGAGGGTTCCGGAGACCTCGCTCTCCTGGCCGCCGGTGCACGCCGACGATCGGGATGGAGAGACTACGATGGCAACGCAGCGAGAAGAGAAAACACTATTTTACTACGTTAGGATTTTCTAATTGAAACTCCCAACTGTAGTCTTTTTTTTTTGTTGTGTCTATTCCTAGAAACATCGGTACGTATATATGCGGAGGAACACCCCTACATCTACATCAACTAGCAATATGGTACTAATTGATATTGTACCTCCCACCTTTACTCATGGGCTTAATCATTAAAGTCTATTAGGGAACACATGTATTGGGCCTTTGAGATTTATTAGAATTTCTACATATGGATTTTAGGGGAATATCCATATAAATTCTAACAATCCCCCACCGATCTCAAATTCCCAATATAGATATTTTCCTTCTCTCTCACTACTGTTTATATACTAGTATTTCAATAGAGACTGTTAAGTTGAACATCTGCCTAGAGCTTTAAGTTAGACCAATTCACAACTTGAACAATAGACTATGCCTTGAATTGCAAGTTTTGTGCGAATGAGTTTTACTCAAAGTCAAACTAGTACCTGGCTGCCAGTAGCCTCCCCGTAGGTGGAGCTTATACGTCATACTCCTTGGTCTCTTCATGAGCTTACGAGAGACCACCCAAGTCTCATAGACTGCGATGTTTAACAGTCAAAACTCATGTTCATTCAAGAATGCTCTGTAGGATAGCATCTTCGCTTGTTAAAGCCAATAGAACATATTAAGGCATTAGCCAACCTACCATACAAAGGCCTCATTGCATTGAGAGTATTGCATCTTCACTTAGAGAGGTTTATTATTATACTCTCCTCGCCTTTACCAACAAATGTTCTTCCTGATCCTTAGTCACGGGATCTCCGATTAAAAAGGTTGGGTTACTACCGGGCCAGTAAACTCACATGGGTCTCATTCCCATCTCCCTTGATGCGATTTCTATCACATTCCGTGATAACCCTTTTGTAAAGGGATCTCGCCAGGTTTTTGTCTCTGTTTGGACATAAGCCACACTAATTACTCCGGAGTTTCTCGACTTCCCCGATAGTTTTCAAACGTCTTTTAACGTGTCTTGTTGACTTCGCATTATCCTTAGCACTATTCACTTTAGTGATCACTGTTTGATTGTCACAGCTCATCGTGGATAGCCGGTATTGGTTTTTCAACCACCGGCAAGTCGACAAGAGCTCATGCAGCCACTCGCCTCTGCCAGATCTTTGTATCTAAAGCAAAGTAAGTTCTGCTTCCATGGTTGACTTAGTCAATATAGTCTCGTTTACAAGACCTCCATGACACTTTTGCACCACCTCCAAGAGTAAATACATACCCACTAGTGGCGTAGATTTGATCAATATCAAAATCCAGTTCGCATCACTATATCCCTCTAGCACAATTTGGGTGCCTTAATAGTGAATCCCAAAACTCATTGTACCCTTAAGATAACGCAAGACCCTTTCAAGTGCATGCCAATGATCATCACCCGGGTTGGACATGTACCTACTCATCTTGCTCACAAGAAAAGAGATGTCTCTGTGCGGTTGCGCTAGCTAGAGAGTGAACCAATTATCTCGAGAGTATCTCAATTGATCTCTAGTAATTCTCTTGTTCTTTCTCAATGTCACACTAGGATCATAAGGTGTTGGAGAAGGCTTGCTATCCATAAAGCCAAAACGGCTCAAGAGCTTCTCAACATAGTGAGATTGCAACAGAGTAATCCCACTCTCTTCCTTAATCAGCTTGATGTTCAGAATTACATCAGCCTCTCCTAGATCTTTCATGTCAAAACTCTTTGACAAGAAGGACTTGACTTCAATGATCACATCAATGTTTGTTCCGAAAATCAGAATATCATCAACATATAAGCACAAAATAACAGATTGGCCCCCACCATGTCGATAATACACACACCTATCAGCCTCATTAACAGCAAAGCCCGCACTAGTTAAAGTGATGTTGAACTTCTCATGCCATTGTTTGGGTGCTTGTTTCAAGCCATACAAAGATTTCAATAATTTACACACCTTCGCTCTTCACCTTTTACTACAAATCCATCAGCCGATCCATGTAAATCTCCTCATCCAACTCTCCATTAAGGAAAGCTGTCTTCACATCCATTTGATGAATGATAAGACCATATGAGGCAGCCAAAGAAAGTAGTACTCAAATAGTGGTCATTCTAGCAACGTGAATAAGTATCAAAGAAATCTTCACCTTCCTTTTGTGTATAACTCTTAGCCACAAGCCGAGCCTTGTACTTATCAATAGTACCATCGGCCTAAGCTTCTTCTTGAACACCCATTTGCAACCAATAGGTTTACACCCAAATGGTAAATCGATAACTCCCATGTTCCATTAGAAAAAATCGAGTCGATCTCACTCCGAATGACTTCTTTCCAATCATCTCGCATCGGAGATGCATATGCCTCTCGTAATAGAGGTGGGAGTATCGTCCACAAGGTACACAATGAAATCACCACCAAAAGATTTTGCAATCCTTTGTCTCTTGTTCCTCATAGGAACTTAATTGTCATCCTCCCCAAGGACTTCTTCAAGTGGTTGTTCAAATGGCTCAACTGGATGCTCGATAGGTGTAGTAAAATCAGGAGCTAACTCAGTAGAAAATTTAGCATTGCTACACATATCTTTCATAGGAAATATATTCTCAAAAAATATAGCATCACGAGATTCAAAGATTGTATCAATATACATATCGAAACTTCAGATTTTACTACTAAAAATCTATAGGCAATGCTCCGATGAGCATATCCTAAAAAGACACAATCCAGTCTTTGGTCCAAACTTACACTTCTTAGAAATTGGAACATTGACTTTCGCCAAACATCCCCACGTGCGCAAGTATGAGAGTGATGGTTTCCTTCCAACCCATTGCTCATATGGAGTTGTTAAATTTGGAATTTATTCGGGACATGACTCGCAGTCAATAAAGCTTCCCCACCATGCTTTAGATAAACCATGAGTTGTCTAACATGGCACTCACCAAGTTAGTCAATGTGCGATTTTTCCTCTCAAAGCAACCCCGTTTGATTCGGGCGAATAGGGAGGTGTCCTCTCATGAATAATACCATGTTACTCGCACAAAAATCATCAAATAATGTAGGAAAATATTCACCACCACGATCGACCTTAGACGTTTAATTTTTCTCTCTAGTTGATTCTCAATTTCAGCCTTATAGATTTTAAAGTAGTCAAATGCTTCATCTTTAGTTTTCAACAAGTAAACATAGCAAAATATAGTTGCATCATCAATCAAAGTCATGAAATACCTCTTTCCACCTTTTGTCAACACACCATTCATCTCACAAAGATCGAATGTATGAGTTCTAGAGGTGCCAAGTGTCTCTCCTCCGCCGCCTTGTGAGGCTTTCGAGGTTGCTTAGATTGCACACAACTATGGCACTTAGAACCTTTGGCAATAGTGAAATCTGGAGTTAAGTTCAAGCTAGACAATCGTGACATCAAACCAAAGTTCACATGACATAAACGAGAATGCCAAATACTAGAACTATCATTAATTGTGCCACAAATGTGATTCACTGACTTGTTACAAAAAATCTGCTAAAGATAAACGAAACAAACCTCCACAATCATAGCCTTTACCAATAAATTGTCCATGCTTAGATATTACAACTTTATTGGATTCTAGTACCACCTTAAACCCATCTCTCAAAAGAAGGAGGCACTAACAAGGTTTTTGCGAATAGTAGGAACATGCTGCACATTCTTTAGTTGCACAATTTTTCCCGAAGTAAACTTCGGATCTACCGTGCCAACACCATGAACGAAGCATGTGACCCATTCCCCATCAAAACAAGAGGAACCTTGAAGCCCATGATAAGAAGAAAACAAAGATATGTCAAGACACACGTGAATATTAGCACCTGTATCAACCCACCAACTTGGGACCGAAACACTGAAAGTACGGTAGAAACATTACCACACTCGTCATCGGTCGCTAATAGTCACGAGGTTGACATTCTTCTTTTTCCCACGGAAAAGTGACCAAGCTCTCCACAAGTGAAGCAAGGCAACTCTAGTTTAGTTTGCTTCTTCTCAAAGGTAGTTACTATCTTGGCATTGGAAGGTTTATTATTCAGATTGTTCTTCCTCTAAGAATAGTGTGGTCTTCCCGGAATCTTCTCGATTTTCTCTAGAGATATTTCCCTCACATGAGCCAACACTAATCCATAACACTTTAGCCTTTAGCAAGAGCATGGCCTTAACTCGCCACCTCTTTAAATATGCACTAGAACACTTTTCTAGTCTCAGCACGTTAGCGAAAATAGCCATACTTAAATCAAGAAAAAGTCTATATTAAGGTTTTTGGATTGTTGGAAAATTAGGCAATTTCCAGATTAATTTCTAGATTAAAACCAAAATATAGATCATGACAAGGTGATCAACTAGATTGAGCATGACACGATTACTAGCATGGACATTAGTATATCACATATACTAGCAGGACAAATCATGATATCGCATAGCATGAACATGATAATTAGCGTAAATCCAACTCGTACACTAGTTAGATTTATACCGCCGATTGTAGAAGTTCTTGGTGGTGAAGATGCATACGATGATTGCAACGTGAGCTTGTCGCCGAGTGTCTCCCGTAGACGATCCCACAAGCCCGACGACGACGAGACGATGTGCTGCCCGAACATGGCACGAGCTTGTAGAGCTTGTCGGCGAGCATCTCCCGTAGACGATCCCACAAGCCCGGACGACGACGAGATGACGTGGCCGCCGACGACGATGAGATGACGTCTGCCGACGACGATGAGGTGACGTGCTGCCGACGACGATGGCACGAGCTTGTAGCTAGCGTCTCCCGTAGACGATCCAGCAAGCTTGATGACGACGAGACGACGATGGCACGAGCTTGTAGCTAGGCGTCTCCCGAGATGATCCAGCAAGCTTGATGACGACGAGACGACGATGTGCCGACGTAGAAGATTTGGGAGCCGCACTAAGAGCGCTTCCCAAAAACCTTATTCGCCTTCTCCCGGCAGATCGCAAAGACGAGGGTTCCGAGACCGCTCTCCGCCGCGGTGCACGCCGACGATCGGGATGGAGAGACTACGATGGCAACGCAGTAGCGAGAAGAGGAAAACACTATTTTACTACGTTAGGATTTTCTAATTGAAACTCCCAACTGTAGTCTTTTTTTTGTTGTGTCTATTCCTAGAAACATCGGTACGTATATATGGGAGGAAGACCCCCTACATCTACATCAACTAGCAATATGGTACTAATTGATATTGTACCTCCCACCTTTACTCATGGGCTTAATCATTAAAGCCCATTAGGTAATACATGTATTGGGCCTTTGAGATTTATTAGAATTTCTACATATGGATTTTAGGGGAATATCCATAAAATTCTAACAATGAAATTTCATCTGCGGTTACATATAGAGATTTTCTACCCTCAAAATATGTTTTTTGATCGATATCATCATTTTTGTACTAAATTGCCCACGTGGCATGCTAATTATGCAGTGACATGGCCCAGGGCCAATAAATGGATTTCATTAACGGTCTTTAAACCTCACTTGGGTTTTCATCAAGATATTAGTACTCTCAAAATATTTTTTTAGCATGCTAATTTTTCTAATTGTTATGCATAATGTTTGAATCTTTAGAACCTGTGTGGCATACCAACAACAAACATCGGAGAAAGGGAACTAATTCGATGTCAAATATTAATGTTTCAGTTTCTATTGTATAAGCACTATTGTATAAGCACGACGATTGAGATGGCATGGCTAAACGATAATAAAGTCTAAAGGAATTTGATGCGATGGTGGCACGTAATTTTTCTACGATTTGCAACAAGGGTTTGAGTTACAGCTCAATGGCAAGTGGGCCACGACCCAAGAGAGTTTTCATAACCAAATCTCGTCCCTCCAATTCCCAAGAGAGTTTCTGTGGACCCAGAAACAAAGAGGGCCCACCGTCGCCTCACCTATGCAATGACCCTTATCCCTCTCCCCTCGCTTCTCCGGTCCGCCATCTCCCCGCGCCGCTCTTCCTCGGCGACCGAGCCAGCACCGCGCGGCGGAGGTCCAAAGCCGAGCCCCCGATTCCTCCCCGCTCCCCACGCCCAATCCTGTCCATGGCGCGCGCGGGCGGCGAGCTCCCCTTGCATTCCCACCGCCGGTGCGCGCGACTATTCCTGTCCGCCGCCTCGTCCTCCGCGTAACCCCACCCACCCACGCGTCCTACACCGCGATCCGATGTAGGTGGCGGCGGGCGGCTCACAAGCAAACTGATTCTCGCACCTGCCCGGCATCATCGGTCGGCAGGTCAGCAGGTGCTTTCAGGCCTACATGTCATCATCGGGCGGTGAGGATGAGCTAGGCAAACTCGTATCTTGGACCCCGTCGGAGGTATAATATATATCTGTCTTTGCCCAAGTCCGGATTTCTTTGCTGATTTTAGGTGGATCATTTGTCTGGTTACTAGTTGTGGGATCCAGGCTTGCTACTCCAATTCACTCATATAATCTAATCTGCCTGTTGAATCAGGACAAGGTGGTAATTTCTCTGGCCTGGATGGAATAATAAACTCAATGAGTGGAGATTAAAGTATACTACAAGGGAAAACTGCCACAGTTGACTGGACTGGGATCCGGTGCCGTGGCTATTCACACTGTAAGTTAAGCAGTAGTTCGTTTTCATCCGTCCGATGACCATCCAACGGTCCAAACGAACCAAGCAACGAACCGAGCAATACTTCTTCAGTTCTTCCTCTACTGTCTCCTACATGTCTGTCTGTGTTCAGATGTTGAGCCAGGATCCATGGCTGTCCGATGAACAAGACACAACGTGAGCCACCGAGCGCTGGCGTGGTGGCAATCATCACCACCACTAGCACAGCCTGATCCTGATTCCTGATCGTGCACATCTTAATGCTTCGACATGGCATCGCTGGAGACGAAGATGGAGACGGAGAGCTTGTCAACGTAATCGCGTTCAACATCCCATCACCATGGATTCGATGATGGTCCACGCCGCTGCACCTTGCTGAACAGCAGACGCCGACCGTGCCCATCCCCGCATGCTCCGCCGCGCCTGCGCGCGCCCTTGGCGCGCGTGTCCCCATCACCGCCTCCAGCCACCTTGGACGACGCCGGCTCGTCGTCGACGGGGACATCCACGCTGCGGCGGCTCGGGTTCCTGGCCGTGGCCGACTTGTAGAGCCCGCTGGGCGGCATCGGGCCCCGCCGCCCGCTGGTGCCGTGCCGGCGCTGACCACCGGCTCGGACGCGATGGCCGCTGCAGATGGCCTTGGCCTGGGCGGCATGAGCGCGAGGTGCGCCGCGACGGGAAGCGACGAGCAGGTCCGTGGCCGCGCCATTGCTGCCCGTCCCGCTCTTCGTCGCGACAGCTCGGCGCGCAGCCGCAGCAGCTCGATCGGAGCTCTCGCCGCGACTCGGGCACGCCTCGGCGCCCGCGCCGCGCCTTCTCCGGTCCGCGCGGAGCCCACGCCAGCCTCTCTCTCCGTGTCGCCATCCCGCCGTCTGTTCCGCCGCCCCAGCGGGACGTGTCCGGTCTCCGTGGCATGGTCCTGCAGCGCGACGACCCGGCTTCCGGCCAACTCCCTCGAGGGAGCCCTCGGCCGGACGGCGCTGAGCGCACGGACGCCTCGCTTGTCACGGCGCGGCGCCACAGCACCGCCGCCCCGCCGCAGCCATCTTCCCCGCAGGGCTTCGCCTTCCGCATCCCTGCAGCGGCGGCGGCCGCCGCACCTGCAGCACCTCCAGCCACCTCCCCCGCGACGCTAGCTGAATACTTCAAGAGCGACAGGCAGCCGAGATGAGAGGAGGAAGAAGTGGTCAGTTCGTTTGGGCCGTTGGATGGTCTTTGGATGGCTGAAAACGAGCGACTGCTTAACTTACAGTATGAATAGCCACTGCACCGGATCCCAGTCCCAGTTGACTATGAATCCCTTGAGATAGTTCAGAGTTCTGGGACAATCAATCTAGCCTGTAAGCTTCTCTGCTCTCCGTCTCTTCTTTCTCAGATGGGAGCTCACAGGAAGAGTTGAAGCAGAATCATTGACGTAACATGTAGATCCTCACGATCGAGCCCTGTAAGCTGACAACTCTCGGTATGGAATTCCCACTTTCCTTTCCTCTTTACTAGTTCTCTGATTTTTCTCCCAACAAATTATACCACAGGTGAGCATGGCCTCCAAGCAAGTAATGAATCAGATCTGCTACATATCTCCAACATAGTTTGTAATTCGTAGCCAGACATCACTAAACATCAGTCATACATGATACATCCCATCGTGTTGTGTTTGTTCGCTATTTTACAGTGCACAACTATTTCACCAAGTGTTCTCTGGTTTAAACATTAGCAAAAGGATTTTCAAAGGACGGGACTGTATACATCCCTTTCTGTGTTGTCAACCCCCTTTGTTGAAGCAGATCCCATTTTTATATTTTCTGTCTATACATCTCAATAAGGGGTCAGTTCTTCTCTTCTAAACTTTGGTTTCCTATTTATTCTCAATTTCTCGTTGCTTGCTCTTGCATTTTTCATGGTTGCTCTGTTGCTCTGTTTTCATCCTATGGAGAGGTTTACAAATCCTATCAGTAATTATTATACATCTGGACAGTGCATAAACTTTGTTTTTTTTTTCTATCTGGTAACCAAATGGATATTTTTTATAATATATGACTCTTACACTTATATGTAGGATTTCTTGAATATTTTGTTCTCTACAAGAGTTCTCTGTTTATTCCCTCATTTGTTTTAATACTCCTGTATCTATTCATTCAAAACAGCTCCAGTCAATCTGCTAGCCCACAATAGCGCTTGTTTCATATTTTGCAGCATGCATTGGTGAGAAATTGTTTCTCAAGTTGGAGCAGCCACACATTTGTTTTTCCTATAAAAGTGCTTGAGTAATCAGGAATGGGTAGTGGAGCGACTAAACGTGAAATATTGGAGAAAAATTGGAGAAAAGGCTGCAGGAACGAAAAACAGAACCATTAATATCATTGCCTCTAGATTTTTTGGAAGACATCACATGCAGTTTTTCCACTGAACGAGAACTTGGCAGGGGTGCGCGTGGAGTCGATATACAAGGTATATGACCATTCCTCTTTCACTCCAATTTCCAACCAATGGCAACAGAAAGATAATAAATAGTTAACCTACGTGCTATGAAGGGGTTCTCCGGAGCGGCAAAGCTATTGCTGTAAAGAAGATTTTTGATACACATCTGCTGGGCAATGATAATCAAGTCGAGAATGAGATCATTTGTCTTACGGAGGTCAGGCACCAAAATGTCGTACAACTTGTAGGTTACTGTGTCGAAACCAAGTCAGAAGTGGTGGAACATAGTGGGAAACATGTTATGGCTGAAAATCGTGCATGTTTGCTGTGCTTTGAATTGCTTTGTAATGGAAGCCTTGACAAGCACCTTTCTGGTATGTTGAGATCTTCTGTCTTTCTCTTTTCCTTTGCAAAGTTTACCTGATTCAATTATAGGTTCTCTGTTTGTTGATCTATTTCTACAGATGACACCTCGGGCCTTGATTGGGACGAGAGATACAAGATAATAAGGGGGGTATGCAGAGGTTTGCATTATCTTCATGATAAATGTCGTATTGCTCACCGGGATCTTAAACCTCAAAATATACTGATGGATGACACTATGATGCCAAAAATTGCGGATTTTGATTTATCAAGGCTTTTGAGTCAAGAAAAATCCAGAACTATCACTACAAAGCTTCAAGGAACACCGTAAGCTATGACTCTTGCTGAAGCTTCGTATTTTTCCTATTTTCTACCACTGATTATGCTAAATCTTCTGCAGTGGATATATGGCACCAGAATGCATAGAACAGCGATCTATCTCCTTTGAGGCCGATATATTCAGTTTGGGTGTCATAATCATAGAGATAATCACAGGTCACAGGGACTATCCCAATATCAACGAGACAACTGAAACATCCCTCAAGCACTATACAGACGAAGTAAGATTATTCAATAGTATTCCATGCTATATTTTTTCTACCGTATGCAAATGTCTTTTTATGATTAATTATGCAAATGTTTAGGTGGTTGGAAGTTGGAGGAACAGACTTATAGAAATAACACCCATGCATATGTTAATGGAAATGTGTATCCAACAAGTGCAACAGTGCATCTCTATAGCCCTGAAGTGCCTGGAACCTGACTCTAATAAAAGGCCTACTTCACTGGACATAGTTCAAAGTATAAATGCAGTAGAACCAATATTTGTGTCTCCTGGAGATCTCCCCTGTGTCGTTGAGAAGGTATGATCTCTCAATATGCACTGCGCTTCTCCGCATTTAATATCATCAGATTAGACTGTCTAGATTGATATGCATGTCTGAAGAAAATAAACACTCATGCTCCACTTTTTTTTATCTTACTTAGTGTCCTCTTATAGTTGTAGTGCACTATCCATATCCATTGTTAGAAATTAGCCTGCACAGCGACAAATTATTCACAAATCTCCATGTGCGGAGGCATCAATTGGATTTGCCGAGATGTACATGCAAGATCAATCACATATGACACTAGTGGCTAGATATGTCTGTTGACAAGGTCCGGTTGGGAGCCCCCAAGTGTTGATTGGCGGCCTCCAACTTGGGGTTTTAGTTGGCTGGAGCGCCCTAATAGGATTTGTGAGGATATCTGGTGTTTATGCACTCATCAATCATATTATTTTTCTATGAAAAAAATGTGACATATTTGCCATATTAACTGCATTATTATATTTATACCTTTTTACCACCATTAAAATTCTAACAAGAAGAAATGGTCAATACATGCACTGTTTGTCCAGGATATGACAAGCCAAAATCTTCACTGTCAAGTAAATATGAACATATTCAATATACCAAAGTCCATCAGTGTTGTTAATGGCTTCAATGAGTGTGCCAATTTGTTCCAGTGGGTTACATCAGCCATTTCATCTCTCAAATGCCAGTCCAATGAAACTCAAGCGGAAAGACTTCAACAAGATATATGTCAATTGCATAGTGACCTTCAGTGCCTTACCGATACTCTACCTACAATTGATAACCTCATTGATCGGAAAGCGGCAGTGGAGGATACATCATGATTGTGTGGCTGACCTCCTTTCAAGACTCAAAGATGCACCGTATGATGCGAGAGAAGACCTTCTAGATGAGTTCGGATGGTATGAGAAAAAGGTTACTTGTAGACGGCAATGCTATCTCGATTGAACCAGTTATTAAATTCTTTCAAAGTGTCACTCAAGGTAGCTTCAACAAGGTGACTGGTATCCAGAAGAGGCTCAATAATCTCTCCAAACAGCTTGAGAAACAGGGCTTACTTTCAGCAATTCCGAAGTTTGACAAATCACCTAGGCCCGAGACCTCCTTTTCTCCACCGAAGCAAAGATGATTGGTCGTGATGAGGAAAGAAGAAGCTGATCATGTTGCTTGGTGTACCAACAAATAAAAGCTCAGGTCGTCGGATGCAAGAGAAAAAGAAGAGCCGCTTCATCAACATGCAACCAAGCTTGTGCTATTATTGATAGTAACGAAGCACCAATTGTGGGTTTTAGAGTTTTGCCAATTGTTGGAATTGGGGGTGTCGGAAAAACCACCATGGCTCAAGATATTTGCAACAATTCAAAAGTGAAAGGTCACTTTGACTTGATAATTTGGATTTATGTATCAGATGATTTTGATGTCAAGAGGTTAACTAAAGAAGCCATAGAACAAACTTCTCGGGAAGTGCTAGAAAATGGTAATTTGAATTCTCTTCAGCTTGCTCTTGCAAATAGCGTGAACAAGAAAAGATTCTTGATTGTCCTTGATGACATGTGGGATGAAAATGAGCAGCATTGGAAGCACTTCGTGCACCTTTAAAAATGCATTTCAGGGAAGCATGATGCTTGTCACCACAAGGTCTCCGAAGGTTGCTGATGTAGTGCGTACAATGTCTAGAGGGTTTGAAAGATGATGTATTTTGGAAGTTCTTTATGTTCTGTGTGTTTTAGCCTAATATCTCCAACATTAATCCTGAGTTGGAATGGATTGGTGAGAAAATACTACCAAAGTTGAGAGGCTCTCCTTTAGCTGCTAAAAACTCTTGGACGGCTTTTAGGAATGAGCCTTGAGCTAGCACACTCGGGATAGGATTCTCAAGAGTCAGCCAGGGAGCTTCAACAAAAGGAGACCGACATTTTGCCGGCTCTTCGGTTGAGCTACATGTATTTACCTTTGTATTTAAAGAGATGCTTCTCGTTACGTGCCGTGTACCCAAAAGATTACATATTCAAAAAGGAGGATTTAGTGGAGATTTGGGTGGCAGAGGCTTAATGGAACATCACCCTAACATTTCACTTCAGCATACCGGGTGGTCAGTAATTTCTGAAGAACTTGCACATCTGTCATTTTTTCAGAAATATCCACGGTCCCACAAGAAATATGTAATACATGATTTGATGCATGACATGGCACAACTGGTTTCAAAGGATGAGTGCTTTATAGTAAAAGAAAAAAATGATCTTACTAAGATCCCTCGGAATGTCCGCCATCTGTCAGTGCTTAGAGGCGGAGATGTTCTGTGTTCTGACTTATTGAAGCATGACATGGCACAACATAGAAAGCTGCGCACCCTATTTTGCAACCTGTCTTTAAAGAGTGAAGCTGATAATACTGTGATGGAGAAATGGTGTAATGAACTTCTGCGCATGCGTGTCATGGTCTGTTCTATCTCTAAGTGGGGCTTACCAGGTAGTATTAGCAATATGAATCTACTGCGGTACCTTCAAATCCTCAACTCTAGCCTTTGCAAGAGCCTTCCTTCGATTCTATTGCCTCCGTAACATGCAGATATTTTATGCTAAGAAATGGAAGATTGATGACATTCCTAGCGGCTTTGGTATGCTGATCAATTTGCAGAAATTTGAATCAGTGAAATGTCAATTTGATCATATACATTCAGATGGTACTATTAAATGTGCAACTGACCAAGGACAAAAGAGAAAATTTGTGCTCAAAAACTATAATGGTGAATCTTTTCCAAGCTGGTTTCATCCACAAAACTCGTAGCAGATTCACAATTACGACAGCACTAATAGCTCTTCTTGTCCCCGATCATGGTAGAAATTGCATATTGCAGAAATGTATCAAACCTCGAACAATTTCTACAACCAGCTTATGTGCCTATCATCAAGAACATAGAAATTTCCAACTGGCAAGCTTAGAATCGCACTAACCGAGGCTCAGAGATTTGCGTTTTCCTTGCTGTATTGAGTGTGTCCCATTGTCCAAAGATCAAATCATGCAACCTGTTTGCTCCATCCCTAAAGAAGCTGTATCCGGGAAGACTCGAATCTTTGGATACAAGATTGAGTGTAGTTCTCTCACCATCTTGCATTTATCAAATTGCTCGTTGAATCCATCAAACTCCAAATGTGGAGTCTTCCATTACTAAGGTAGTGCTCGAGATCGCCTCTTGTCTCTCTCTCGACAACCGTTGGAGATTCGAACTACCCTCTCGGAGTTTTCGTGGTGAGGACAAAGAGAGGTACCATCGATAGCACTTTCGTCCCCGACCGAGGTAGTCATTTACAATTGCCAAAATTTATTCAGCTCCGGAACAATTTCTACAACCAGCTTATGTGCCTATGATCAAGAAAATAAATATTTCCCATTGCCAAAGTTTAGAATCAGTACCAGCTGAGAGGTTTGGAGATTTGTGTTTCCTTGAAGTATTCAAAGGTGTTCCATTGTTCAAAGATCAAATCACAATGCCCGTTTTGCCCCGTCCCTAAAGAAGTTGTATCTCGACATAAACTCGGGAATCTTGGATGCAACATTGAGTGTAGTTCTCTCACCATCTTGCATTTATTTAACAGCCCTCTTGAATCCATTGAACTGCAAATGTGGAATTTTCCATTACTACAGGAGCTCGAGATCAGTTTTTGTTCTTCTCCTCGACAATCATTAAAAATTCAGAACCTATATCCACCGACCTTTCCCAAGGTGAGGCCAGAAGTAGAACGGGAAGTTCCTGAAACTCACTCACCTAACCATTAGGTTCTGCGATAAGCTTGAAACTATTGATGACCTCATACATCTCCCAGCCATTGAGGGAATTTGGATTACTTAACCGGGCTTGATGTCCTCGCCAACTCGATAGATTGGGAAGTTTTCGTCGGCTAAAAGACTGGATACTTTAGGCAGTGTCAAGTCTCGACCGGGCAAAGTGGAATGTTGTTACCATTGTCCCTCCAAAACCTCACGTTATCGAGTTGTGGGGATTTCTCTCGCCGGTTTCCCAAGGTTCGGAGAACCTCACCTCCCTCAAGTCACTTCAGATTTCTAAATGTGAATGCATAGTGTTCGTTCCTGGCCACCTGTGGAGCAATAGCCTCAAATCAGTTCAGAGACTGAACTTATATAGTTGTCCAAATCTTAAATCAGTTGGTGGATTTGAGGCAATTGCTCATATAAAAGATTTATTTATTCAAGACTGCCCAGAGTTGAAGGAAATTGAGCAGGCACCGTAGAGAGGCTCATTTTTCTAGACTTCTTGCACATGAAAGTGGGCTCACGCTCTTTCTGCATGGTACTTATGCCACTTGTTTGCAGTATAAACTATGGTTACAGTTACAGAACTATGTTAGGACACTTGTGAGTGTTTGTATATGTCATGTTTTCATGAGTTAAGTCATATTTATGTCTTAGCCAGTTTTGTTATTCTTAAGTTGATAGTTGTTCCTGAAACCATAGCAGTCCCACTACCGCTCGCAGTTACACTATACTTTTGTGTAACCGGTGACTCGGTGGATTAGGTTCATGAGATACACGTACGCAAGCTTTTCTGTTGTGTATAAAAAAAAGAAGTTTGATTTAATTTACACTTTTTGTTAAACAAGACTAATTTCTTTCTTCCTCACAAGTATTTTCTTCTTGATGACACGTGGAAATTGGAGATGCTTGAGACGGAGCAATTGACTTCTGACCTGAAGACACTGAACAAACAGAACACATGTCGCTCCTGAATGGCTGAATCTGGTTCTTTATGTTATTACGGCTGTTTTCTTCCTTTGGTTGCAAGATGACACGTAAAACATTCATGTATTGTGTTTTACGTTATATGCCTAATGTGTTAAATTTTTCTATTTCGAAATCCATTTTCTGTGCAAAATAACTTGGGCAGAACACAAACATAATTCCACCCTCTGTTAAGCCTTTTGTTACCATGTGATTTACTACATTATCTCACAATTTTATTCTATAGCTACAACATGAGAGTTTTGCACACTCCTTAGAAGTTTAAGGCCTTCATCTAAACTATTCACAATGCCAAAGGATCGCATTTGTTTTTAAATATTGACAATGACTCGTTTGACTGATTGACATGTTTGACCGATTTAGCTACTATTCGATTATGTTGAAAATTGGCCTAAATGAGGGGCACCAATTTGGTGAACAAGATTTTTTTGATTTTAATAAACCAACAGACCATGTCTTAAGCAAACTAGCAATGCAGATTTTCATTTGACAGCAAAAAGGTGTTTCTCGTGCAATAATTCTCCAAACATCGTACTGCTACACCTATGGTCTGTGTTTCAGCTCGATGACAAGTGG